>ML682021.1:6579723-6636510 GCA_007922195.1 Podocnemis expansa | reverse complement strand
CAGTGGGGGCTTTAAAGCCCCCCGGGTGAGGCGCCCTTTACCCCTCGGGTGCCTGCAATCCCTTCCCCTGTCGAAATAGCAGGTCCACACTGTGGACCTGCTATTTCACTGCCTTATTTCGAGGACAAAGTTTTTTGTCCTCGAAATAAGTTGTTTCG
Source organism: Podocnemis expansa (assembly GCA_007922195.1). NCBI lineage: Eukaryota > Metazoa > Chordata > Testudines > Podocnemididae > Podocnemis > Podocnemis expansa. The sequence goes on along the minus strand of ML682021.1, from coordinate 6,636,352 downwards.
AAATAAAGAGTTATTTCGAAACAGCTTGTTTCGAAACCTCTTGTTTCGAAACAAGCCCTCCCCGTGTGAACATAGCCATATACTGAGCCTCTGCAACGCTACTCCAGTGGGCTCCACAGCCGACCCTATGGATACTCTAGGGGAAAAATTCTCCAGTTATCCATGCACATGGTATGCGTACGTGGTATACGTACACCTACTATGGAATGGCCAGGAGCAACACATCTTGAAGAACCCTGCTTACAGGTAAGTAACCGCTTCTTCCAACTGACATTGCAGTGAAAAATTTAGGTGGGCAGAGCAGATTCTGGGTATCCAAGATGAACTTTGACCAGGACTAAGATTAAGACCCCCTATTATTACAAAACCTGCCTTGAGTACTCTAATAGCCACACAAGGGGTCAGAATTTCAGGTAGGTAGATGGGCAGTAGAGATTACTGATATTTATTTCATTTTTTGTTTGTTTATCATATCTTTTAAAAATGTACCAAGAAGTATATAGGTGTATACATAGGACTTATCTGTATGGTTTGTTAGTTCACAGTAGGGGTGTGTACATGCTAATCTGCACCAATGGCTTGCACACTAACTGGCCTGTGTGGATCTTGCTGTGTATATTAACAGTTCCATTCAGCATGTTAATGCTGTCCAGTTTCAAAGTGTACATACTATGTTTATGTGCACTAGAGAACTTTTAGGATGCACCAGCAGGGTCCATGCAAGCCAGTTAATGTGCAAAATGCTGGTACTTGCTAGAATTTACTCTGAGCTTCTTATACTTCCTTGCATTTATTTTTCTTCCATTCCAAAAGTTCACCATCTTCAAGGCATTTGGTGAAGTGGGATTTTCTCCCACAAAAGTTCATGCAATAAATACATTTGTTGGTCTTTGACACTGCCACAGGACTCCTTGTTTGTTTTTCTGCACTAAGGGTGTATGAGTCTGTCATCTTTACCCTTATCTTCATTCTCTCTGACTTTTTGATACACTCAAGTGTTGTCTGATCCTAAATTAAGCCTTTAACAAGTAGCAACTTGTTCTCCTCCCATCAGTCAGGCTATGGGCACCTGCAGTATTTTGCCCAGGCAGAGTAATTTGCAGGACACGGGCATTCATCTGTAAACCCTCCAAGCCAAGGACTGTCAGATGCAATGTATTTTTTACAGTAGTTAGCACTAAGGAGTTCTGATCCTGCCTGGAAATTCGAGGTAATCCTATTGTGTAGATAAGTATTAATAATCTGTACCTCATTGGAAAATATATCACTTTCACCAGCATGACGTCTCCGTACCTTATACTGGGGCATAAGTTTGCTGCTAACAGACGGAGACATGACCACATCTTGCACCCTTCTGGTGCTCTTGGAGATCTGCTATCCAAGTATTGTCTCAGCCCAACCCAATGAAATATGTCTAATCTGATGTGATCGCAGCACAGGGTGGCAGCCTACAGGTATGGTAGGTACCTGCTTCTGCTCCCAGTGAAGCCAGTTATTGTTTTTTCCATTGACTTCAATAGGAAAAGAATTAAGCACTTGTTCTGCTTGCTGCTAATCCTTCTGAAATATCTTTATTATGCACAATGTCTATTTTCTAAATACATTCAACTTGGTCATTTTGGGATGTGCAAAGTATGTACTTTCTGGATTTCAGAAACAGAGAGAAGTGCTTTAGTTATTGGAACTTAAAAACCTCACAGTGATCACTATATTGGTCCTTTTCCTGCATTGCTTTTAATTTGAAGGCAGATAGATAAATTGTGAATAAAAATTATTATTCTAGTTGAAATCTAAAATGACAGTTTTTTAGCCTGGGGTATGTTGTCCCATAGAAAACAGGGGCTTTGTTGCAAACCCCAACTCAAATAGAAATAGAACTCTGTTCAGAAATGTGAGTGCTAGAGATTAACGTTGCATTAAATCCTTGTGATTTGAAAATAAAACACAATAATAAAATCTCTTGTGCCCAGGGCACCTTTCAGCCCCAGTTGCTTTACGATTCTCCTTTCCCATATTCCACAGTGCAGGGAGGGGGGTGGCGGAGGAGATGTCAAGCTTTGCTGTTGACTGTACGCTGGTTGTGCTTGCTTTCCTCTTTGAGGGCTGCACTGCTTGGTTTGCCAGAAACATCCATACACACTCACTGAATTATGCAGAGCCACCTTCTGTGCCAAAGGTGGAGGTGGCAATTGATGAACATCTTTCTCTGCCTGACAGGATATATAGAAACAGCCCAGCTGGACAGACTCTTTGAATAGTGTAGGGACTGGGTAATATTTTTATACTTACTGGATTGGTTTCAGGACTTTAAAGCTGGGTGTATTTTTGCACAGCTGACAGGAGTTCCAATGGGCATGAAATTGAAGAACATGAGAACAGGCCTTGGAGAGAAGTGCTGTCCCCTATTTTTCCATCTGTATTGCAACAAGCAAAGTGTAATCAGTTTTAGACTGGGACAGGAGAATAAAATACGGCTTTAATTTATTGGCTGGCAACAGCTTGTAAGATGGCTTGGTTTTTAGAGGAGAAGCAAGAGACATTCAAATTTCTCCAAGTCTCTATAGTAAGTGGCAATAGAAAAGTGCATGCATGTAACAGATCAAAGCTCTGGTGGTTCTGAGAAGCAGCACCAGAAAATTCTGCTGTCCATGGTAACTTAGGGCTGTGCAAATGACTTTATTTATTTATTTTTTTTAAGTTCAATGTCAGAACCAAAAAAAGGTGTTAAAAATTCAATTTGTGCCAAACATTTTGTCTGAGTTTTCTTGATCTATTTTAAAAATAAACCTGAAGTAAAAGTTCAAGTAAAATGACCTGTTAAATTTTTTAAAAATATATTTTGTTTAGAAAATGTAGAAAATTAAATGTTTTGATCCCCCACAGAAAAACCCACTTTTGTTTTACAGCTATTTGGACAGTTTCACACCTCTGTGAAATGTTTTAGCCAAACTAAAGTGAGGGATACTCACCCTTGTGCAGTAGCCAAGGTTCTTCGAGCTGCATGTCCCTGTCCTGCTCCACTTTAGATGTGTGGCCAGCCTCGTGCCTTGAACTGGAGATTGCAAGCAGTGTGCATGGCGCAACTGGCGCATGCTGCCAGGGACCCACAGCCATTTTCCAGCCACTCATGACATGTGTGGGTTGCCTCCCCCTACCATCCCTCAGTTCCCTCTCTACCACAAAGGGAGCAGAGCTCTGAATATTACTGTGATGCTTTGAAGTAAAGGGGAGGAGGGCAGGTAGTGGAGCAGGAGAGGGATATACATCTCAAAGTACCTTGGCTACTGCACAAGGATGAGTATCTCTCACTTCTTCTTCGAGCAGTGTCTCTGTCTGCTCCACTTTAGGTGATTAGCAAGCCTTCCCCGAGTTGGAGGGGCGGATTTCAAACCCTGCTTGGCGAATGGAATGGAGGACTGCTGCTCCCACAGAGGCATCTGAAGGGGAGAAGCGGTCAAAAGCATAATGCTTAATGAATGTGTCGGCAGAGGCCCATGTGGCAGCCCTACAGATGTCAAATATAGTGACATTGCTCATGAAGGCCATAGAGGCTGCTACTGCTCTGGTGTACTGAGTATGGACAGCCTCAGGGGGTTTAAGGCCTTTTGTGGTGTACGTGAAATCCATTTGGATAGTCTTTGCTTTGAAACTGGCTGTCCCTAAGAGTGCTCCGTTATGGATATGAAAAGTCTCGGTGTTTTGCTGAGTGGTTTCCTTTTGTGAAGGTAGAAGGCTATAGCACACCAGACATCCAGTGTATGCCATACTTTGTGTTGTGGATCAGTGTGGGGCTTCAGGTAGAATATGGGAAGGTGAACGGTCTGGTTAAGGTGGAAGGGAGAAAAAAAATCTTTGGCAGGAATTTAGGATGAGGTCAGAGAGAAATTTTATCACTGTGAAAAACTGTGAAAGGTGGGTCTGCCATCACTGCAGTGAGTTTGCTAATGCATCTGGCCGAAGTTATGGTCGTGAGGAAGGCAACCTTCATTGACATATGTAGGAGGGAGCAGGTCATGAGAGGTTCAAAGGGCAGTCTCATTAACACCTTCAGAACCACGGTGAGATCCCACTGAGTTACAGGCAGGCATATATCAGGGTAAGTATTCTGTAATCCCGTCATGAACCTTTTGACCAGGAGAGAGCATAATATCAAGTCTTGTGCCGTCTTGTGAAAGGTAGAGATAGCGACAAGATGAACTTTTATCGAGTTAAGTGACAAGTTTGTGCTTTTCAGGTACAGAAGATAGTCAAGTACTTTCAGGATGGAGATCGTTGCGGGATTCCTGTTTCTTTGGTCACACCATACGGAGAATCTACACCATTTCTGCAGGTAAGTGCATCTAGTTGAAGGCTTTCTACTGTTTAAAAGAATGTGTTTTACTTGTTGTGAATATTGTAACTCTATGCCTGTGAACCATTCAGGTACCAAGTGGTTAGATGTAATCTGTGGAGGTAAGTATGGAGAGTTTTGCCCTGGTTCTGTGATAGGAGGCTCCAGACCATTGGCAGAGTCAGCGGTGGCTTCTGGGACATTCATAGAAGATAGGAGAACCTCTAGGGCTGTCTCGGCCACAGTGGGACTATGAGTATGGCTTTGGCCCTGTTGTGACAGATTTTCCAAAGAGTTCTGGGAATCATAGGGATAGGCAGAAAGGTGTATAGAAGCCCTTTGCTCCAACTGAGAGGGAATGCATTGCCCCTGGAGCCTGGGCCTATGCCCACTCGGGAACAGTATGCTTTGCATTTCTTGTTTGTGTGTGTGGCAAAGAGATCCGTTGCTGGGTCCCCCCATCTGGCGAATACTTGCCAGATGATGTCCTCATGGATCTCCCATTCATGGGTAGTTTCAAAGGTCCTGCTTAAAGTGTCTGCCATGGTGTTGTCCTTCCCAGGCAAGTATATGGCTGATATGAGAACATTGTTCTCTATGCACCAATCCCAGAGCTTCATTGCTTCTAGACACAGAGGTTTGGATCGTGCTCCTCCCTAGCAATTGACATAATACATGCAGGACATCTTATCTGTGCGTATTTTCATGGCTTTCCCAGATATTAGGGGTAAGAAGTGTTTGCATGCGTTGGTCACTGCACAGAGTTCTAGAATGTTTATTTGCAGGTCTTTCTCTTGAAGCGACCACTTGCCTTGGGCCTTCTGGTCCAGGAGATGTATCCTCCTGCCTGTCATGGATGCATCCACTGTCATTAATAAGTCTGGATCTGAAGTCGTGAACTGTACGCCCTGCAAGAGGTTCTCCTCTTTTGTCCACCAAATTAATGAGTCCTTTCTGAGGTTTGGAGGACACAAGAGGCAATGAATCAGGCGAAGGCCTGGTTTGAAGGTCTTGGCAAACCAACTTTGAAAAGGATGCATGCGGAGCCTGGCAAGCTTGACTAAGGCAGTAGTTGATGCCATGTGGCCGAGTAACTGCATGCATGTGTGCACTGTTATGGTTGGTGAAAGACGTACATTTTGTACGGGCTTTAGGATGTTTTCATATCTGTCTTGTGGAAGGTAGGCCCTCGCTGATGGCATGTGAATCCTTGCCTCTATAAAGAGGATTTCCTGAGCTGGGCACCTCAAAGACTTTTCGTAGTTTATCGCAAGGCCTAGTGCAAGAAACAGTTGTTCGGTTTCGGTGACCACTTGACAAGCCTCTTGATAAGAGCACACCCTTATAAGGAAGTCATCTAGATATGGAAAAATCGTGATTCTTCTCTTGTGAAGATGTGCTGAGACTGCAGCCATGAATTTGGAGAATACCCTGGGGACCCTACAGAGGCCAAAGGGAAGTAGGGTGTACTGATAGTGCTTGCCAAGGCAGATGAATCTGAGGAACTTTCTATGTGCTGGGTGGATCGACACATGAAAATAGGCATCTTTTAGGTCAAGGGAAGCCAACCAGTCCTCTCGTTCCAGTGTGGGAAGTATCATGGACGGCGTCACCATCTTGACCCTCTTGGTAAAAGACGTATTTGCTGAGCCTCCTGAGGTCCAGGATAGGCCTCCAACCTCCTGATTTCTTCTGTGCCAGGAAATATTGTGAATAGAAACCCCTGTTCTTGTATTGGGTAGGGACCTCCTCTGTTGCTCCCAAGAGAAGGAGCTTGTGAATTCCCTGTTGTAACAAGTGTTTGTGAGAAGGGTCCCTGAAAAGGGATGGGGAAGGGGGATGGGTGGTGGATTTCAATAGAAAGGGGATGATATATCCCTTGGAGACAATGTCCAAAACCCACTTGTCCGCCGAGATTGATTGCCATTGTTGGAAGAATGGAGATGCGTTGGTGACAGGAGTCCACACTGGAGAGAGGTGGTTGGGCAAACCCTCAACCAAAGCCTCAAAACTGATGTTTAGGATTGGATGATTAGATGATGTTGTGTTGATCTGTCACCGCCAGTGTTGTTGACAAGGTTGAGACCTAGAGTTGTCGTACCTCCGACTCAGGCTAGGTTGCAAATATCTGTTTGTGTAGAGCTGGAACCTGTGGTTCCTTCTCAGGATACCAGTGTATAGCTCCCTAGTGTATGAAGCGTTGCCTTCAAATCTTTTAAGGTGTGCATAACTTCATTTGTCTTCTCCCCAAACAGTTTAGATCTATCGAAGGGGAGGCCCTCGATGGTCGCCTGCATTTGTTTGGGCAGCGCCACTGCATGAAGCCATGACGCCCATCTCATAACTATAGCTGTGCCAATGGTGTGGGCTGCAGAATCCGCCATGTCCAGAGAAGCTTGTAGTGCCGTCCTTGCTGTAAGTTGACCCTCTCTTGTCCTCGGGTATAAAGTTGGAGAAGTCTGAAAGCTTTGTGTATATGTCATGATTGTAGTTCAAGAGGATTGTGGTATAATTTGCTACTGTCAGTCAGAATGTAGCTGAAGTATAGACTTTTTTGCCGAGGAGGTCCAGTTTTTTAGCTTCTTTGTCCACTGGCGATGATTTGAAAGCCTGTTTAGATCTGTGATTCACAGCCTCTGTGACCAGAGAGTTAGGCTGAGGGTGCAAGAAGAGGAATTTGTTGCCCTTTGGCGTGACAAAGTATTTCTTATCTGTTTTCTTGTTCGTAGGTGCGGCAGTGGCAGGTGTTTGCCAAATTAGGTTCACCGGTTCGATAATGTCCTCGTCCATGGACAGGGTGACTTTTTTCAAGGTTGAAGACTGAAGGATTCTATATAATTTATGTTGTGTGGTTGGGTCCTCTTGGATAGAACTATCCAGAGTATCGTCTACCCTCCTGAACAGTTCTTGGAACTGCTTAGCGTCATCAGCCTTAGAGTTGTGGGCAGACTGCTCACTTAGTAATTCCTGAGCAGTTATCTGTTGCCCCAGATCTGCAAGGGGGGGGGGTTGCTGAGGAACAGCCAAAGGCCACTGAGTGGTGGTAGGCGATCGTGGCATAGGAGGTGCTCTCTGAAATGACCCGTACTGGGTCCAATATCCCCAGCCCAGATAGGGGAACTCATAGGGCAGGTTCATGTACCAGTTTGGGGGGGCAATGAAATTTGCATTTGTCCCCTGGACCTGTGGGACAGGGATCTGTTTCTGTGTCGATGGCACCGGGCTGACAGACCGTGATGAGACTGACTGAGGGCTGTTGCCAGAGGAGAATGCGAGTGACGTGATCTGATCATCAGATGAATGCATGCTGAATAGAGGTGAAAAGGGGAAGGAAGTAGATTGGTCTTGTTCCTCTGTTTGGCAATGATGTTTCTTTTGTTTCTTTTTCTTTGGTGAGTGTGGGGGACTTAGGTGGTCAGTGCTGAGCAGTTGCTGTGGAAGCAGTTTAGCAGAGGGCACCCCTGTGTTCAGAGAGGGTGACGTTTGAGGTATTGAGTCCTGTCACAGCATAGGTGGCACTGGGGAGAGAAGCGCCAGGATCAGTGCCATCATTGGCATACGGGTACATAGCACGGAGTGCAGGATCAGCGCTGGGAGTGAACTGATCAGCCCTGGCATGCCTGGTGCTGTCAGCAGTGCCAGCATCCAGTGGGGTCGGTGCCAGCAGTTTATCCGAAGCAGTGGAGCCTTGCCCTTGCCCTCTGATGGTGGGCTCAGAGTGGCTGCGCTTGGTGTGGCCAGAAGTACCCGAGGGACCAGAAGCCTCAAGGGTACTGTTTTTGTCACGGTCACCCTTGGTTCTTCTGGAGGGTGCCAGAGAAGATGCAGTGGAGTGCTGCTTTTGATCAGCTGGCAGTCGTGACGGATGGCCAAAGTCCGATGCTGGTTTGAGAGCGCGCTCCATCAACAGGAGCTTAAGCTTAATTTGATGATCCTTGCTGTCTCTGGAAGTCAGTTTCTGACCATGTGGGCATTTTGGGGTTTTGTGACCCTCACCCAGACACTTAATGCATTCTTGGTGCCCGTCAGATGCTGGCATTGCTTCCTTAAAGGAGGCGCATCTCTTGAATCCCAGCAGTGTCGGCATGCTGACAGTTGCAGCTTCAGTCAGCTTCTCGTTCTTCTCTTTCTGTTATTTTTCTTCTCTTTTTCCTTTTCTGCTTTCTTTTTTCTACTGTATTTTTCTAAGCTGTTTGTTGTCTTTTCAAGTTAAAGACAAGTGGCCGTTAAAATGGCTGTTGGAAGCGAGCCAGAGCTCAGGCGTTCTCCGTCCGAGCGCTGAGGCAGCAAGGAGGGAACTGAGGGACAAGGGGGGGGAGGGTGAGCTACACGCGCGCGTCACCAGGGGTGTGAAAACAGCTGCAGGTCCCTGCCAGCAGGCACCAGGCACCCTGTGCACACCGCTTGCAAATCTCCGATTTGAGGCTTAACACTGGCCACGCACCTAAAGTGGAGCAGACAGGGACACGGCTTGAAGAAGAATCTGCATTTTTCAACACAATGAAGTTTTTGTAAGACAAATTTTGCCCATCGAAAGCTACAGTGAAAGGTCTGTTTTTATAAAGATGGGCTGTCATTTTGCAAACAGTTTTTGTACCTGCTGTTAATTGCATGTACATTTCTGCAGTAACAAATTGTCAAGATGATGGGATTTAGCTATCTAATGATTCCACAAGATAGGAATTAGGTAAATGGTTAAATTCTATCTTGTTTGTTTACAGTTAATAGTACATGCAAAATTAGATATCTAGATTAGGTCATTTGGAAAATTAGCCCTTAATGTCCAGATTCTTAAAGTCAATGGATGCTATTAAAATATCTCTGCAGCTTCACCCTGGCAAATCTCATTCATTCCCTATGCCTGGGTTTGCAAAGGGATGCTCATGGCGCAGCCTTGCACATGTCTCTGAAGTACCTGCATATACTCCATTTTGCCTGGTCCACACTTCCTGTCAAATTTGGTGGCAGTCAACAGGAGATACACAAGCTGCATAGATTAGTTCTCATATCTGCTGTCAAATTCCTAACATATGTTCTGCATGCTGTCTCCAATATGCTGCACAGACGAGAAATGCTTACCTGTCGACACAACATTATTCTTCTTTTCTGGGGTTGGATTTATTAAGTGGATTTCTGGATTGGTTGACGGGTCTTCACTTCTGCTCAATAGATTGTAAGAAATCAATCTGACAGTGGTGGATTTGAAAGATGGAAAGCTCTTTCAGTGAAATTGTGCAGGAATCTTTAAAAGTTGTTTCTGAAGCTATTTAGATCTGTGAGGAGTGGTTTTACATTCTAGTCTGGATCTTGGTGGGTTTCTAAGAGCTGAACACTTGTGGAGTGGGAAAGAGAAGAGCTGTGTTTCTTGAAGTTCTATAGGCCTAGGAGAAAGGGAACAGTTATGGAAGTATGTCTGTTTTTATTTATTTATTGGGCTTTTATGAAGTTTTGTTAGCTAGGGTTAAACTGCACTTACATATGTGCTTATCTTTAATGTTGTTGTTCATATGCTTAAAGTTAGGTACGTGCTTGAATACTTATCAGAATCAGGGCCTTGATAAAGAAGAGTGTAGTTCTCTAAATCACAGCAGCATATTTTATTTGCATTCTTACAAACTTGAAAAATACATGCCCATGGCTGGTTATGCTGACTAAGTAGATGGTGCAAAGGGACTGTAAAGTCACGATAGTTTCTCCTCTGCCTGGACTTTGAGTAAGATGCAGTGCAGAATCTCTCCTTAAATGTTGTTATCCTCAGGTATTATGTACATTTTCAGTTCCTTTTCTGTGCACTTTATTCCATGAAAGACATTGAATTCTGCTGCGACATTCTGATCTGAATTCTACCTTTTTATACTTTTGGGAATTGTGTCATAATGAATGATTTTAACTTTCCATATGTAGATTGGAAAATGCATACTATTAACATTGGTAGGGACCTGAATGTAATAAGTGACAGTTTTCTTGATCAAAATGTCACTGAACAAACAAGTGGTTATACACTTTAGATTTGATTTTGGTGTAGAGTGAGGACTTCACATAGCAGCTGGTTGTAGGAAAAAAACATGGATTGAAATTTCAAGAGGGGTAACTGTGTTAGGCTGTGTACAGCAAAAATAACGAGAGTCCTGTGGCACCTTATATGCTAACAGATTTCTTTGGGCATAAGCTTTTGTGGGGTCCAATCCACTTCCTCAGATGCATGAGCATCTTCATGCATCTGATGAAGTGGGTTGGAGCCCACGAAAGCTTATGCCCAAAGAAATCTGTTAGTCTATAAGGTGCCACAGGACTCTCATTTTAACCATCGCATGATCATGATTGAATGATTAATTTTAAATAAACTGGAAGGAGAATCAAAACCAAGGGGTCAGTGATGTTTTTTTCTATTTCAATAGGACAGTCCTTGGGGAATTAAGTGAATTTCTTAAATAGTCAACTGGACAGAAGAGCTCAAGAACTTTAACGTAGAGGAAGCTTGGAAAGGGAGCAGTACACACAGGCTTGCAAGATTCAACTCAAGATCATCACCTCTGTTCCTCTAAGCTGTGTGCGTGCACACAGGTCAAAAAACCTCAGCACACAACAAAGTAAAGCGTGAGCAAAAATATTCAACAGCGGTAATATTAGTGCACACAAAAGAATTTTTTGCTTTCACACTCCATGAAAAATTAGAGAGAACATTGATCACCACTCCACTTAAACACACAGCAATTAGATATATTTGTAGTGAAAATGAGACTAATCTTATTATCAAAGAACAGAGATTCAAATAATAGCATGTAAGAATATTGGAGACGAATGGTTACATATAAAACAAAATCATAGCATGCTTTTCAGAACTTAAAGTAGACTTACAAGACGTTCCTCTGTTCCAAAGGGGCAGCCGTGTTAGCCTAGTTCAGCAAAACCAAATAAGGCATCCTGTGGCACTTAAAGACTAACAATTTTTTTCATCACATGAGCTTTCATGGGAGAAAATCCCACTTCATCAGATGCTTTGAAGATGGGGGAACTTACAGAATGGCCATTCTCCTGGTTGCTACAGGTTAGCTTTTCCCAAGTGCCATTCCCATTATTTTCAGCCAAGATACCTGAGATCCCCCCTCTTCTATCCTTAAACTCTGACTTTAACTCCAGTTTACCAACAGTATCCTGCAATGACAGTGGCCCTAATGCAAAGTCGCTTGTCTGTTTAGAGATATGATGCCAACAAATACTGGAAGGTAGTAGGAAAAATATTATAGATGAGGCAAGTCTGTTTAAGCTTCTGAGTTCCATTTTTGTCACACTTCAAGCATTATGTAAGATGACAGGAGTTCAGAGTAGAAACTAATGGGAAAACCCATTACTTTCATCTATTTTTGTAAGACTAGCAACTGCTAAATTTGTTTCTTCTTTCCTGAGATGATAATTTTGTACCTCTTCCTGCATGACCCAGCTCTAGTCTTGTGTGGAGGAAGCTATTTATTTCAGTCCTCTTGTTTAAAGCTGAATCCCCCTCCTTAACTCAGCTTTTGCCTCATCATTCACCTGCCCTGGTGCTAACCTTTCTCCATTCACATGGCAAACAGGAACAGGGGACCCTGCAGCCTGAATGGCAAACCACACACAATGGGCTGACATGGGAGCAAAAGTCAGGTTTATTTGTTTGACACTATTTCTGCAACATCAGTACTGACACAGCCTCCTTCCAGCCCCCTGAGGCAACCAGCATGCTCTAACACTGAGTGCAAGCAGCTGGGAGAATGCCAATGCTCTGGATCTATTACCTGTTGCCTTAGAAACAAACAAATGGATGAATGTTTTATTTACTCAGCGGGTGATATGATGGGTGACATTATGGAGCCCTAATTATACTACTTTACTGTGGCCAGGCAGCTAATTGTTTAGTTCTTATCAAAATCTGAGATGCCACTGACATTTTTGTACACTACCGACTGACTGAATGGAATTGTTCAGTAATTCAGCATGATGGAAAGCTTCAGGGAAGTTAGAATATCAGATTTCAGGAAACAAGTGCATACTGCAAGCAAATATGAAAGCAAGATGCATAAAGATAGCTACTGGGTTAGATCACTGATTGTTGTCTTTTTGTTACAAGTATTAGGTCATGATCTCTATATTGGGAGCAATTTTATGTATTGGCTATGGCACCTGACACTGAAAATCCATAGGGCAATGTTTTTCTCTTGCTTGAACAAGAACAAAGTGAAGTTGAAGGGGTGATGTGATTAGTCTATACCTCCTGACATGGGAAAAATGTTTTAAAAGTAGTCTCCTCAGTCTAGCAGAAAAAGAAATAACATGATCCAATGGACGGAAGTTGAAGCTAGACAAATTCTGCCTGGAAATTAGGTGTAAATTTTTAGCAGTGAGGACAATTTAACAAGCATCATGGTGGATTCTCTGCCATTGAAAAGGTTTTAAGCAAAATCAGATGTTTTTTTCTAAAAGATCTGCTCTAGGAATTATTTTGGAGAAGATCTATGGCTTGTGCTCTACAGGAGGTAAGACTAGATGAACAATGGTCCCATCTAGCCTTTGACTTTATGAATCCCAAATCTGGGCTTTAATTAATGAAAATTCAGAGATGCTTCCTAGATCAAACACAAGACAGGGCTGTGGGGAATCAATGTTCTGTTGAGGCTGTTCCAGAGACAATGAGATGGTCCAACACATTCTCTCTTAGGTGAAGGGTTAATTTATTGGGGCAAACAAATGGAAGTGCAGGGTTAAAAATTACAAATGTGGATTACACACTAAAAATATCTAGTCCAGGCACCCAGAACTAAAAGCCATACCTGAGAATTTAAAAGTCTTTCATAATTTTCTGTTGCTCTGGCTCCCTGAGGGAGGGACTCTGGGTCAAGCATAGGTTGAACCTTGAGCTTCTTTTATCAACCCCAATACAAGGTGGGTTGTTCCATTCCTCAATGTTATGTACAGCCTAGCTGCAGCTGGGCTGCTGTATCCAGGGGCATCACTGGCTCTGGGCTTACAGGGCTCAAGCCCCGAGTCCCAGTGCCCAAACCCTGAGTCTGCCGCCGGTCGGCTGCGGCAGCAGCTGCAGCGGCAGTGTGCAAGCCCCAAATGTCAGCATACCGAGCCCCGGATCTTTTTGTGGGCTAGTGGTGCTCTGGGCTGTATCAATGCCAGCTCCTGAACTTTCATCATAAGGAAATGTTTCATCATTGTACATCTGGATAAACTCTTCAGACCAGTTTGTAAAAATTCTTCTGGCTACTTCCAGCTGGCTAATATCAGCAATAACAGCATAATTATGAATGCATCACAGCACTAGAAACCTCCTTTGGACTGCTCTTAAAGCTCCTTTGGACTGCCCATTAAAAGTGCAGTAGCAGACCCACATGGAACAAACACAGCCCCAAAGTGACCACGATAAGTACACCCTCCACGTACATTCCAAGGCACCCCTCTTTACAGCTGCACCTAACACAGACAGCCCACAGTGGGTGTCTCTGTCATAGGCAAGCTGTAGGAATGATTAACAATTGGAAATGGCAAAAAGATAGATACAGTGTTGTGTTGATCTCAAGGACCAAAAAAAGTGAAATAATTTATAACACATCCAAACTGACCAACATATAAAGCAGTAATATGCAAGTCGGAAGGGCAGTTTCCACAAAGGCCTTGGTTTACTGTGTTCCTTGGCAAATATACAAAAGCATTCATTCTAACTTGAAAATTGATTTATCAAATACAAAACAAGAAACTAAAGTAAGTATTTATATTGAAACCAAAATCGAGTAGTTGCTCAAAACATACTTTATCAAAGCCTATTAAAGTCTCTCTCCTTTTGGAGACAAAATATCAGTGTCTGATTTTCATCAACGACCTTTCTAGATGAAGCGAAAAGGGTTTTGTTTACTCTGTCCTAATCCTGAAGGATATTTTCTTCTATTTTTAACAGACACACACAAGCTGGAGGAGAGAAAGGATAGAAAAAGGCAGAGGAAACATGGCTTTTGCTGATCTTTCTGGAACGCTGTACACATGGTCAATTACAAATGGATTGGCTGGCAAACTGACCATGACACATTCTAGCCCGGGACATTATCCACTTGGGTCTTTTCTTCTTACACAGGGCAGGATTGTGGCCTTCTCATCTCACTGTGCTGATGAAGTACAGTTGACTTAAGGATTAGATGAAGAGTCAAGAGAGTGAGAGAGAAGCAAGAATGACAGAAAATAACACAAAGAATGGAGATGGAACAGGATCTTACATGCCTCTGGAGTCCTGGCAATTAAATAATTCCTTGATGGACTGAAGACTGAATGGTCATGACAATATGATGACTTTCAGGACTCTCAAGTGAAAAACAAAGTGCCTTAAAAAAAAGGAAGTCCTTTCCTTCCTCTCTGGAAGGAAATTCTTCAGCTTGGTCTGCTCCCTTTGTCTTGGGACTGGGGAAGATGATATAAATTGAGGTGAGACAAGAGCACTGGGCTACAATGAGATGTGTTGGGATGAGATTGTGTTTTTGAAGTCTGTTTATGAACCCTCTGACAGGGAAAAGTGGATGGCATAGTTCATCCCTTCAGTACTTTGTCCACCAATTAGGCCTAATATCTTCTACACCAGTTTTGGTCCATTAATTTCTGGAGCCATATCTTCTTGTTCATGAAGTCTAACCTCAGTATGGCCACTGAATCATGTCAGTAGGCTGTTGTTCAATTAGTTTAGTGCTTGTTTCCTTATCTTTCCTTTCCCCATCAACATACATTGTTATAGCTTATTGTTGTATCTTATGAACTTTCAAGTATTTTGCCAGTTGAGCTCAAAAATTGAGTAAGTTTGTAGGGTCCAATTATCAGAACAAAGGACACTGATTCATGAACTGAGTATTCAATGACATTAGAACATTAGATGCAACTGAGCAGAACCAGCTTGAAGTCCAGTGGGCCTGGGGCTGCCCACCCTTACAGGTTTCTCCATTGCCCCACCTCTTCTGGGGCTCTGGGGTCCTCATCAGTGCTACAGAGGGGGTTGGGGGGTCTCTGCCAGTACTGTCACTGGCTGGCACGGCTATTGGGGAGGCATGCTGTTGGGGAGCTGTAGAGAGGGAGTCACAGGCCAGCACAGCTATGGGGTACAGGACATACTCCGGGGGGGTGGGGTACACTGTTGTGGAGAGGTAGGCAGGAACTGGGGGAGAGGACTGCAGGCTGGCACAGGCCAGCACTGCTCCTGGAGGCTGGTGGGAGGGATGGAGGGGTGGTCCAAAGGATGGGTGTTCCTGCCCTGCCCCCAGCTGGCTGGTGAGCACTAGCCAGCCCAGGGGCTGGGCAGGCAGGCTGGAGGTGAACAGTAGCAGTAGCCATTCAGGCCAGTCAGACTGGATTTTTGGGGTGGTTACAGGGTCTCTCTTTAGGCTGGGGCCAGGGGCTGCTGCCCCTAAGACCCCTTCCTCAATCCAGCTCTGCAGTTCAGACTTCTTTGGCTACTAGCCATGGTGGCACACCCATATGTAGAATGCCCAGTAAATGCAAAGACAGACAAGGTGTGTGAGGAAAAAATCTTGCATTGGTCCAACTCCCATTGGTAAGAGAGAGACACTTTTGAGCTTACACTAAGCTTACAGCTTGGCTTTCTTACCAAAAAATATTCACTCACTAATATTCTGGGACCAACATGGCGACAGCAACACTGCATATACTGTACACTCTGAAGGTGTTTTCTTTGTTTTTATCTCTAAGTTCCATAACAAAAGCAAGATAACTTAGTCAGGCTTCATGATGTACCTTATAAGGTGACTAAAGTCAGGATTGGTAGCCTCTATAGCTGTGTCTATGTTGCCTGTGTTAGCAAGCCACCCATGCCAAGTCAACAGACTCAGGTTAATGGGGGCTTATGTTAGCAATTTAAAAATAGCCGTGCAGAGAGTGCTTTCAAATTGTGGGTTGAGCTGGAGATTGGTGTCTAAAGATGAGGGAGGAAAGTGTAAATCTGTATTGCCTGTAACTTTGACAAAATCACTGAAGCTTGCATGCTGCTAGCGTCAAACAGCTTAAATAATTTGGCTTTTGACTTTCATTTCAGTGGGTTTTGGGTTGGGCCCCAAATTGCTTTCTCAGTAGTGTAGTTACTGTCTTACTAATGAGGTGTAGCATGAGAAGCAATAGCAGTTATAGCTGTTTTTTTTTAAAGCCTGTCACATACTAAAAGGAAAGAGTGTGCTTCTGCTGTGATGCATCAACACTGCACAGCACACTTAAGCCAATGAGTAATTTGATTTGGTTTTAAATATATCCTAAATATTAAAAGAGAGAGCATCCAAAAGTAACGCAAGTAGAGAAGTGATTCCCACGCACAAGGCAATCCGATACACTGAAATTTTTGCCACATAGGGATACAAGTAACTGAGACATATGCTTGACCTTTGGGAAACTTTCCTAGGCAAAATACCATGAGAAAATGGTTTTTCAAATGATGCTGCTACTGAAAACAATGCAAAGGGTTCCTGTCCCTTTTTGCAGCTCTTTCAGAAAATAAAAGGCTTCAGGAATGCTCATGGTCAGGGTGTTTCCAGCAGAGAGATTATTTAAACAGCTTTTTGTGAATGTCCAGTAGAAAACTGGGTGACAAATGAAATTCAAAAAGGATCCTTTGCTGCATAGCAGCACTGTTTTCAAAGGCCAAGGCCAACTGTGGAGAGAGCATGATAGTGAACTGTCACATGGGAGAGAGGATAGGGGAGAAAATCGATAAAAATCAAATCAGCTGACTCCAAATAAGCTGTTTTCTCAGAAGCTGCTGGGTGTGGGCAGGGTCTGAGCCTATAGAAGCCAGATCCAGAACGTTGCAAGGAGAGAGAGAGAGAGAGACGGATGAGATAACACTCTAGAAGACTTGGAATCTGAAAAAGTACCTAAGGAGGAAAACGGCTCTAAAAGGGGGCAGAAGAAAAGAAAAACCACCTGCTGGGAAAAGGGTTTTGAGTTTGGGGAGTGGTGGCTACAGACTGGGATCTGCCTCCCCAAGAAACCATAGGTTTGTGTGTACATACAAGGGCTATTGGGAAATGAAACCAAAGGCTTTTTGGTGTAGATGTTGATAAACTAAATCCTTGATTACACCCATTTATAATAATTATGGGCTCTATTTTTGTTTTCCTGCTCCCCTCCTCAAAGGTGCTCAGGTAATTCTGGGCCACCGTATGGCAGAGAGGCAGAAACAAAGTCCATATCAAGGGCCAGTCATGTTGGGGATTTGGTGACAGCTAGATCTCAGTGAAGTGAATTTGTGATTTTTACAGAGTTGTTTAGGTCAAGATAACAGCAGCACAAACTGAAAACACAAATATTTTGACTCTGAAATGAAATGTTTTGATTTTTTTATTTGAAATGACAATTTAAATTCACTTCTATTCTATTAAAGTTAAACTTCAAAAATGAAATGAAACACCTTGTTTCAAATCAAATTTTTTTTCTGATCTGAAAGTTGAGTTTTGGGTAGACTTTAAATGCATGATTTTTTTCTGAATTGTCAGTGAACGAAATATCAGTTATTCACAGAGCTCTAATTACAAAATAGTTGTCCCCTGATACAGTTAAAACAGAGTTCCATCTTGCATTGCAGAGCAGAGAGGACTTAAGAGTTTTAACTACATATACAGTCTGTTCTGCAGTGTTGGGCCAAACCGGGCTGTAATGCAGTTCAATGATATGGCTGAAATAAACTAAGTTCTTTCCAAGTCACAAGATGGAACTCTGTTTTAACTGTGCTAGGGAAGAATTGTGGCATATCTGCATCTCTTCAATATTACAGTAGAAAACTGTTCTGGCTTTATACTGTGCAGAAGATAGATAGAGCATATTTCTTCCCCTTATGTCCTTTCAAACTAAATATGACAAGACAAGAGAACCAAAAAGACAAAATGTTCAAGAGAGGTAGAACCTGGGGATTAGCCATGACAAGAAGGAGGGGAAGGAATTTGCCTGGAAAGTGATATTTAAAGGGGGAAGAGGGGAGCGAAAGACTTTTACTCATCTCACACCAAATATTAAGAGATGAGAGTTCCTACCCAAGTAGAAAATAATGAAAGGCTCTTCTGAGGGTGCCACTTCTGATTCTGTATGGCAGCAAGCCAAACTGTGGCCCTGTTGTGTAAATGGCATTGATTGAAGTGACTGGGGATGCGAAATATTTTCTTCTTTCTTTACATTTCTCTCTTTTCTATATGAAGTTTCTGTGAGGTGGGGAAAGTGCATTTCTTGTAACTACCACCTGTTTGCCTCACTCTGTATTTTGACTTTGATAAACTGTCCTTCCCATTTCCTGGGATTGTTTTTCCTCAGATTCTTATAGCTCCAACTCTTGAGAGGCAGTGTTGCCCAGAAAAGAGGGTACTGTCTCATGAAACTAGAATTTTATTTCCAGCCCTGCCAGTGACTTGGACAAGGCTTTGCATGTCTCTGTTCTTTGATTTCCCCACTCTTTGTCTGGCTTTATAGTAAAATCTGTGGAACAAAGATGCCTATAAACATGTATAAATTTCATTAATTAAAAAACCCACACATACTACCCAAGCCCAGGTTTTTAACATCTATCCACTGCTTTCCTCCAAGGATGTCAAAGCACTGTGCAACATTGGGCAAATCTAATGATCTCCATGTAGATAGGGGTCACTGGCACACAGATATGCCTAAAATGACACAGTAAGTTAGTGATAGAATGAAGAACAGAATCCAATTATGACCCCTGGTTCTCTGTAGTAGGCACCAGATAACACTGTCTCATAAAGGAAGAGTAAGCAAAGGCTCATCAGTGAGATATAACTTTTGCAGAAGGACAGATGACAGCTGCTGAACACCCATGAACATCTTTCCCATTATCAGCCTGCCAGGATAATTCATACCATTGGGCCTGATGGAAAGAAAAGCAGCTTTTCAAAGGCCTGCAGCTGACATCCAGAACCAATACTATGATGACAGCCTGCTTTTAACCTTCCCCTGTGCACAGACAAGGCTTCCCAATCTTAAAGCTGTCAAATTAGGCCGTAAAGGTTGCATTGTCAAGGGCAAAAAATACACATGACCCAACCAATGTGAACTATTGTCAGGCACCCTGGATACCCATGAGAAACTCGGCAAAGTTAGTTTTTCTGCGTCACGGCAGTGTGCAAATCAGAGTCCAAGACAGTTTAAAAATACTGCAACTGCCACAGATTTCCCAAGCCATATATAGTTCACACGTCTTGCAGTATCAGGAAGGAGTTACAAAGACACAGAAACAGAGAGGAGAAAGCAAGGGATGCAACTATCAGTGAGCAACAGGATGAACTAAAAATAATCTGTCACCAAAACAACTCCCTAGAAAGCTGCAGTAAGGAGGCCTTTGTTACTCATCTGCTCTTCAGACAAACTGAAAGCTTACCCAAACTTCTGTTATAGGCAGAGGACAGGAAGGAAGATCTTGTTTCCTCTCAATAGAGAAAGAAAGAATTATAGCTATTATTGTTTTGGCAACATAAGGGCTCTGAAATTTGCACAGCAATTTATTCCTGACATCTGTCAAATCTGAGCTGCTGGTTCTCAAGAAGAATATCTCCTAGGGTGAGAAGGGACACTGAGGAGAGCTGAAAGGGCTGAAGCTTTTCAGTGAGATGTCTAACAGTATGAAAATGTAATCTTGAGCAATCTGATGCCATATTACCAACATAGAATGCAGCCAGTGTTTTTGATTAATGCTTTGAAACAAGTTTCATTGACCTGAAGTGGACATGTTGCATCTTGACCTGAAAATAAACCAGATCTGTCCAGTCTTATTTTGCTGAAACAAAAATGTTTATTCTGTTCACCTCTCCACCTCCCAGCAGCCTACTGTGTTTTCCAGCTGTGTTGTCACACTCGCCTTTGCTACTTTCCTTTCATAGGGAATATAAGAAAGTGCCACATGTATAGATGCTAGACAGGAGGGAAGCACAAATGCTGGTCTGAGGGACGATGTTGGCAGTAGTAATAAAAGGACATGTCAGGTACAGACTGTGAGCACAGCCAAGCAGCAAAAGCTAAAATGTTTATATACCAATGCGAGAAGCCTAGGTAATAAAATGGAGGAACTGGAACTACTAGTAGAGGAATTGAAACCGGATATTATAGGGATAACAGAAACATGGTGGAATAGACTGGTGTACGGGCATTAAAGGCTTTCTGCTCTTTAGGAAAGACAGATGTAATGGCAAAGGTGGTGGTGTGGCGTTGTATATCAATGATGCAATAGATTGCAAAGAAATTTAGAGTGATGAAATTAGCAGGACAGAGTCTATCTGGGCCAAAATCACATTGGAGAAGAAAGCTACTAGAGTTTCTCCTGGATTAATGCTTGGGGTGTGTTACAGACTGCCGGAATCTGATTTGGACATGGATAGAGAACTCTTTAAGGCCTTTAAGGAAGTAAACACTACCGGGAACTGTGTCATTATGGGAGATTTTAACTTCCCAGATATAGACTGGAGGATTTGCGCTAGCAGCAATAAAAGGGCCCAGATTTTCTTGGAGGTGATAGCAGATGAATTTCTCCATCAAGTGGTTTCCAAACCAATGAGAGGAGATGCGATCTTAGATTTGGTATTAGTTAGTAGTGAGGTTCTCATAGAGGAATTAGTTGTAGGGGACAATCTAGGTTCTAGTGATCATGAGCTAATTGAATTTAAACTGAATGGAAGGGTAAACAAAAATAAATCTGTGACCAAATTCTTTAACTTCAAAAGGGCTAACTTCAAAAAATTAAGGGAATTAGCTAAGGAAGTGGACTGGACCAAGGAATTCATGGATATAAACATTGAGGATGCTTGGAACTGCTTCAAGACAAAGCTGCAAGAACTATCTGAAGCCTGCACTCCAAAGAAGAGGAAAAAATTTTCAGGCATGGGTTCTAAACCAAGCTGGATGAATGCACATCTTAAACAGGTGATTAGGAGGAAACACAAGGCCTACAAGGAGTGGAAGTTGGGAGGGATAGGAAAGGAGGACTACCTTTTAGAGGTCAGAGCATGTAGGGATCAAGTGAGGAAGGCCAAAAGCCAAGCAGAGTTGGACCTTGTAAAGGGAATCAAAACCAATAGTAAAAGGTTCTTCAGCCATATAAATAGAAAGAAAACACAGAAGGAGGAGGTTGGACCACTATATACTGAAGATGGGGTAGAGATCCAGGATAATCTAGGCATGGCTGAATATCTAAATAAGTACTTTGCCTCTGTCTTTAATGAGGGTGATGGTGAGATTGGGGACAGAGGTAGGGCAGCTAATGGGAATGTAGAAATGGAAATTACCATATCTGAGGTGGAAGCCAAGCTTCAGCAGCTTAATGGAACTAAATCAGGGGGTCCAGATAATCTTCATCCAAGAATTTTGAAGGAACTTGCACATGAAATTGCCAGCCCTTTAGCAAGGATTTTTAAAGTATCAGTGAACACAGGGGTTGTACCTTATGACTGGAGAATTGCTAATATAGTCCCTATTTTCAAGAAAGGGAGTAAAAGGGATCCAGGTAACTACAGACCTGTCAGTTTGACTTCAGCAGTATACAAGGTCTTGGAGAAAATTTTGAAGGAGAAAGTACTTAAGGATATTGAGGAAAACGGTAACTGTGATAAAATGCAACACGGCTTTACAAAAGGTAGATCATGCCTGACCAACCTGATCTCCTTTTTTGAGATGATAACAGATTTTTTTGGATAAAGGGAATGTGGTGGACCTAATTTACTTAGATTTCAGCAAGGCATTTGATACAGTTCCACACAGGGAATTATTAGTTAAATTGGGGGCGATGGGGATTAATATGAAAATAGAAAGATGGATAAAGAACTGATTACAGGGGAGACTACAGAGGGTCATAGTGAAAGGTGAACTGTCTAGCTGGAAGGAGGTTACTAGTGGAGTTCCCCAAGGGTCGGTCCTGGGACCCATCTTATTCAACCTTTTCGTTACTGACCTTGGCACAAAAAGTGGGAATGTGCTAATTAAGTTTGCAGACGACACCAAGCTGGGAGGTATTGCCAATACGGAGGAGGATTGGGATAGCATACAGAATGATTTGGATGACCTTGTAAAGTGGAGCATTAGAAATAAGATGAAATTCAACAATGGAAGGTGCATGGTCATGCACTTAGGGACAAATAACAGGAATTTTTCTTATAAGTTGGGAATGCATCAGCGGAAAGTGATGGAGGAGGAGAAGGACATGGGCGTACTGGTTGATCACAGAATGACAATGAGTAGCCAATGCGATGTGGCAGTGAAAAAAGCTAATGCGGTCCTGGGGTGCATCAGAAGGGGTATTTCCAGTGGAGACAGGGAGGTGTTAGTACCGTTATACAAGGTGCTTGTGCGACCTCACTTGGAGTATTGTGTACAGTTCTGGTCACCCATGTTTAAGAAAGATGAAGTCAAACTGGAACAGGTGCAAAGAAGGGCTACAAGGATGATTCATGGAATGGAAAATCTTTCCTATGAGAGATGACTTAAAGAGCTTGGTTTGTTTAGTCTGAGCAAAAGAAGGCTGAGAGGGGATATGATTGCTCTTTATAAATACATTAGGGGGATCAATACAAGGGAGGGAGAGGAATTATTCAAATACAGCGCCAATGTGGACACAAGAACAAATGAATACAAACTGTTCTTCAGAAAATTTAGGCTTGAAATTAGATGCAGATTCCTAACCATCAGAGGAGTAAAGTTCTGGAATAGTCTACCAAGGGAAGTGGTGGGGGCAAAAACCTTAGGTGCCTTCAAAACAGAGCTTGATAAGTTTATGGAGGGAATGATATGATGGACAGAGTAGCTTGGCCATTGTCTGTCTTTTACTACTGGTGATGGGTATGATAGTGACCTGGCAAGGGGCATTGGATTGTGTGGGTTCTGAGTTACTACAGAGAAGTTCTTCTTGACTGGCTGTCGTGGACTTGCCCTCATGCTCAGGGTTTAACTGATCACCATATTTGGGGTCAGGGAGGAATTTCCCCCCAGGGCAGATTGGCTTGGGCACTGGGGTTTTTTGCCTTCCTCTGTAGCATTGGGCATAGCTCACTGGCTGGTTGATTCTCTGTATTAAAGTCTTTAAATCATGATTTGAGGTCTTTAATAGCTCAGTTATGGGTTTGAGGTTCATTGAAGGAGTGGGTGGGTGAGGTTTTGTGGCCTGCAGTGTGCAGGAGGTCAGACTAGATGATCGTATTTGTCCCTTCTGACCTTAGAGTCTATGAGTCTATGTTATGTCTCAGCAGGTATCCCCATCACCACTTTATACTAGCTGGGGTCCTTAGTGGCAACAAATAGAACATCTCAGTGTTTAATAAGACAGTGGATTGTTTAACTTTGTCTTCTTGGAGTGACTTTGCTCATCAAGATTTACAAAAGTTAAGTGAACTCCATTTTATTAGTGACTGGAGTAAAAATGAACAAGTGATGATACTCCCCCAAAAAGAGCCAGTTAAAAAAAAAATCAAGTACCAAAATCTTTCTTTTATGCTTTGTCATTTACATCTGAAGGGCCCGACTTTCTGGGTTGGGAACAGTCTCTGTCGGCTCCTGGGCTCTGATGTGAGAAATAGAAAAGTGCTCTAGCCAAAAGCTTGGATGCCAAACATACCTGAGCTTTGGAGAAGTTCAGATCTGAACACACATCTCTAGTACAAAGAGGGAGTATGTGACATGATCCCAATAATGTGCTACAGAGATAACACTAAATAATTGGCTGAAGGTGATTCCTAGAATACTAAAATGAAGCAGCAAGATGGTGGAAGAGAGGATGTGTGTTGGACTTTCTTAAACTTTAAAGTGATGTGAGAAGAAGTCGGGCAGGTGTCCTCTGCTTTAGGATAATGAGGGTTTCTAGCAGTTGTGGGTATAGTGCAAGTCCCCATGGGACTAGAATCAGGGTTTATAGAGCCTGGGACAGCTGACATTATCACATGACTGCCAGAAAGCCAAGCAGAGCTATATCTAAGGAGCAGTGCGGTGATTAGGCACTTCAGGGAAAACTGCCCTAAGGGACCAGAGCAACAGCCGTTTTCTGATAGGTCCATGCTTACTATTTAATACTGAAGAGCAGCCCAGGAAGTTGTCTGGACAATCATGCATGCTTCTGGCTTGTATCAGCTCCTGACCTTGCCTTGTTTTCTGCCTCCGGCCTGATTCTGACTTTCACCTATTGATTCCAGCCTTAGTGACTACTGTGATCCCTGCTTGTTGGTTGTGGTCATATTGCTGTCCTTGACTGGTGGACCCTAGCCCACCTGTGACACACTGCTCAAGGCCAGTCCCTGACTGTAGTAAGGTACATGACCATTGAATGGTGTTAAGGAAGGAGTCTAGGATTTGGGAAGGTGTTAGGAGAGACCTGGAGGAGCAAGGCAACCAGGACAGGTAGAGAAATGCTGAAAGAGTGTTATTTGAATGTGTATGATACTGAGTTCTGAAACCAAACATGGCATTCAAGTTTACAGCCTGACTACAGGGAAAGCTTAATAAAAGACCCAAATTCTCTTTAATACACTTCAGTTACAGTTCTGTATTCAAGATTGGAGTATCTTTAACCTTAAGAAATAACACTATTCATGGTAAATGTGGTGTACAAGGAGAGAGCAGCACAACTCTCTTGCTTATTGAGTATGTACTCCTATATATCATGGAAATAAGTGTCCTGTTTTCTTGGGTACAACCAATTGCATAACATAGATTTAATTCTCCTTTACCTTGCATTTTGTCTATTTATTTACCCTTGTGGAAACACTAACACACTCAATACATAGTTTATACTCATACTGTGCAGCATAACTCTGAAGGTTCAAGGCAGTGGTTAATCAAGCCTTGTGCACACGGAAGTATTTGACAGTATAAGTGTATGAGTGCGGGTAGGTGCGCAGGCGCTATAAGCATGTGTGAGAATAACAAATTCTTTGAGATACTCGACTTCCTTTCTGCCCGCTGCCAGTAGTTTGAATGACTTTTATGACATCCCATGACATTGCTCACAAAGAGTAAAGGATAGCTTCTGGCTCACATTGCCTCATTTAATGAATACCACCACTAATTAACTGACAGTAACATGAATCTGTTCTTGGCCATATGTAAATCTTACTGAGGTCATAATGGCTGTTAGTAATATACTTTATTACTCTGTAAAGCACTTTGGGATACACTGCATGAAGACCACTCTGAAAGTGCCAAGGCCATAATACAACTCAGGGTTTTCCCCAGTAAAATAATACATTCCATACTTGCTTTGCCTCAGAGAAATAAAGCATCAAAGTTACATTTGTCCTAATGGAACACTGTAAAGATTTCCAAATACATCTGTTGAAACAGAGAACTACTGTGTTATGGTGGAAGTCTTTCTTTTGATAGAAAAGTACAGTGCTTTTATTTTTTTAACAGAAGTGTGATAGGAAGTAAATTGCATCTTGAGCAAAAAACTGAAAGGGTTGAATAAAAGACTAGCTTAAGAAGGCAGGAGGTTTTCCACACACGGCAGTTGGGGTCAGACAGTCAAGCCCATGTTAAGACTTGAGTTGTACTCTAGGTGAACTCTTCTAAATTAGCTGCATGCAATGCTGCATTCCCTTGTTTCTATGAAGATCAAAGTTGCTGGATCAAGTCCCAACTTTCTGTAGATAACCAGGTCACAGGATAAGTTTGCACCTATTTGCTGCTTGTAATACATCATGTTACAGATTTGATTGTATTTCTTAGTTTGGACCCATAGACAGGGCACTTGTACTCACATTTTTTTCTTCAGTCATCTGAGCTAATCTAGTGACCTGAGATCATTTCTGGGGACTCCACCCTTCTTTACAGATACGCTAGGGCTCCCACTCAACCCCTTGTTAATATTACTTTCTTATATAAGTTCATATAAACACCCCCGAGGCTTGTCTCTCCAAATACAACATTATAATTGCAGTGCAGTAAGTCATCTATCTGACTTTAAGTAAACCACTTCTGAATGGAAAATGAAGAAACACAAAGGTATTGAGTCTGGGCAAGCAATGAGGCATTCATAATTCCTGAACAAAATGCCTTAAAAACAGGGGGGAATAATTAACATAATTTGTAACTGCTTACGGTCCAGGCTGAAGGTTAAGCACATGTCATCATTAATGTTTATTTCATTACGTGGACCTCCATTTTCATTGTGAGAACCATTAAAGCATGTCAAATCATGTTTATTTTTAAACTGGAGAGCAGCAACTAGCACTGAGGGCCTTTCAAGAAAGACTTACCTTCAAGATGAAGGTGTAGTAATGAAATCAATGGGGCAGACAATGGAAAAACATTAATTGATTTTATAAACTGTTTTGGTTCAAGTTAGCTTCAACCAAAAATGTATGTATGTTGATGTTAATGAAAGTTTGCATATCTGTGTTTTATTGAAAGCAATAAATGCAGTTTTGGGTTTTTGTCTCGATTGTTTCTGCTTATGCCTTGCAATGCATTAAATCAATTACATATTACATTTTATTTAATTATTACAGTGTTAATCACAATACTTATTGTGTTATACCGTGTTTGCTAGTTTTGTGACAATAATTGATAAGACATAAACGTCATTAAATTATAAATATTTTTATGGAGCGTTAACTGATGAATATGGTACTGAGAAGTGGTTGCAAATGTCTGCGTGGGCTGTGCATGCATGAAGGGGGCCTGCAGATTAGGAACATTCCAGGGACTGTGAAATTATACTTTAACTACTGAATGAATAGGAGTCAGTTTCAATTCTATAAAAGTGTTAATTACTTTATCTGGACTGCTGGCTTCACACAGGCACACACAAGGTATGGGAAATGCTATAGAAATATTTGTGGCAATTAATTACAGCATCTGGGAGCCTGGTTCCTCTCTGTAACTAGAATTGGTGTCAAGCCAGCATGAATAAACATAGTAATCTCTGGACAATTCAAAGAATGTTAAAATATTACTATTCCAATAAAATCTACCCAGCTATTACAAAAAGGAAATAGACAATTGTATTAAACATTTCAGATTAGGAGATGTGGCAAATGAGTGGCACGCTTCTAATATCCAAACATAAGCAATGATGTGGTCCCACAAAAATTTCATCCCCCTCAACATATCAGAGAATCCTTAATTTCAGGAATGTGTGTATTTGCAGAGGATGACTCTGGGACTGGAGAATCTATTCATTTATTTTTCCCACTTAAACAAGTATTTTCTTATAATCATAAGAAAAATAGAAGGGAGTGCCATTGGGCAAACAGACATCTTACATTGCATTTTATTGGAAATGTTTATACTTTATATCTGAAAAATACATGCAGAACATTAATAATGCTGAGTTCAGCTAGTGAGATTGTAGACATTACGAAGAGTCTGGTATAGAATCGGCTTTAAAATGCTTTTCAAAAGTATTGTTATGGTCACAAAGATAAATAACTTCAGATGAGACTGAGTAGGAGAGCAGTGAAAATGATTTCCAGTGAATAATTTATTTGATTACTGTTGCCTTTTAGTGTTTGCGAATCATCCGTATCCCACAAACAGTTTGCAGTTTTCTCGAATATATTCAAACATATATAATCATTATATGAAATTATTCAGATTCACTTTCACATACAACTTTTGCTCTGTGGAGTGTTCAAGAGCAGCTGTGAGAATTAAATAGTGTAAATATGAGCTGATGATTTGATGCAGTGATCACTGGGTATGTTTCTGTTCCCTGACTAGACAAGCATAAAACTTAGAATCACATTATGGAGTTAATACTAGCAACAATTAATTCAAATTTCCCTTTCCACCTTTATTTTCCAGTAATTACTTAATACGGACTGTTTTGTGAACACTCCAACCAGTCACATGACATCATTAATGTTTATTTCATTATGTGATATTGATAGAATATTTTGCCAAAGCAACAAAAAAGTGATGTGAGCAGTGTAAAATTCCAACTCTTTTCAAAATACTTGGTAGTGATCACTCACTTTTATTTATCAGTATGCAAGTTGGGTCAGTTCATCTTGGGCAGAAAAATCATCCCAACCTTCTATTCAGTTTGGTGACAAAATATTATCGTGAAGTATCTAAGAGCTCCTTGCAGCATGGCAAAAGGCTTAAGATGGCTGGGATTGCAATTAATCCTATCTGAATGAGTATTTTTGACAGTGGAAATGACACAATATAAAAGTTGGTTTGTTCAGAAAGACTGTCCTACTCATATGTGACATGCCACACATATGAAGAAGAGAATGGGATGAACTAGATCTGCAACTGTATATCTCTTCATAAGATGCCCGCAGTGTTTTCTTCCCAATCACCAAGTCACTTGAATGCATTATATAAATCTCTGGGACTAAATTCAGGAAGGACATAAATGATGATAAAAGGGCTGGGTTGTAGCAAGAAAAGCAACAAACAGGAGAGTGGAAAATACGATTTCTGTAGGTGGGTGCAGTGGGGATTCAGTTTGCATGCTCTCAAATCCACTTGTTAGTTCTTTTCTTTGAAACTACAACCCCATTTTACTGCCCCCTTCACATATAAATCAGAGCATTTAACCAAAGTGCAACTGCCACCATCATTTAAGTTACATCTAAGGTGGTACTTGTCTTAAACAACTCCAAGATCAGAAAACTCCTTTAAAACAAACAAGGTACGTCATGGCTTTGTGTGTTTGCTTTGGAAAATCAATTTTATTTTACAGCTCTGCAGTAAAATATCTCCTTTAAAAATTAGTAAAATTAAATGCTTACCATCAGTAGAACCAAAATTCAGTTGCGGGAGACCCAAAACTCTAAACCATTAATTCTGTCTGTTCTGTCTGCTTGATGTAATTTGGGGGTGGAGGGGGGAAGGCCATCGTTAAAAGTTAGCAAGTCTGAACGAGTTTCAACTACCAGACGATGCCTTTTGTATGTTAATTAATTTAGACGAACAGAACTGTCCCCCAACCATGTGCAAGTCTTTAAGTTACCATATTTGAAATGTTCACTTGTACATAATTAGTGCATACTATGTTTTGAGGCAGCAGGGATCTTATTGGCGTGGTTTGTAAGAGTCTATCCTATTGGAAAAATGTAACACAACAAAGCTAGTTTACAGAAAGTCAGATGAAGTGGATTTTATCATGTCTTGGACTGAATAGCAACCAGTTGACAAAGGTCAGCCAATTTTATTATCTTAGACAATTATGAATGTCACTGAAAAAACTTTTATGATTTGACCCCTGTGTAACACTATTTGGAATTTCCCTGCAAGTAACCACCAAGCAATGAATATTTTTCATGTTGGATCATTCTTCAAGTATTACTATCATCTTCCTAATGTCACCACAGTGACCTGTCAGTACACTGTAATGAAACATGTTTGCATGGCAGTTTATCAGAGTGCCTTGCAATGGAATACCAGCAGTCTTGAAATGCTTTCTTGAGTCTTTTATATTTGCAATGCAATTTAGCCCATTCAAAGGTCCCAACACAGTAATTCTAGTCTCTATTCATGATAAGATTCAGTATCCTTATTCCTCTGCAAAATGCGTGCAATCCAGAAACTACAAAACGCAGCATTCTGGAATAAAATGTAACTGGCATACACTAAGGCATATGTGCAGTTATCTGAATGTGTGACCAAGAAAGCACACCTCATTAAGTGTACATATGCTCACACCATCTATGAAGTACTTTTAAACTTAATTTAAAAATATGATTCCAAACAAAGTCTGAGAAATGGAAGGCAATTTATATAATACAGTGCTCTCAATATTTTGAAAAACAGAGTCTCCTTCAGTTTCTGCATACTTGTCTCATGTAAATGGCATTTATTTTAAAGGCAGATAAATACAAATTAGGTGTAAATTTTTAACAGTGAATGTTATTAATCAAGAGCAATTTACCAAGGTTCATGAATTATCCGTCACTAATGATTTTTAAATCCAGATTGGTTGTTTTATCTAAAAGATCTGCCCTAGGAATTATTTTGGAGAAGTTCTATGGCCTGTATTATAGAGGAGCACAGTCTAGACTAGATGATCACCATGGTTCCTTCGTGTCTTGCATCTACAAAAATCAAAAGCTTTCTGTTCAATAGGATTTTCTGGTTGATATTACTGTAGCTGATTTCAATTAATCTTTAAATCTGCTACAAAAGACAATCCATATTCTGAAATTTCTGTTCCTTATGGCTTCATGCCTTAGCTTTAAAAACCTCTGAGAGTTTATGATCCACTTGCAAAGAAACAGTAACGACCGACCAAAGGAAGCACTTCATAAAATACCTTGCCTAAAGTTTTACATGTAACCCAAGAACCTAGAGTCAGCAAAACATAAATTCAAAATATATTAAATTGTTTTATATCTCATTTGATCCTGAAACTTTTTTTCTGAATTGAGATGTATTGCAGACCCTTCTCTTGTAAGGATGACAGTAGGAGTTGCTCCTAAAGTTCTGCCTAAAGCTCTCATTTATGCAATTCATAAGCATGTGCTTAATTAAGCATGGGCACAGTCCCGCTGACTTACATATGTGTTTGCTGGAGCAGGGCCTACAAAGCTCTGGGAGTGTAATTGGTGGGGAGAGGGGGAAGAGTGAGGGTATTGGTTTCTGTTTCCTTTACCAAGATATCTGTGAAATGAATCTTCTTCAATATACCCATCACCACCATTAGACTGACGTTTAAAACATCTGCTTTTTAATATGCTAGACTTCCAAATAAACATTATAGTGTGCATGTAGTCTGGCTATTTTCTCCATCTAGGTCTATCATATCTCTGTACTAAACTGAAATAAGTTTAAATGATCATATCCTAGGGGATGGCCCAGCAGGGAGTCAGACACCCAGCCTATGGGTGACAGGCTCTGGTAGGAATGAGCCGTTAGTAAGCTACTGCCAGTGTCTATGTGGACAGTAGATCCTCCTAGAGAGAAGGGACTGCCAGAGGTTGTGCTTCCAGACAAGGGACTACCAACGCAGCCCAGGAGAACCGACAGGCAGGGAATCCAACAAAAGAGTGTTCTAGCATTATAGGAGTGAAATAAACTGATTGTTAGTCCAGTGGCAGTGAGTTTTGAGTTTCAAGTGGAACAGCTGACTGAAGCTTTTGTTCATATTTCTATATTGTCCTTTTCCATTAAATAACACCCTTTCCCTGCCCCTCCACTCATGAAAAAGAGTGCCCTTTACTACTGGAAAGCCTGCTTAGTCTTGTTTTTATGTCCAGGGTGTAGGGTAACTGAGGCAAGGACTCACCTGCAGTGTTGATTGCTGGGAGTGTGCTGAGGTATTTTCTGCCAGTAGATCTATATAATTCATTGTATCTACAGCAGTGGTTCCCAACCTGTGGTCCGGGTACCCTTGGAGATCCATGGAGTTATTGCAAGGGGCCCAAGAATACATCTAGCCTCAGCTGGCAGGTGGCCTGGGCCCAATCCAGCCCCAGCCACTGCCAGTCAGCAATCTGTGTTGGAGAGCTCTAAAATTTATTGAATAAATTAATTGTATTTGCCTGCTGTGAGTGTAACCTGAGCAGCCTCACCCTGGATATGTCCCCGCACCTTGGGAGCAGGCAAGGGCCAGGTCCTCCACTGACCTTCTGCAGCACTGCTGCCTGCAGTCAGCCCCCTATAACAATTATCATCATTTGGGGGTTCACAACATTTTTATGACATTAAAAAGGGGTCCTTATACTCAAAAAGGTGGGAACCACTGATCTATAGTATATAGAGCAGGTGTCTCAAACTCAAATCACCACGAGGGCTGCATAAGGACTGGTATGTTAGCTTAAGGGCCGCACTACTGAAACCTTTTCATGCAATGCTATTGCAAATATTGATAACGATAGTATCATTGCAGGCTGAAGGACATAACTTTAGAGGCTATATGTGGTCCGTGGGCTGCAAGTACGAGACCCTTGATATAGTGAGAGGCTGATTCTCCTGTCACTGGATCGTGACCCAAAGCTCAGTGGAAGTCAGTGGGAGTTTTTCCACTGACTTCACTAGGCTTTGGATTAAGCCTCACTCGTGTAAATCAGAAATGAGTCCCTTGTTTATCCCTACGCGTGTGTGTGTCTGTTTATGTAGCTAATTGTGATTTAACGAGATTATCTATACATGTGTACTAGTAGATCATCTGAATGTAGTGATGTGGTGAGAACCCTGCTATGCACATATTAAAAATTTGTATATAATAGAAGGGTATTAAAAGATTTGAAAAAATGCTTCTTTTATAATTGCATAAGTATAATTCTGCTTTTTTGTATAGTACCTATCTATAGAGCCCTGCGTGGCCACCAAATTTGTATCCATACTTGGTCCATGATACAGTGGTTTAAAATGGAAATCCAGAGATTTGCAAAGCTCTAGGTATAAAATGAACTGAATGACTGATTTTATTTTGGGAGTTTTTTCATAGTGTTTAAGGCCAGAAGGGACCATGAGATCATCTAGTCTGACCTACTGTATGATAAAGGTCATTAATTTTCAGCCAGATACGTCTATAAAGACCAAAGACTTTAGTTAGATGAGACCATTTTAGGTACAAATATGTAATTTCCAAAGTAGCACAGAAGTACAAATAAATAGATCAGAAGTGAGTCCACATCAGAACTTTTCTTCTTATCACGTCTCCTCTTTCCCTTTGAAATTCTGACCATTTGGATAACATGAAATTTGCAGATATAAAGTGCCCTTGATATTTTTGGGATTTGCAAAACCAAAACTGGATTGGCAAATTTTGACTAAACTCAAACCGACTCTTCTTAGCTACTGTCTGCTAACGACAATACTTTTCCCACTGTGCTCCCTTCTGTTTCTCTCACAGGGTTGTCACTGCCCCCAAAAAAGGGTGAGGGCTTGAGCCTGTGCCCCGCCCCCTGTACCTGGGCCCACAATCTGGGCCCAATCCAGGAACTGGATTGGGATCCTCTCAGCAGCAGCCCAGCCCATATCAGGCACCTGCTGACCAGCAGCAGTGCAGCAGGCAGGGTCAGGCTACACGGATGTTTTAGAGCTGGCGGGCCTAGGAACAGCAATGTCCCTGCTCTCTCATACCACCTCACACATTCATTCTTTCCTTTTATCTCCATTTTCTTCCTTTCAACATTCTCTGAGCCAGATTCTCTATTCCACTGAATCTATAAGCTGGATGTGTAATTTCCAGTTCAGGTAGACATAATGACAACAAGCATTGGGTGAGCTAATGTGTTTAAAATCATGTGCTAGAAATACATCCCCCCCCCACCTTATATATGGGAAAAATAGGACAGTCTCTGCACAAAAGAATAAATGGAACAAATGACACCAGAAATTACAGCTTTCAAAAACCAATAGGGAAACATTTCAATCTCCCTGCTTGCTCCACTGATGATTTGTTAGTAACTGTGCTCAAACAAATGGATAACAAACTGAAGCTTTAACAAGAAACTGCAAACTAGGATTCATCTGTTGATTTGACACCATTGCCTCAGGACTAAATAGGGACTACAGATTTATTTTTCTCATTACAACAGTGATTTGACCTCACCTTCCTCTATATGCTGTTTCCAAGTATTTGAATCTTAACAACTGCTTTGATTTTGTTAGTGTTTCTTTATCCCATGACTTACACTTCCCTGCATTTATTTCCTCCTATTCTGTAAGTTCCCCATCTTCAAAGCATCTGACAAAGTGGGATTTTCTCCCACAAAATCTCATGCAATAAATAATTTGTTAGTCTTTAAAACTGCCACAGGACTCTTTGGCTATGTCCACATGCAGCTCGTTCTTTTGAAACGAGTCGTTTTGAAATAAAACCCTTATTTCAAAATGAGTTAAATTGAAATAAGAAAATGTGCATTCGAAATAAGGGAAAAGCCCCAATCAAAAGAGCATGTCCAAACACAGGACTTGCTATTTCAATTTAGGAGAGGGGCATGATAGGAAGTGTGGCAACATGGCCCCCCCAGAGCCAGTAGCAGGGGAAAAAACACAGGGAGAGGGACAGATGGGGAGGATCCTCTTCCCCTGGCTTCCCCCGCTGCCCCTCTGCCCCACCGCCCTAAGTGGGGGCATGGGTCGCCTAGCCCCCTGCTACCCCCTTTCCTCACCCCAGCCTCAAGGCAGGGGCACGGGGCTAGGAGCCCGATGGGGCTGGGAGCTGCTTGCGGTCTGCCGCAAGCAGCTCCTAGGCCCCTGCCCCTGCCTTGAGGCTGGGGTGGGGAAAGAGGGTAGCAGGGGGCTAGGTGACCCATGGTCCTGTGGCGGGGAGCCTGCTCTGCCCCTGCCCATGCTGAGTGGCTGCCCCCCAGCCAGGGCAGGGGCAGGGGCATGGACAGCGGCTGCCACAGCCCAACCTGTCCCCTGCCCACTGCTGCCTCTGGGGCTGGGGCAGGGGAAGGTGATCCTGCAGCCGGCTCTGCCCCCCCCCAGGCTCCCTGCTTGCTGCCTGGATGGGGGGGGCAGTGGTAGCCAGCTTTGCCCCTTGCCCGGGCTCAGGGAGAGCTGCCGGCCCCTCGCAAGCCGCGGGTGCTGGCTTTGCCCCCTGCCCAGGCGCGGGGGGAGCTGCCCCTACCCGTTGGGGAGGCATTTGCCCAGCCCCAGCAGGGGAGGACTGGGGATGCGAGCTAGGCGCCCCGCTCCCCCAGCCCCTCGCTGCCTGGAAGCAGCCAGGGAAGGTGTGAGCTGGGACTCCCCTGGCCGCTTGTGAGCGGCAGGAGGGGCTACCCATTCCCCAGGAGCCTGGGAGAGGCTGGGGAACCAGCACCGCCCCCAGCCGCTCACAAGCGCCCAGGGGAGCCCCAGACCACACCTTCCCTGGCCGTTTCCAGTTGGCCAGGGGCTGAGGGAGTGGGACGCCCTGGCCGCAGCAGCCAGCCAAGCTGGGTGGGCCACCGGCTGCCCCCCCCCCGCACCAGGCAAGGGGGAGCAGTGGGCTCCCCTGCAACTTCCTCTTGCCGGGGGTGGGGGGGCGGGCGCCCCAGCTGGCTTCTCCTGCTGCTTCCCCTTGCCATGCACCCTGGGAGTACGGTCAGACTCATTTCGAAATGACGGTTGTTTCGAAATAACGTGTCCGAAAAGCGTTATTTTGAAATGACCCATTTCAAACTAACCACCATTTCGAAACTAAAGCAGTTTAAGCCGTTTTGAAATGATGGCTCTTATTTTGAAACAACAGGCTCCGTTGTTTCAAAATAAGAAAACGTCGTGTGGACCTAATCTTTTTTGTTTCGAAATAACCAGTGTTATTTTGAAATAAAAAAGACGTGTGGACATACCCCTTGTTTGTTACACTTAAACCAGAAATGTAGCCTTGGCAGCATGAGCCGTTCTAAGTAAGATTCCATCTGAGACCATACGCATATACTCAGGCCAGCTAGCCCATCCCATCCCATCCCACTGCGTTTACACTTCTAGTTTTAGCATGCCAATTCAATCAAACCTAGAGCTGAGTTGGAAACTACACCTTCCATTGGTAGTGTAGACATATCCAAAGTAGTCTGATTCCAGGGAGAATTTCTTTCCACAGGGGAACTCTCCAATGGTGTAGAACTGCAGGAGACATGCTGTCTAACGCAGTTACAGTTCCTGTGGGGACCCCAGAAAAGACACATGCTGAATTAGAAATTGTCAGCATGTAAACAGGTGCAGCATGCACCTCTTTCACCAACCAGCAGAGAAAAAGTAGAACATGACTCCCCCCTAATTTTGTTTATCCCTGTCTTCCTAAAGAGATTAATCCTGATGCTAGTCTAGCATAGCAGCCGTACTTTTAGCCAGATTGGTGCTGGACCCCAGATATGAGTACTAGAAGCCTTTTCGTCCTGCTTCTCCAATATCTTTGCCATGTATCCCATCAACTTTTAAGAAGAGCTCCTTGGATTGTTGGTGGGGTTTTTTTTTTTTCCCTTAAAATCGAGAAATGATTGGGAACCATTTTGTTCTTCAGGACAATTTCAGAACTATTTAGCTGCTCTGTGAAGTCATTGGGTTTGCATCTGGTATAAAGGCCTGATTCTGATCTGTGCTAAGAGCTTTCAACTTTTCATGGTGTAAACACACAGCACCTTGCAGGAGTAGGGCCTATGTCAGCAGTGAATCTGGTCTCGTGTTTATAAATTTCTTGGACTGGGATTTGTAATTACTGATTTTTACAGTTACAGTTCTTTTTCTATGAACTCTTTATATACTTTTTGTATGATACAGTGCAGGGGTTCTCAAGGTGTGGCACAGGACCCCTCAAGGAGTTGCAAGGCTATTGTGGGGTGGAGAGCATGCATGCTGTGACTGTGGCTGTCAGCCCCATGTATGGATGTTGCTCAGAGCCTATGAGAGCTGGGTGAGTGGAGCGCCATAGCCACTCCCAACAGCAGTACAGAAGTAAGGGTGGCATGGTATTGAAAGAAGGCAATACTTTTTTGGGTGAGCAAACTGGTCATCACAGCTTAAAACATTTTCAGGGGGTTGGGGGCTTAGAAAAAAAAAGTTTGAAAGCCCCTGATATAGTGGTTGCAAAGTCAAATGCTAAATGAAGTGGCATCTTAGAGTTTAAGGCCAGAAGGGACCATTAGATCCCTAGGACAGTGTTTCCCAACCAGTGTGCCATGGCACACAGGTGTGCCATCAGGTCTGAGCAGGTGTGCCACAGAATTTTTTGAAAAACTACTCAAAGAGCTTTGGATTGGCTCATTAGCTCATGAACAGTCATGAGTTCATTTGGAAACTATATGGTGGTGGGCCTCAAATTAATTAAAGGTCGCAAGGTGTGCCATGGTAGAGAAAATATTGGGAAACACTGCCCTAGGACATTAACTTTCACCCAGTTACCTCTGTATTGAAACCAGGAACTTATGTGTGTGTTTGGTTTAAGCATATCTTCTAGAAAGGCATGCCATCTTGATCAGAAGGCCTCTTCCTGCTCTATGATGTGTATTAATATAAGACTATTGCACAGTCACCATGGATTGTAACTGTTAAATAAAATAACTCTGAACCCTCTTAGGGCAACTTGGATATAGATTTCTACATGAGTAAAGTTGTTTCTCAACTGGGAAAAAAAAAAAGAAAAGAAAAGCCCACATCCATTTATCACTGAAAGGAAAATGAGCCCAGTAGGAAATCTCCATGTTGACATATTCACATTGGTGCTGCTATTTTGATCTAATCAAGAAAGGAAATGACCTTACAAGTAAGATTTACAAGCAGGGTCAGCAGGCTCAATGAGGCAGCAGTCAGGGGTGTATCCATGCTTGGTGAGGATATTCACAAGTTGATAGGGATTTCAACCCATCAGCCAGTCAGTCAGTCATATCTTTATATAGCACCTTCAAAGCCTTCCTACTCCCATTATAAAAAGTAATACCAAGGATCAAATTAAGAAATATATCTTCTAATTAAAGCTAACTAAATGCTTATTTCTTCCCCCATTTCTTGCCTTGTCTCAGTTTAGCACTATGGGATTAAATTCATACACTATGTCTATACTAGCAAATTAGTTTGAATTAAGGAGCCTTAATTCCAACTAATTTGAACCCTGTCTACACTAGGCTTTGCCTAGTTCAAACTAAAAAATATTTTAGCAAAGCTTATTTCTAACTAGTTAGTTCGGCTGGTTAGTTCAAACTAACTGCTTAGTTTGAACTAATTTGCATATTTAGTTTGAACTAGCACAATGTAGACATACTAGTTTAAACTCAATAAGTTCAAACTAGCTGTTAGTTCAAACTAAGCATGTTTTTTTTGGCTTGAACTAAAAAATTAGTTCAAACTAAAAAAAAAAGCGTGTTTAGTTCAAACTAACTTTCGAACTACTTAGTTTGGCCTAACCAAGTCCAAGCTAAAATTTTAGGAGTAGACATAGCTGTAAAGAGTTTTCTAACCACCTCCAAACCTAGTTTTGGAAACCGATTAAACAAATAAATCTCATGACACTTAGGTTTGATGCCTTCAAACCAGTAAAAGGTGAGATAAAAGGAATGTGTTTCATTAATAGTGATAATACAAAGCAATGCATTCAAATTAATAAATAAATCCTAAATCTATATTAATGGACCTACATCTACATATACAGGGATTGTATATGAGACAGGAGAGGCTGGGATAAGAGACTCAACCGAGAGGCCCAGTAGTTTGTAGTGACTAATCCGGTAATCTTTTACGCATCAAAAAATGTTACAAGAACAAAAGGTACCTACAAACCGTACCTAAAATAATGTGTGCTACCTACACCCAGATATTCCTGAATACTTATACAAATGGACAAGAAGTAGTAGGCACTGATGTGCTGCCAAAATGTTGACTCCCTCAAAAATTGGCTCTGCCCTAGTCAGCAGTACCCGTAATATTTCCTGAATAAAAATATTTTTCTGTCTGCCTCAGGATGGAAAGCTGTCAGTTCTGCTTTATTCGCTCATACTTCAACCAGGCATCCATTGTTCCAGGATTTTCTCCCGCGATAGCTCATGCGATAAATAAATTTGTTAGTCTTTAAAAGTGCCACAGGACTTGTTGTTTGTTTTGCTTAACTAGACTAACATGGCTGCCCGTTTGAAACTAGACATCACATCACTTACTTTTACAGCCCTCTGTAGAGCACTAATATTTTGCTTTCTAATGAAGCATTAGTTTTGGAAATGCTGTCATCTGCTGATTAGTAACATTCATTGCCACCACCATGTCAGTCACCAAAGCTGAACAGTGGGGATTCTTTTTAAGGTGAAAGATGAAGTTGAAAGAGGCAGCTCAAGCTACGCCAGACTTGGGGAGAGTGACGAAGGGTGAGATGGTCTACGCAGAAGCCTCTTGCACTGTCAATAGCAGGGCAGAGGGGAAGTGACTTAACACTGCAACCCACTGAAACTATGCTGTACATTTTAGATAGCAATGGGTTGGCATCCTGCCTGAAATTGAAAAGTACATGATGCTTCATACCCCATTTATGCAAAAAATAGCATCACATGTTTCAGTGATCTCAACTTGTTAACTCTTAGTTACAGAGCTATCCCTATGAGGGTGTGAGGCCCAGGACAACTGGCCTGTGGTGGACCCCCCCCCCCGCACCCCTCCCTGCGCTGGGGAGGGGGCGACGCTAGCCACTCTAGGGGCTGGGCTCTGCTCTTCCACCCCGCCTATAGGCTGGCCCACCCCACCTCCAGGGCAGAAAAGGCAGCCCAGGGGAGGGGAGGGAGAGCAGAGCCTAATCTCTGGGCTGGCCTGTTCTGCCCCTGGGCTGGCTGTTCCCCGTCCTGGAGTGGGACGAGCCAGCCCAGAGCAGAGGTCGGCTGTGCACACTCCCACCCTGCTCCCGCCTTCCTGCTGGCCTGCTCATGGCGCGGGGCCCAGGGAACCCCAAGGATGGCCCTGCTTAGTTAAAGATGGCAATTCAGCAGCCCAGAGCCCCTCACGTCATGATGGACATTGGTTCCACATTAATGCAGAGGAAGCACAAACCACCTACTGCAAGACTCTAGAGCAGACGTGGCCAAACTGCAGCTCGCGAGCCGCATGCAGCTCTTTAAAGAAAAATTGCGGCTCCGGGGAGAGCACAGCCGGGAAGGGCGGCAGGGTGGGAGCCAGGGGTGAGAAATCTGCAATGGTCGGGGACAGCAGAGAGGCAGCAGCATGGGGAGAGCCCGCAGAAAAAAAGCAGTGTGGTCAGGGCTGGGGGAAGGGCAGCATTGTGAGAGCCCACAGGGAAACAGCAGTGTGGTAAGATCGGGGCGAGGAGGGGAGGGGCAGCATTGTGACAGCCAGCAGGGAAAAGCAATGTGGTCAGTTAGGTGCAAAGCACTCAAAAGGTAAATATCAGATTCTACAGTTTACCCAAACCATATTAATTCTACCCTCTGTCTGTATGCATTATGATACAGTCTTTAATTACAACATCACAGACTTCATTCATTGGACAAACTGGATGCACACAGAGGCAGAATTAACTAATTGCATAATTTTTTAAATACTTTTCTATTTGATATTGTTTTCTGGGTAATATTTTTAAAACTGGCAACATAAATTGATCAAGAGCAAGTCTACAATGAACTACAGATAAGTGATGATAATCTAGCAATTTAAACT
Source organism: Podocnemis expansa (assembly GCA_007922195.1). NCBI lineage: Eukaryota > Metazoa > Chordata > Testudines > Podocnemididae > Podocnemis > Podocnemis expansa. The sequence continues at coordinate 6,595,998 of ML682021.1, read as the reverse complement.
TGAAAAGCAATTGTAAATTAATTTTTTTTTAAAAAATCACCTGGCATTTCCAGATATTGTAATATCACGCAAAATTATTTCTCTTGTATTTCTATTTTGAGAATTAAATAAGAATCATCAGAAATGACTGGAAATTGACACAAGTGGTACATCCAAAACCACTGACTGCTGTCAAAAGGTTATAAAAAAACCTCTATTAATTTAAAGAATTTACAAGTACTTATTATGGATCATGGTTCATTTTCAGCATGCAAAATGATTTAGACTTAGGATAGACCACCACTACGGAAAACTGGCTGTAGAAAAAAAAATTCCTTAAGTCCATTCAACAAGTGTGCCTGAGACATCAATATGTCATCTGTTTGCAGAAGGAACTGCTATTACATTTATTTTATAAGAAAATTTTAAATATAACTAAGTCAATTACCAAGATAATTTATTCACTGCAAAGTTCAACAGCAGCACTATACTTCCATGGATTCAACATTCAACAGCATTCAACATATATTAATTCTTCTTTGTTGTACACCAGTAGTCAAAATTCATTTATATTTCAGTGCAGTCTTCATGAATGACTCTATGGGTAGCTGAGCCCATTAGACAAGAGAGTAATTGTTGTGAAAGGCTGAGGATGGAAAACTTGTGTTGTAAACTTTCTGAAAAAAAATCTCTCACCAATAAAGATTTTACTTTGTATTATAAAAACCAAATATTGATATTTAGAATTTATACAGGGCCTGACCCCAAACTGAATAAACTCAATGGGTTTTTTTTCCATAGTATTTTGTGTGCAGGGACTCCAAAGCACTTACTGAAACAGGCTCTGATCTTGCACTTTCTCTCCTCATAAATTCTCATTGATCTGTTGTGATTCTGGACAGTTGAAAAGGTGTCCCTGTGTGCATCTCTTCACAGGATTAAGATGAGAGCAGTGTTTTCCCTTACTATTACTTTCATTTTAAAATTAATTGTGTCTGAGTCCTCAGACCTTTTGTCTTCACTGCCCATGAGTATTTTAGTGAACAAGTTTACTGGCAGAAATGTTGGCAGGAAAGCAGGGGCATGGGCATGGTCAGGGCCAGGGTGGGGTGGGATGGAGGGGCAGAAGTGTGGCATAGTTAGGAAGAGCAGAGAAGCAGCAGCATGGTAAGAGGCTGCAGCGAGGCAGCAAGGGGGTGGGGAAGGGAAGTGTGACGTGGTCGGAGAAGCCATAGCATGTTTAGATTTTCTCATAGGCCCTAATGCAGCGTACTCGTTGTTAAAATAAAATCATGTTTTACAAGTTCTAAACATGATGTGGAATACTAAGAAATGAAAATACAAAGGAAAGAAGTTTAAAACTGAATGTAGATTACTTTCAGTTTTTGGCACAACTTACTGCTGCGAAGCATCATATTCCACAATGAAATTCAAAACATTGTGCAATATTTAGAGCTCAGCATCTGAGAGAGCTTTTATCTACTGCATTGACAAGTTACTTTCCAGATTTTTAAAAAAAACTTGCCACAAGCCTGTAGTGTTCCACATCTAGCAACAGCTAAGTTTTTACTGTATAGGCCTAGTTTCTTGGTAACCTTAAATAATTGTTAGTATTGACATTAGTAGGATCAATATTTGCCCTATTTTTACAATAACATTAAAGTTCCAATGAATTTTAAGCTTAGTAATTTTGGAGTAGGTAAAAATATGTGGTTATACGCCTCAGTGCGGCTCTTGAAGTTTTAATAATTGACTTATGCGGCTCTTGAGTTCCATAAGTTTGGCCACCCCTGGGCTAGAGGTTACTATTATCTGAAAGCTGCCTGGTGATCTACATGCAACTACAGCTTGTTAAGGGCAAGCACACCTTAAAAAATCCCAAATATGCCAGCCCTCCCTGTCTATATTACCACCACAAGTGACATGGTTAATGGGAGCTTTAGCAAAAATATTGAGAACTGAACAAAGCAATGGGACTGAATAACTTTTAAATCAGAGAGGCTGCCTCACAGCAGAGTCAGGCATACTGGGGAGTGCAGGGGAATTGGTACCTTTTAACATTGAGGGTTTTTTTGTTGATAAAGGACTTCAGGGTTTTTTTTAATCTTAGAAAAATCAGTACCTTCAAGTATGTCTGAAGGGTTGATGTAGCTGAATCGCTAACCAGCTTCTTTTATTCAAAATGTTAATCAGTAATTAAAGTTCAAACAGGCTTTATTTAAAAAAAACACACAGATTCACACAAACCTGCTTCCCAGCTCAGTTGCTCAGCTTACATTCTCTCAACAAATTCTACCAATGGACTAGTTCTCCAGGCTTCACATTCTTGTGACCTATACAGAACCAGATATTTTGTATGTTTAGAGAAACCGTCAATAAAAAGAAAGCCAAAACTGGTCACCTTTGTATCATAAAGAAAGAAACAAAAAAAATCACACATGAAAACACTTTTCCCCCTTTGCAAGTCACCTTTAAAAAAAAAATAAGGGGGAGAGAGAGTAAATCTTCACAGAGTATGACTCTCTGAGACTGATGTTTAAAGATACCTCCATTCAGCTTGTAACCTCTGTTTGTCATATCAAAATACAAGGGCCTTCTGTATTGTGATTTGGATGCAACCTCATAGCAAAGGGTAATTACTGAAGCAAGGAGAATTGTTTTTGGTTTAGCAGCTTTCTTCTATTCCAGACTTGTGGTTTCATTTAAAGTTTGCAGAGCTTCCATCCTGTGAGACACCTAGTGGCTTAGAAAGACCCGGGATGACTTTTTCAATAGCAGAAGATCAAGTGATGTTGATCAGGCAGTGTGACCTAAACATTTAATTCAGCTGACTTTTTACATTAGAAACTTTCTGCACATGTAGGATTGATTTGCTCTTAAACTGAGGGGGTTTTTTCCCCTCTTTCCTCATGTTCTTCTTGTGGTTCCCACACCTTTTTCTACACTAGTTACTCTTCTGTATAAACAGGACAGGACATGACTCCCCCCGCTTCATAGTTATAGTAACCTACTCCTTAAGTGTCTGTTTCGGTAGAGAAACTCCATCTAAACGCCTCCCCCATACCACCTCCCCACCATTGGTCATGTGTAGCAATGATCAGAAAAAATTTGCTCCATGCTAATTATCACATATGTTTCTGTTACTTTGTCATCTGTAGGTAATGTAGTTTACTAACTGAATGAGTGTTGGATACAGTAGCATTAGGTGCAGGAGGTTTGAAGTCTGGCAGCTTCTGGCAATATATATTTCCCCATTTACAGGCATAACTTCAATTGACATTAACAGGGGTTTCATTAGGGACTGACAGCAGTAAAACTGTTTCTGCATATGTTTACCTCCACAGTGATGAAAGTTATAGGGCTTAAATCCTTGCCCACTGCTCAGGAAATGAACTTTTAAAGTTGAAGGCTGTTAATTGTTTCTTATTCAAAGAGGATGAAATCTTGGACTAGGTAACCCCTTACCACATTGATATTCGCCAATAAAGAATAGACTTATGTGTGACTATCTACATGGGCATGAATGGTGCCTATAACCTTTATAGTGCTTGACTATACTGAAGCACAGCACAGGATTTTTGACTAACTTCAGCCTTAGCTTTATTGAGCCCAGCTCCATGGAATTCAATGAAGTTGCACCCATCTACATCATGACTGAATTGACCTGTTATCTACACAAGGTATTAGCTTAATGTTCTGCAGCCAATCTATGTGGCATGGATATTTCCACATAGTAAATACTGACCTAGCAGCACTAATTCTGCCTGCCTGCTCTGCAATTTCTCTTTGGAGAGGGTCATCATAACAGAGTTTTGCAAAGGTTCCTGCAAAGGGAAGAGTCAATAATATACGAAGCACCACAGATGAAAGGCCAGCCATGCTACTAGCAGTAAGTTGTGGATAGCAGGAGACCAGGACTACATCACTTTTATGTGTTAGGCCTGATCACCATGGGTATGTCTACACTTGCAAGTTAGTTTGAATTAAGGAGGCTTAACTGGAACTAACTTAGTACCTTTCTACACTAGACTTTCATTAGTTGGAATTAAGGAATTCCTTAATTCCAGCTAATGAAAGCTTATTTCGAACTAGTAAGACCTGCTCGTTAGTTTGAACTAAGCTCTTAGTTCGATCATTAGTTCAAACCAAGGGCAGTTAGTTCAAATTAACGAAGTGGACGAATTTGAACTCATGTTAGTTCAAATTAGTTCATGTTGTTAATTCAAACTAATAAGTTCAAATTTAGTTCGAACTAACCTCAAACTTATTAGTTTGAATTAAGAAATTCAAACTAACTTTTCCTATTGTAGACATAGCCCATGTGATTTGGTCAATCTGCATCTGGGGATTATTGCAATATATTGATTGTGCATTAGCTTCTGCACTGTTGTGAGGTGGTGTCATGACAGGAATGACATGGAATTACTGTGAGAAGAAAAGACTGCAGTAAGCATCTTCTTCACTGCTTTTTTTAAAATATAGGTTGAGAGGCCACTGTTCCTGGTTGTTAGAGACTATGATATTTCATCATAGCGTGATGTATAATGAACTAAACTGGTGATGCTAAATTTTTTTCCTGGGACCCAGTTGAGAAAAATCATTTATGCCCAATGACCCAATAATTACATCTTTGAGCAATGCATTCCAGCCTTTTGGTGACAACAGCAGGGAGCACTGCAGCCCAGCACCTGAGGGTCTGCAACCTAGTACTGGTTCCCAACCAATGGTTTAAAAACCACTGAACTATATAATCTCCCTTTCTGTCAGGTGGCAACAAATGATTCCAAATGCCTTCTTTTCATGACTCTCTTCAGGGAGTAGTTAGATATATCTGTATTTGAAGTCTACAGATGAGTTTTTAACCTCTGGCTTTTGCTTCTGGGATGTTAATATTATTGTGTTAACAGCACACACAAAAGCTTTTATTTAGAAAGATTAAAAAGTGATTTAAGGCTGGTATTCTGGTGACAGCTATTAAATGTCTGAGGTAAAGATCTGCTGGCAGTGAGCGCCATCTGTCACGTTAAACAGGAATTACCCAGCACAAAGTACTGGGTTAAAAAACTGAATACTGCATTTTGGTATTTCTTCAGCTGACATTCTCTTTATTCAAGAAAAAGCAAAAGATTAAAATAGTCTGGGATTAAAGAAAACAGTCCTAAGCCTTTCACTTAATTTTACTGCTTGCAAGGAAAGCTTTCAAGGCCACTGCCATGATTTCTACATTACGTAGAAGAGAAATCACAGAAAACCAGGAGCCCTGATTGTGTTTCTATTGCTAGGTTACCCAGCTAAAAAAACTGACTTTACCATAAATAGGGAGCTGTCACATGCCAAGAGAGGAACAAGCTCTGCCCAGTAGATAATAGAATAGAATCGAATCATAGAGTTGGAAGGGACCTCGTGAGATCATCGAGTCCATATAATGCCGGCGTGTACACTCTACCTACACACACTGGAGGAATTTGGGGGAGGGTTGTGCCACTCCAGACTTGTTCACACTAAACATTTTTCTTAATATTTCCCACAGTTGCCAGTGCCAATCCTTGGAGGGCTAGTGTAATCAAGCTGCTAATGACCACTGACATTTTAACCACCATGTCATACTGACTGAGTGGGTTTAGATGACAGAGTGGTTAAAGTGCTGATGGACAGTTTACATGAGTGCTGTCACCACTACCGCCAGTGGAGCAGTGGTAGAAATGAAGAACACTTTTAAGAAAAATGTCCAGTGTAGACACCTCTCCTGAAACACAACTCCTCCTAGCACTAAGCTCCAGCCCTCAGCATAGCTCAGAACTTCAGGACTTGTAAGATTAAATAAGGGCAGTGTAGCTGCTTAAAAAGAACAGAAGCTGGGGATTTTCAAAAGGATAATAAGTACAAGGCAAAGATTCTGCATTGCCTTTTTTAAAAAATATAAATGCAGATTCTGATGCTAGAAAAACTTAACTATATGCTTAACTTTCAGCATGTGAGAAGTTCCGTGGAGTTAAACGGAGTTATTCACATGCATAGAATTACACATCTGCTAAAATCTTTGTGTGATGGGACCAAGAGCATGTAGAACTCATGTATGAAATTTTGTTTACATACAAGCTGAAAATATTTTAATTACAAGCATATTTTAAATATTTTAAGGGAAGTTTATCCCACGTTTTAATTAATGCAAGCTTTTGAAGACTAGTTTTATTAAACACTTTAACAGAATCAATGATTTTGCTGCTTAAGGGAATCGATTTATCTCCTCCTAATCTGTAAAATGACCAGAGAAGCAGTCACAGCAGTGGCAATGCTGTTCACAGCTACATTTAAAGCTAAAGCAGGGTCGAATGAGACACACCAGCATATTATTAAATTCCCATGTAATTTCATAACAGCTGGGAATCCATAAAATACTCTTTCAAGGCATTGGGGAAATTTAGTTTGTGTCTTCTGTGACTCTGTGAGATACATGACGATCTAGTGGAAGTTAAACCAGATTTGATGACCTTCAAGCTCTATGAGCCAGGGCCTCTATTTAATGAAGTCCTGACTGGTGACACCCTTTAAAGAATTGGTTCTGCACAGAAAAAAAAAAAAGAAAGAAAATTAAATTAAACAAAACACTATTGGATTTTATCATTCATTCAGGAGCATTGTTTAAATATGCAAGAAAAAAATGCTTTTCCAACTGTTGATGGCTGGCTATTTAGGAAAAAAAAAGAAAAACAGCTCCAGCTTCATCAAATTGTTCTTGATAGCTGGTGGTGATCTGCCCTGAAACCAGGAAAAAACAAAACAAAACTCAAAATGCTACATGTAGACAATTTTCTGATATTTTAATTTGCAATATGAAATGGAGCAAAAAGTAGTGAGGGCTTAAAACATGTTGAGTGTGAAGAAAATAATGTGTATTTATTTCTCTTTATAGAAGTGCTAGAAAGGGTGCCTGTGCACACGTATAATAACAAGGAAACAGCCAATGAGCACTACCAGCTGGACTTGCTTTTTCCCTCTGGGTCCTTTTTTTTTTTTTTTTAATCTAAACCGTTTATGTTCTCTCATTAATAATGTCTTTTTTCCCTTTATTACTATTAGTTAGGATGCATCAAAAGAGGTATTTCCAGTAGAGAATGGGAGGTGTTAATATCTTTATACAAGGCTCTGGTGAGACCTCATCTGGAATACTGTGTGCAGTTCTGGTCCTCCACGTTTAAGAACAATGAATTCATACCAGAACAGGCACAGAGAAGGGCTGCAAGGATGATCTGCGGAATGGAGAACCTGCCTCATGAGAGAAGATGTAAGGCAATGTCCATGCACAGGGAGTTAAATCGATTTCACTTGAAGCAATTTAAGTTAAATCGATATGACAACCATTAAATTGATTTAACTAAAATCGATGTAACAGGTCCCCACAAAAAAAACCAAATTGAACTAGCATGTCCAGAGACTGGACTTGCTAGTTCAATTTAGGAGAGGGGCACCCTGGGAGGTGTGGCAACATGGCTTCCTGGCAGGGCCGTATTGCCACCCAGTCCCCTGCCTGGCTCTCCCCAGGAGAGCCAGTGGCAGGGGAAAAGAAGCTCCCACAGGCTCCAGGATCCTGGAGCTCAGTGGGGGAAAAGACATTCTCCCCAGACTGTCAGCAGCCTTCTGGCTTAGCCAGGCAAGGGGAAGCTGGGACCCCACACGCCTAGCTTCCCCCGCAGCTGGCCAGGTGGCGCAGGAAGGATCCCTGCATGTCTGGCTTCCCATGCACTAGCCAGGCTGCAGGGAAAGCCGGGCGGCAGGGAAAGGATCCCTGCACACCCCACTCCCCAAGGGCTCACAGGGGAGTGGAGGAAGGGATTCCCCCCACGCTCCACTTTCCCCACACTGGCCAGGCTGCAAGGAAAGCTGGGTGGCAGGGAAGGGACCCCGCCCCCCAACCTTAGCCTGGTGCTGGGGGGAGGTGCTCTGCACACCGGGCGGCAAGGAAGTTGGGCGGCAGGGAAAGGGCCCCGCGCGCCCAGCTTTTGAGGTGCCGGGCTGCAGCGTGCTTGCTGGTGCCGGGGAAAGCGACCCCCGGACTGGCTAGAACCATGCTAGCCAGCCTGTGGGGAATGCTCCCCTGGCTCCCAGAATGCTCCACAGGTGGCAGGGAAGAGGGGACCCCCACGCTTGGCTTTTGGTACATGGGGAGCACTCCAAAAGCTGGAAGTGGGGGTCCTCCCTCCCCCACCGCCCGTGGAGCATGCCGGGAGCTGGGGAGCATTCCCTGCAGCCCGGCTAGCGTGGTTCTAGCTAGCCCAGGGGTCCCTTCCCCCGGCACCGGCAAGTGCACTGCAGCCAGGCATGGGGGGCTCTCTTCCCCACCGCCTGGCCAGTGCCTCAAAAGCCAGGCGTGCAGGGCCCCTTCCCCGCTGCCTGACTTCCTTGCTGCCCGGCATTTAGAGTGCCTTCCTCCGCCACCCAGCTAAGGCTGTGGAAGCTGGGCATGCGGGGGTCCCTTCTTTGCTGCCTGGCCACTGCAGGGGAAGTGGGGCATGCGGAATCCCTTCCTCCGCTGCCTGGCTTGCGCGGGGGAAGCTGGGTGTAGAGATCCCTCCTCCCCATGCCACACTTGCGCGGGGGGCTGGGTGCCACCCCTACATGCCCCCCCCCCCCCGGCCAGGGTGCTGAGGAGGGCGTGCTTCCTTCCAGGATGCTATGCACTTTGGGAGGAAGAAGGTCAAACCCCTCATATCGATATATTGTCATATCAATATAACCCGTCCACACAGGGTTATAGTGAAATGACAATTTCAATATATGCCTCATTTTGATATAATACTAGGTTTTATTGTACTGAAGTAATTTTCCTTATTTTGAGATCAGAAAGCATCATGTGGATCTAAACTTTTTAAAATCAAAATAAGCAGTGTTATTTTGATTTAAAACCTGCATGTCGACATACCCAAAGAGCTTGGCTTGTTTAGCCTAAGCAACAGAAGGTTGAGGAGAGAGATGATTGCTCTCTGAATACATGAGCGGGATAATTATCAGGGAGGGACAGGAATTATTTGAATACAGTCCCAATATGGACATAAGAAAACAGGGATACAAACTGTCCATCAGGAAATTTAAGCTTGAAATTAGACACAGAGGAGTAAAGTTCTAGAAGCACCTTCCAAAAGGAGCTATGGGGCAAAACAACTTACCTGGCTTCAAAACCGAACTTGATAAATGTATGCGGGAGACAGTAGGATGGGACAGCCTAGTTTGATAACTGACTGATTTTTGACTACTGGTGGGGCGATGCCAGTGATTTGAGATAGGACGTGAGATGGGGTGGGGTCTGAGTTATTACAGAGAATTCTTTTTTCTGGGTGTCTGGCTGGTGATTGTTGCCCACATGTTCAGGGTTTAACTGATCACCATATTTGGGATTGGGAAGGAGTTTTCTCCCAGGTCAGATTGGCAAAGTGTTCTGGCAGTTTTTTTGCCTTTCTCTGTAGGATGGGACATGCCTTGTTTGCTAGTGGATTTGCTGTACTTAAAAGTCTTTAAATCATGATTTGAAAACTTTGATAACTCAGTCAGTGATGGGTTAGAGGTTTACTACAGGAGTGGGTGGGTGAGGTTCCATGGCCTGCACTGTGCAGATCAAACTAGATTGTGAGTCAGCAACCCATGGCTCCAGAACCGCATGCCGCTCTTTAAGACCTGCCTCGTGGCTCTGGAGATATCAGCCAGCAGGAGGGCACCTGGCCGGCTGGCTGCCCTGTGGCCTCTGGTGCTGGGGGAGTGAGGCAGCTGGCTGGGAACAGAGGCCGCATTGTCCTCCCTCTGCGCTGCTTTTCTCTTAACGCAGAGCGGCGCTCCGGCTGTCCTGCCTACCCCTGACCCACTGCCCCTCCCCAGGGGGTAGAGAGCAGCTGCACCCAGCCACTGCTTTTAGCAGGGGGGCCTGCAGGACCCCACTGAGCATTGTTCAGCTGCCTTGCCCCCAGCCCTGGGCTGGGCCCATTCAGGCTAGAGGAGGCAGGGAAGAAGTGGCCAACAACACAGAGCAGGGCCCGCAGACCCAAGAGCCAAAAGCAGTGGCTTGGTGCAGCTGCTCTCCACTCCTGGGGAGGGGTCCATGGCGGCACCACTCTGCTTTATGAGAAAAGTGGTGCAAAGGGAAGATAGTGCGACCTCCATCCCTGGCTGCCCCGTCTCCCCCAGGCCGGCTGCCCCACCCCAGGGTGGAGAGTCGTCGCGCCAAGCCACTGCTTTTCACAGCAGGGCCCACAGAGACCCGCTCAGTCTTGTTCAGCTGCTTCCCAGGTTGAATGGGCCCAGTCCAGGGCTGGCGGCAAGGCAACCAAACAATGCTGCGTGGGGCCCTGTGGGCCCTGCTGCCAAAAGCAGTGGCTCGTTGTAGCTGCTCTCTGCCCCATAGGGAGGAGAAGGCAGCTGGGGAAGTGGAGAGGAGGGAGGTGGGAGATACGAAAACTCTCCCAGCCTGACTGCAGCTGGTGGCGCCACCCCTGCCTTCCCACATGGGCCAGAGGTGGCCATGAGGGGGGGAGATGGGTGGCTGGGACCAGAAGCTGCCCTCCTTCAGCTCTGCTGTCCATGTGTACCAGTGCTTCTGGCTGCCCCTGCTGGCCACCCCTCCCCGGGGGGCGGAGCAGCAGACATAGGACCACTGCTTTTTGCAGTAGGGCACTGAAGTGGGCCTTTGGTGGAGTTCAGGCTGCTTCACGCCTGGACTCTCCAGCACAGGAGGCTGCCTTGCCTCCTGTAGCTGGTCTTTTCAGCACTGGAGGGTCCGAGGGCAAAGCGACCTGAACTTTGCTGAGCCAGCTGCTCCAGGGTCAGGAGCAACCTGGCCAGGTAAGGAGAAAGGAGCCTGAGGGTCAGGGACGGGGGGGGGGGGGTGAGGGATCAGTGGGGGACTCGGTGGGTGGGTCAGGGAAGAGGCAGAGCGGTAGGTTGCCCTCAAGACAGAGGATGATGGGGGTGGTTCAGCTATGCTGGGGAGGGGAGAAGCACAACAGTAAGATGGGGGGAGGACAGAGCAGCACAGCTATATGTGACTCTCTGAATACTTGTTTATAGCGGGGGGGGGGGGAGTGGCTCTTCTCCTCTGGGTTGCCGACTCCTAGACTGGATGATCATATTGGTCCCTTCTGACCTTACAGTCTGTCAGGTGCCAGTATTAGATGTAGAGATATGGGTCAGGCTCCAAGGAGCTTACACTTAAAACACAGGCAATTTTAATCATCCTCTTGCCCTTTCTGGTGTACTGTATTGTATTGTCCCCCAATAACTTGCTTCAAACAATGGTACCTCCAACTTCAGTCTCACTCTGCTTCCTAGATGCGTTCCAGCTCTGCTCCTTCCTTCTTTTGCTTTTCATTTTGTGTCCCCAGTGTTTAATTGTACTATACCATATTGTGCTTCAGTTTTATGCTCATAATAACAACACAGTTCTTCTTTTTCGTATGCATTTTGTATGGAAGAAAATCATAACTTGAGCAACAAGAAGAGTCCAAGCCAGCTAGTTATAAACCATGAAGCCAGATTCCCAAAAGGATTTAGGTCAGGGGGTCTCACACTCAAATCACGAGGGCCACATGAGGACTAGTAGAGGGCCACATAAAGACTAGTACATTAGCCTGAGGGCCACACCACAGAAACATTTTCATATAACTATATTGCAAATATTGGTAACAACAGTGTTGTTGACAATGTTCCCTCTAAGCTGATGATGCAGCTGAGCAACTTGTGGATGCAGCTGAGCAAGTTCCTTACCCATTCCCTGACCCGGAACCGGGCCCCTGAGCCACTGCCCATGGGCTCCCCAAGTGCATCCATAACTTGCTCAGTTGCATCACCAGCTTAGAGAGGAAAGATTGTATAGATGTTGTCTTTTTGTTCAAACTTTAGTAAATTAATAAAACCACAGTATTTCAGTTTAACGTTTTTATTAAACAAATATGAAACAATGCCGCTGCCTACCAAGCCTCCTCTACCATCATCTACACCTCAGTTTTTGACGCCTGCCTTTGTCACATTTCCAGAATGCACATACAGAGTCAAGGTCAACCTTGAATCCAGCAGTTAGATATGACTTGATGCACATTAGCATGTCTAGATGAGAAACGTCCAACCGGTTACGAGGCTCTGTCTTAATATTATTCATCAGACTGAAGCCTTGTTCAGCATCTGCACTAGATGCTTGAAACGTGCCACATATATCAACCAACTGGGCCAGGAATGGGAATTTATCTTCTGTCAGTGTATAGGTGACAACACTTGTCCTCCCAGCCCCAGAACCCCAACTGCCGCTGATCCCATGCTTGTCCTCCCAGCCCCAGATCGACCTTTTCTTTCCTCCCTCCCTAACCCACTCACTTTCTCCTTAACCCCATCCCCCTTACCTGGCTGATGCTGTTGCCTATGTGTGCTGCTCTCTCCCAGCCCGGCACATGTATCTAAAGCACGCTCAGGGCCAGAGATCTTAAACTGCCCATTCAAAGCCCAGCCCCACCCCGGCCTGCCTGGTGCCCAGGAGAAATGTGTCTGGGCCAGGTATGGCCTGCAGCTGCTGGACCTGCACTGGGGTCAGTGCTTGCTGCGTGGGTAAACGGCAGGAGCGCTCACCAGCGCAGCTTACCGGGAACATTGGTTGAGGGTCACAGGAAATACCGTTAGGGGCCGCATGTGGCCCACAGGCCGTGTGTTTGATACCCCTAATTTAGGTGTCTAACTTGCAGGTTTAGTCACCACTGTGATCCACAAGACCCTGCTCAGCTGCCACCTGACTCCGTACATGCCTCAATTTTAAGAGTCCATAGACACATACGTTTCTGCTTCTGGGCATGCATCTGAACACCTGTCTCCTGCTTAAACCCCAGTGTGATCCTCTACTCAGGGAATGATAGGAATTCCTCCATTTGTTATGTCTGCAGGGACCAATCCTGTAGGAATGCTCAGAGCATGCCTAGTTCCATAGAAACTGGGTAAACTCTCTAACTGCTCAGCTAAATTTTATAACTCCTTCCCCCACACCCTTGGGCTCTTTCATGTGAAGGCAGGCAGAGTGCTACCCCCTTTCTTGCAACAGTTTAAGTGCTACCATCTGACTCCAGGGAAGGGGTTACAAACTGTGGAGCACTAGCAGCTGTAGGTGCTCCCTGCAGCCCAGACTTCAAGTTGTTAACAGTCTTACATTATAAAGGATGGCCTTTGTTTTAATAAAATGTGCTTGTCCCTGTACTAAATCAGTATGGGATGCCATTTAACTCTGTATTTTGTCCAGGTGCGTTCTGGTACTGGAGCATGGAGCTGGCACCTGATATTCAGTATGGAGCAATTCAGCACTTTGCTCACTGGCAACTTGATGCTGACACACAGATCGTAATGCCACTCAATATGGCCCATATGCACCTACAGCCCTGAACCCCTGAATTTTCTCTCTTCACATTGACATCTGGTGTCCTTGCTGGTTGTTATGAAGCCTTTTTGACTGCTGTCTTCCTCCAGTCTGTACCCCTTCTTTCAGCTCCTACTTCAGTGGTGCAGAGCACTGCAATAGAAAGCGACCAGGAACTGCAGCCTCCGACTCAGGGATCCCAGCACCTGTACAGAACCTGAACAGGAGCCTTAGTGAATACCCAGCCCAGTGCCAGAGGCCTTGGATTTACTGCAGAGCCCAGAGTTGGAGAGAAAGAACCTCAATGGAGGAGAAGGGACTTTCTCCCACTCCCAGAGGCACAAGTCAAGACATCTGGGGGTCTGTCCCATATTGTTGAAATACCATGTTGGCAGTTCTAGTTTGCCATCTAACTGTGAGAGGGGTAGAGTTTAGGACACAGAATCTCTTCAATATCTACCCCTGGCTGGTTTAGCTAGCCCCCTTCCCATGAACTGGCTTTTGTGGCTTCCACTCTAAGGCATCTGTATCTTTCCATGCATTGTTTTGGAAGCTTACGTGTTTAACTCAGGCTTTGTGGATCCCAGCAATTTTCAAAGTGTCTAAAAGTTAGGCATCACATGCCTAAGTCCCTTTGGCTATGTCTTCATCTAAAATCTTAGTTTGGACTTGGTTTGTCCAAACTAAGTAGTTTGAAAGTTAGTTCAAACTGAGCATGTTTTTTTAGTTCGAATTAACTTTTAGGTCAAACTAGACGCGCTTTTTTTAGTTCAAACTAAAAAGTTAGTTCAAACTAAAAAAGCGTGGCTAATTTAAACTAACAGCTTGAACTAAAAAAAAAACATGCTTAGTTCGAACTTATTTAGTTCGAACTAGCATGTCTGCATTGTCCTAGTTCAAACTTAATATGCAAATTAGTTCGAACTAAGCAGTTAGTTCGACCTAACCAGCCAAACTAACTAGTTTGAACTAAGCTTTTTTAATTCGAACTAAGCAAAGGCTAGTGTAGACAGAGTTCAAATTAGTTCGAATTAAGGCTCCTTAATATGAACTAATTTGCTAGTGTAGACATAGCCTTTGTGTATCTGGGCCTTAGTCCTTAAATCAGCCTTCACCACAGAGGTGAAGTCTGTACTTCTGACAGCAAATTCACTGCCATCAGTTTGATGGTTTTGGTTCAATTGAACAGTCAGCCAAGATCAGCTCAATCAATCTGGAGTTTGACTTAGCAACTCCAGACCTGTAAGAAGAGTAGTGCTGAGTGGAAGTGATGGTGTTTCCCTTTGATTCAGCACAGGGTAGCCCTAGAAGTAAGTGAACATTAGGAGGCTGAAGGGGATACACAAGTTATTTTATGTAGTTTGCATATCTCCCTTCCACTGCTGCTGAATTCAGTGGCCAGTATAGACCTGACCAGAGACTTGAAACAAGCTTCTAGAATGAAGCCCTGAATAACGAACGGATAGCTTCAAGGACATGTATCCAGAAGATGAATCTGTCATTCTCCTTTAATCCCACTGGGGCTTTGATATAAATCTTTCCTCCTTAAGCAGAAGCATACTTCTCATTGAATGTGAAGAACAGTATCCACCAAGAAGGATCCCACCAATACCGTAATTTCAGTATTAAACAACCAGCCCCAAAACTGCAGTTATTCCCTTTCTATAGTCAATTGCCTTCTGCCAACTTAATTTCTCCAGGAGGCTAACTGATATGCAGTTCATTCATTGCCAAATAATTGTATAGCCACCTCTAAAGTATCCAGCAGTGGATTACAGTTTAATTACACCCCAACTTTAATATTGACACTGAACCATCATGTGTGTCTTGGTATTACGGTCATAACACAGGCAAAGTGTCTTCTAGTTTTTTTCCTCCACATCCTATCAGAGCCAGAAAGCTCATGTGCACAGAAGCCTAAATTTGCAAATGTTTGACCATCTTTACTGACTTAAAAAAACAAACAAACAAAAAAACCACAGTAATTCCCCACACTGGCAGGGAGGTAACTAAAGCTCTACCACTCCCTTTGTGCCAATTAATGCTTAGCAGAAGGCTTTGTTTCATATCAAAACATTTTTCACCTAATTTAGTTTTTTCAGCCCTTTTTGTCCTTTATCTAATTCGTTTCTGTATGTTTAGTTTTCCTCAGTGCAACACACCAATTAGTAATTGGTTAGCTGCCTGCAATTAAGCCTGATGACAACGTGACCTGGTGATAAAATGGTCACAGCAAAACTGTACAGCTACAGTATTCCCAATTCTAAGGCGACAAAGCAGCAGTCTCCACTCTGTTTGCTCACATCACAGGCCCAGCAAGAAGCCTGTCACCAGTTCTCAGCCCTTTGACATTTGCAGTGAGATGTGGGGATCCTGACTGTGGGTTCTGGCCCAAGTCTGTTTTCTGCTTCTCTCTTCTGGCCTGACTTTTTAAGTATTACCCAGGTTGCTAGGGAGGGGGCAGGACTGGTGCAACCCGATAAGCTGGGTAAGCATTGAAGGGGGGTGCCAACATTTGAGGGGCACCAAAAGAGGACAGTGCCGTTGCGTTCCCCTGATCACTCGTCTGCGCCAGCGTCGCTCTGCTGCAGGGGGGCGCCATGAACCTGAGCGCTGTTCCTGGGAGGTGGGCTCCATCAGCTGGCCATTCTGGATTCGTTCAGCCAGTATTCTCCCCTGGACTTGAAATGGGGGGGGGGGGAGAGGGAGGTGTGGAGGTATATTGGGGGTGTTCACTAAATTGGCATAACACTTACTAGCTGACAACTGTGGTGTTGGGAAATTCAGGAGGTGTAGGGAGATGTTGGGGCACTGAGTAAATTGCTATAACACTTAATAGCTGAGGACTGGTGGGTGTTGGGAAGTTCAGGGGGTGTAAGGGGATGTTGGAGTGTAATCGGTATAACACTAGCTGACAACTGAGG
>ML682021.1:6553726-6572438 GCA_007922195.1 Podocnemis expansa | reverse complement strand
CCTAACTCCTGGGCCAGAGAAGCTCTACAGAGCATGCCCAGATTTTCTGGGCATGCTCCGTTAGAGCTTCTCTGGGCGGGAGTTTTCAAAACTCCCTGCTCCACAGGAGCTCCCTTGAAGTAGTCTGGCTGCCGGCAGTGCGCTGCCTGCTGCCTTCCCTGCGCTGGCGGCTGCGGCGGGCTGCGCTGCAGTGCGCCAGCACAGCTTACAGGGAACATTGTTCTGAAGCATTGATGTTTGTGTAAAATACCACCTTGAGTGGTAAGTTTAAATATAACTGTATAGAGGCGTAAATATTGTCCTTGCTTTTATCAGTATTTGTGTCCAAATTAAGTCCTAAATGTTGCTGGGGAAACATTAAAGTAGAACAGGAATGAAATTGGTTAGGTGGAGCAACAAGCAAAAGAGGGTTCCACTGTTAAGTTTGTTATTGCATCCAATGCCTCCTGATTTTTCTTCTCCATTAAACAGCTTTGTCTGACTATACACACATGGATTATTTAAAAAAATCCGCTTATCTTGGAGGCTTCAAAACGGTACATCATTGCCTGACTACAACAGCTCATCACTTTCCTTATTTCTCTTGAGAGCGAGTAGAGGTTTGTGGCACTGTTGACAGAACTGTGAGGTTCTTCAGAGAAGTAACAGTTTTTCTTTAGTCAGGGAAAGACAGTGCTATCTTGGTACTGCTTCTGTGGAATATGCTTGTAGCCCCAGAAGCTCAGTCGTTATTCTGTTGGCTTCAGTTAAGTCTTGTGGGCAGAACTGGTAACTGGGGTCAGTGCTCTGGCACCTGAGTTTCTTCATTTTGCTTTGAGCTCACCTCTAGACTACTGGAGTAAGTTATTGCACTGATTCTCCACCTTTCTTCAGTTGTGACATGCTTGGTGGCGTGTCATGACCTTACAGGACACACTCCCCGCATGCCCAAGGCCGAATCCAGCTTTTTCCCTGGCCCTCCATGACATACTTACTGCTGTGTGGTGATACAGCAATGTGTCCTGACACAGTGGTTGAGAACCACTGCATTATTGGATGGGGTTTCGGATAGTTTTCTGCTGCTTTAGGCTTGTTTTCTGCAATATACAAAGCAGCTCTGGTGCACAGATGCTATTCTGTGCTCATTACTTTTACTGTTCCATCAGCAGAGCTAGTACTGTATGTGTGCAGTTCTGGAGACAGATGCTTCAGTGTTGTTTATGCAAAGTGATGGTTGGCAAATAGCTCTCCAGAAAGCAAAGGAAAAGGTATTGTGCTTAATAATGGCCGAATGAAAGCAGGAGTCTGTCTTTCAGGCCGCTATGAAACATTTGACCCAGCTACTGTCAGAGGACCAGAGAAAAGAGATCTATGAACTTTGGGAAGTAAGTATTAATCTCTTGATACAATTATTTCACATTATTGCTGACAGTAGAAACAACCCTGCTGTCTTATTTTCATGATGTTTGGGGCCTAGTGAAATTCATAAGAGGTGGTATTTAAAATGAAATTGAAGAATGATCATGTTGACCTGAAAGTATCATATTGTTAGAGAATTTATACATATAGGAATGATCTGCTAGCATACTGGATTATTGCAAAAAACCTCTTGCCATTTGACTAAGAGATCTTGCAGTAAATTGCTTTCCCCTAACATGTGTTGCCATTACACAGTAACTTCCCCTCACCAGTTGTCTGCAAATTTCTGCATATTTTATTGTAAGCAGGTGGCTGTGCAATCCCTAACCTCTGGAACCTGAGGTTGCATTTAATGCCAACATTCCTACCTGTTCCGTAGGTTTGTATTTAAACAGGTTTCCAGATATTTGTGCCCACGTGCTGCTCACTTACATCACCATTGACTTTAATTGGGTTGTGTTGGTTTAACTGATAGCAGAACTGGATTTTCAAAGTTATATTCCAAGATTAAAATAAGCAAGCTGATCAGATCTAGGAAAACTAGTGTGTGAGTTAGTTCAGTGAAGTGAGTTCTAGTTCTCACCTTCAGTCTTTTTCACCAGAACATTCCAGTAGCAGAGAAACAGGAGGTTGTTACAGATACGAATAGAACTATTCTCTGGGCAACCTTGGATATTTTTTATTTTGCCTTGGGCGACTGTCCTGATGGCGATTCCTTACCTCCACTGCCCCTAACTACAGCACACAGTTTTTTATTCTTGTCATTCAGTATCATCTCTCACAAACACTTCTGTTTATATTGGTACCACTTTTTTCTGTCTTCAGGGTAATTTAACTGGGATGGGGTTTTCATGGATAGGAGTATCCATGTACTACACTGAAAATATATGCATTCCTTACCTGCCCATCCTGGCTGCTGAATAGCTAAGGTTATATGTATCTATAAAAAATCTTGAACTACTAAGTCAGAATTCTGCTCTAACTTATACAAAGACAATGCCATTAACTTCACTGTTCCCTGTGGAAAGTGAGATTGAACTAGCACAGAGGATCTGCAACATCCTTCCACAGCTGTGAAGAAATTCATAGGGAATGGCTGCAGACCAAGCTGGATGAGGAAGCCTTTTCACACAGGTTATTAAGAGAAAAGCCTTCAAGGAAATATTCCTTTTGCAGGACAGGCAGGGTAGGGGAACAGTGAGAACTGCCAAAAGCCAAGCAGAATTGGACCTTGCAAAGGATAACCAATTATAGAAGGTTCTACAGTCATATACATTAAAAAAAAAAAAAAAAAAAAAAAAGGAAAGAAATAGGATGGCCAAGTTATAGTCCAATATCTAAAAAGAATACTGTGTTAGATTTTAATGAAGAGTTTAGGGGATAGTGGTAGGGTGGCTCATGGAAATGAGACTGTAAAGTTTGAGTTTAAATGCAGAATGTAACTTTTTGTTATTAAGAAAAAGCCCATAATATATATATATACACTCTCTTTCTCTCTCTCTTCATTTTGGAACTTACAGAAAGAAAAAGGGGGGGAAAAAGCCAAGCCTGGGAAGGTTGTTGTTACAAAATTTTATATAATATAAATTATGCATAAAATAATTATATAGCAGTTTCTTTGTGTGAGCTCAGATTCTGCAAGGCATTTCAACTTGTGGATAACAATATCCTTACTTAGCAAAGCACATAAACTTGTGTTTGTCTCATATAGCTAGAGCATGTGCTGAAATGTTTCGCTGAATCAGAGTCTTGAAAAGACATGAAGCCGATTGTACTCTCAAGTATCTAGGATACAAATTTAAAAAATGCTAAGAAGTAGGTTTTAGTTGTGGCACTGTATGTGCTAGAATTTGTGCCTTCATAGCAAAACTAAGGTCTCCTTTTTCAATTCCACGTCTGTTCAGGAATATGAACAGCAGTCTACAGCAGAAGCCAGATTTGTAAAAGAGCTGGATCAATGTGAAATGATACTCCAGGCATTTGAATATGAAGAGTTGGAAAACACACCTGGAAGACTGCAGGACTTTTATGACTCAACTGCAGGTATGAAATCTGTAAACTGAATCAAGTGTGATTAGGTATTTATCATAAATGGAATTATAGAAATAGAAGGGAACTCTGAAGTCAGAGCTTTACATCAGAGAGTTATTGAAAACCTTAATATTCTAGACCCCAGTTCTGTAAACAGATATGCATATGCTTAAGCCTACGAGTTAGCCCTTGTGCTAGTAAGCACATGCTTTAGGGTTTGTGGAAGTGAGATTACAACATTGTCACCTTCAACAGTAGTTATGAGACAGAAAAACTCAGCAACTTAAACAGAAATAAAGTGTAATTATTTTTGATATTCTTAGTCCAGGGTTTGACAAATCCTGGGCACCGTATCTGGGGAAAGACTTATCGACTTCAGTGGACATTGTGCCAGTATGTGGAAGTAGGAACACTAGTAAGATGATAGTAAGGCATAGAGTTACTGTTTACACATTTCATTTTAATTTTCCCTTCTCCACGTTGTGAAACTTGAGATGCTGCCTCTTACCAGCTTGATCTGATGATTCTTCTTCTTTGAGTACCATCCCTGTTGAGTGCTCCACTCCAGCTGTATCTGGAAGCTTGTACTATGGATTGGAGAACTTGGGTAGCTGTCTGCCCCACCCGCCACAAGGCGGCCACCCCTGCTAGCCGTCCCTCCTCAGTTCCTTCTCAACAGCTCTTGTCTAGAGATGGAGCTGCCTGTTCATGGATCATTAACTTCCTTTAAAGGTTTTTTCCTGTTAATGCAATAGTTTAACAGTTGTGCCAAAACAGGGTTTGCTCCTGCCAACCTTGGTAGTGGTGGGACGAGCTATGGACAAGGGCGTCTCTCACTCTCCAGACCTTAAAAAGGGCCTCAGGTGCAGGGAATCTATTCCATTGACTGGCATTCACTTCCTGGGAAAAAAGCTAATCACAAAGGCCCTGAACAGCTGGGGAAGGAAACTGGGGCAGAGTCAGAAGAGGAAGCCACTCATTTCATCAGCCACATCAGCTGATGGGTTATCCCCTCTCTGCCATCTGTGGCTAATGACTTTAAGCCAAATTACCAAGTCTTGCTGGCAAAATAAGACTACCAGAATTATTGAACAGCTTGCAAACTCCCATAAAGATCCATTCAAAGCCATAATCAATGAGGACCAGCTGGTGGTTAAAATATTGCTTTAGGCAGTGTCTAAGATGAACTGAAACTAGTGTCATGTTCAGTTTCTGTGGCCATGTAGATGGTCTTTGTGGCTGCACACATCTGGCTTCCCCTAACACAGACCAAACCATACTGGAGGACCTTCTTTTTGAAAGGGTGAAGTTATTCACTGAAAAGACTGATGCATCTCTTCATGCACTGAAGGATTCACAGGCGACTTGCAGCCATACAAGAGAAAATGTAGCTCTCAGCTGCCATTCAAGCCCTGGTCATCACAACACACATCTCAGTACTCAAAAATTTATGATCTGCACAGGAAAAAAACAGAGGTTCCCCAAGCGAAAGCAGTGGCAATCCTAATCTACTGCATTTCAACTCTGTTGAGGCAGTTCTGAGGGAGTGGGTGAGGTGTCACGAGAACATTCTTCTTGCATTTTCAGTCTGGAAGACCTTATCTGTTCTTTCAGAGACCACATTACTCCATTCCATAGTACCTGGGAATGGATAACCTCCAAAAAGCAGGGACTGGAGATATCCACTTCTCCCTCCCAAACACCCTTCAATATCCCTCTTCAGGGACTCTGGGAACCCATACCAGACCCCCCCTGAGCGCTCAACAGATATATCAAAATGCAGAAATTCAAGATTGTCACCCTATCAACAATCATTTTAGCATTTAGAGGAGGGAGATTGGTTCCTGGCCCTCGACCTTCAAGATGTATACTTCCACATTTCAATTATATTGCGTTCTAGGCATTATGTCAGATTTCACACAGACTGAGCACTGCTGGCTGTAAAGTCTCCTTATTGGCCTCCAGGGTATTCTCCAAGGTCCTTTCAGTAGCGGTGGCCCACTTACGTTCTCAAGGCATCATCATGTATGCTTACTTACCTGAATGGATTGTCTTCTCTGGCACTGGTCTTTACAGAGACCCAATAAGCCCTATGGGACCTGTTTGTGAATCCTAGTCCATAGATCGGCAAACTAAAATTGACCTCTACACTGATATGGAGGTTAGAATTCATAGGATACAGCCTCAACTCCATTCATACAAAAGTACTCCTGCTACCTCACAGTTTATCCTTGTTAACAGAAACAAGACAGTTCAGCTTACAAATTTCAGCTGGATGTTGGCTCCTGCTTCTGGGGATGTGGCTGCTGGCACAGTGGTTATTGCTCATGTCATATTATGCATGAGATGCCTCTGAACAGAGATGATACTAAAAAGTTTCGATCGATCGATGCCCACCAGGGTCAAGTGCTCCTTGGACTGGTGGAACAACCTGGTAAATCTCATCTGTACTCTTGACCACTGAGGCATCCTCACAGAGATAGGGTGTGCATCTCACTTGTGGCACAACACGGAGCAAATGGTTCTCAGAGATGTGCCATCTCCTGCTTGAACTTAAAAATGCATGTGTTAACTTCCTCCCACTGATCAATGGTCAGGACAAACAACACATCCCTCAGGTATTACATAAACTGATAAGGAGGTGCCAGGTCTCATTCCCTGCATGTAGAGGGACTACAACTATGGAACTGGTGCATCTCCCACTAAATCCTAATAGCAGCCTATCTCCTGGGAATACATAACAGTATGGCTGACAGTCTTAGCTTCAGATTCCCACACGGCCACAAATGGGGGACAGGGTAATAGATCCTTGTTTGGATAAGTAGCGAAGTGTCTACGGTATTGCTTCAGACTGGCAGACAGCATTTCCTGGGAGATGTTCTCCTTCCTTAGGACAAGGGCCTTCTTTACACCTTTTCCCCCATTCCTTCTATTACTAAGTGTCCTGTTGAAAAGAGGAAAGCAAACACCATACTGATTGTTCCCACTTTGCCCAGATGGACATGGTACCCTTACCTGTACATTGCTGACTTTCCTTACCTCCTGTTGCAAAACAAGAGGTGCAGTCTCCACCCCAATTTGCAGATTCAGCAATTCAAAGCATGCTTCTTGATGGTTATAGCACATACACATGTTGCTCTGAGGAGGTGGTGTTACACAGTAGAAAGGGAACTACTCATACCTAGCTTTAGAAATGCAACAGGTTCCAGCTGTGGTCCCAGGCCACACACACCACTCCATTGCTGTGACTCTGCCAGTTGTCTGGTACTCCCTGTTGGCTTTAAAGAACTTGGGAGTCACTTAGTTCTCTAAAGGTTCATCTGGCAGCAATTGCAACTTTCCACCAGCAGGTATGATACTCTGCCTTCTCCCATCTGACTATCACAAGGTTTGTTCAGAGCATAGCAAACCTCTTATTGCAACCTAGGCTCCCCACTCTAATGGGATCTGAATCTAGTGTTAAAAGGACTAACTAGACTGCCATTTGAACTCCTGGCCACTTGTTCACTAACTCGCCTTTCCACGAAGGCAGTGTTCCTCTTAGAGAAGGACAGGGGAGATGGCAGCTTCTCCAGAGGATAATAGAGAAGCCATCCTCCATATGCTTGACATGAGAAGACTTGGTCTCGGATTTGGACAGAGCAAGGTCTTTCAGGAACTCCCTGAAAGCATTTTCTTTCTATCCATTGCACGTAAAATGGTCTCAGCTGAAACTCTCTAATGGGGTTTCCAGTTGTATGAAGGTCTGTTTCAAGTTCAATAACATAGACTTGCATCTTCAGTACATATGCATTCTGTGATGTTGATCACTTTATTCATCATCATCTCTAAGGGTATCCCTATATCAGAAATTTGCAGAGTAACTATCTTGGAATCTGGGCCATACCTTTGCAGTACACTATGCCATCTTGGGGGATGCAGCTGTGGATGCCAAATTTAGTTCTGCAGTTCTAACATCTGTGTGAGATGAGACGCTAAAGTCCCAGCCTCCAGGGGTGGGTTCTGCTTGGGAGTCACCTACAGTGGAGTACCCATAGGCTGTGTTCACACAGCACTCTTATTTCGAAACAACAGAGGTTGTTTCAAAATAAGAAATACCCTGTTCACACAACGCATGGTTGTTCCGAAACAAGCCCCATGTGGGGACGAAACAATGTTGTTTCGAAACAATGCTGTCCGAACATGTTGTTTCGAAACAACAGTGACTTGTTTCGAAATAACTGTTGCCTGAAACTATTTCGCTTTGAGCGTTTTTCCTTAATTCGAATTAACAAACTGTTAATTCGAATTATTTCGAAATAAGGCATTATTTCGATACAAGTTGTTTTGACACAATTTGTATTGAAATAATGCCTGTGTGTGAACACAGCCATAGGGACATGACTCGAAGAGGAAGTTACTCACTTTGTGTAATAAGATTGGCTCTTCGAGATGTGTGTCCCTGTGCACGCTCCATGACCTGCCCTCCTCCCCTCTCCTTTGGTGTTCTAGTAAATGACTCTGCTATGGAGAAAGAACTGAAAGGAATGCCTGCTCATGCTGACTGGCCTTGTGGCAGATGTCTGGCAGCGCTTTCACAGACAGGATGGACCACTGTGATCAGTAATGCTGGAGCACAGACATACCTTCCGTGGAGCACCCAGAGGGGGACACATCTTGAAGAACCATCATTACTGCACACAGTGAATAACTTCCTCTTTCTTCCATTTCCAGAAGTGAAATAGATACTTGTAGTGAAACATTCTGCCCAGTCGCCAGACACGCTGTAAGCCTTTGCTGCCAAACCTTACCCAATGATGTAACTTATTTTCCTGCCAGGAAAGCTTCAGAAAATCTGCATGCAATGAGTTTTCTTGGCTACTGGCCTGCAGAACATGCTATGACACATGCCTTCTAACTTTTACATCTATTGCGGCTCCAGTTCAGAAGAGAAATCATGTGCTTATGTCCATCCTGCTTCAGGGATTCTAGGTCAAGAAGGGTAACATGACTCTGGGAAAATTGTGCATGTGGTTGATTACCCTCAGTGTTAAATTATGCCTTTATTTCCAATACCAATTTGTTTATTTAAACTTTTAGATGTTGTTAAAGCATGTGCTGCTAGACTAAGGAGCCCCTTGTCAAGCATTATTCCCTGTATCAGTACCAACAAAGTTGCCTCTTAACTGTCTCTCCGTTAAACAGATTCAGCTCTTTGAGTCTCAGAATAAGGCAGGTTTTTCACTCTGTCACTGTTCTTCTCTGAATCCTCTCCATGTTATCAGCTCTTCTTGAACTGTGGGCACCCTGGACTGGCAGCAGTTACACAGTGCCAAATCCAAAGGACAAGATGGAATTAATATTAAATATGTGCTTAATTTCCATTGATGCCAGTGGGATACAAGCATGAGCCTTAAGCTTAAATGCCATCCTGAATCAGGGTCTATAACATCCATTTTTCATATATAGACCACTCCTCCCTACAAATAGCAGATGGAATAAAATATATTCTACAAAAATACTTGGATGCATTTTTGTACAGTGGCCTTTTTTTGTAGCTATTAGTTTCTGAAACATCACAGCTACTGTTCATAATTAAAGAGTGAACATACATACTAATGGTTTCTTTTGTGATATAATAGCTTGTGCCTGGAGCAACAATATATTACTAATCGATTGTATAAAGGAAAGTACAAGAGCATGGTAATGAACTGTTCCTTTTCTTTATTTTATAGGAAAATTTAGTCACCCAGAAATAGTCCAGCTTGTGTCATCAATTCATACAGAAAGAAACAAACTAGCTGCTACAACAAGTGAACCACACTCGTGAGGCATTTTTGAACTTCCATAGCTAAAATAAAATATTTATTTTACACATGTATTGTATGCTGCTGCTCTGCCATCACTAATTTTCCCAGGAGTTTTTTCTTTCCATTAATTGCTTGGAATCCATGGACAAATATAGCTAGAGAAATTTTGCACCTAATATCCTAGAGTCCCAGTGGTCAAACAGTTTAAGTAGGACTATGTCACTTGATCAAATTTTGCTTCGTTACAAAATGTACTCGAGCCACCAGCATTAGCCCTAGTGTATGCTCGCTGCACTTTTGGGCAGCAGTTGATGGGAGATGTGCAAGGTACTTAAAATATCTTCCATGTCTCCCATTACCTTACTAACACCCACTTACCTCCCTGTTTATGCAGCGCTAAGTCAACCAGAAATGCCCTCCAGTTGACTTAGCGCTACTCTAGTTATAGGGCTGGAGTTACAGTGTAAAGCTGGAGATTGAGTGAGTGCATCTTGATAGTTGAACCCAGAAGAGCATGCTGATGGCAGCAAGTTTGCTGTCAGTCTAGTCATATCCTTACTCAAGCGTATTGCTATGAGCCAGGAGTGGCCAAACTGTGGCTCATAAGTCGTATGCAATTCTTTTACAGTTAGTGCGGTTTGCAGAGCCCTTTATGGCCCACCGCAATGGGGTGGGGAACTTAAGAGTTTCTGCCCCTAGGCAGGATGGTGGGGCTAGAGGATTCTGCTCAGTGGGGAGGTCAGTAAGTTTGGCCCCTGCTATAAGCCAGTACTGTAGTACAGGAAGAAGGCTTCATATGGTACCTGTCTCCAGGAAACCATTTTGTGCAGCATTGTTACATTCACCTTACACAGGAGGACGACACCCAAAGTTATGCCCCTAATACTTTCTGTAAGTATCCTACTTATTTACTAGTAAAAGGGTAACGTATATGGCGTCTGAAACTAGAGTTAACCAACCAGCTTTCTTCCTGGGACCATGGTAGCACTTAGCATAGGACCCAGGCATTCCACATACTAAAGGGCATAATGGTACCTTCTAGGCTTGTACTAAGATAGAAACAATCACATATCATGTCGTCTTCTTTTGGGACATTTCAGTATGGGCATGTGAGAATAACTTCCTACTGTAAAATAATGGTGGATCATGATCATGACAACTTTTTATTTCAGCGAATGCTGGGTCATATAGGATATGTTGCATAAGAGGAGGATTATAGTAAGGATATGGGCCAATTTAGGGTGTATAACTGCTGTGTGTTTTTAATGCACATATGGTGCAGATAGTACATATTAGCATGATGCCTCTTATGTGCTAGAAATATGTAGTGGCTGTCAGAGCTTATGGAAGTATTTGGTTCTGAAGGCAGACACATTTCACTACACATAAAACTTGCCTCACAATATGAAGGCAATGTAATTGTTTTAAACACTATGGTAAAAACAAATTCTTGGTTTTAGGCATGTCTTTCAGGAGCACCTAGCCTAATGACAAAGAATTGAGTCAGGAGAGAATTGAACTAGGGAGGTCTTCATTATGCAGTACTATTCTACCTGCCCTTTTAATGAAAATCTCCTATATGCTTTTCACACACACTTTTGTTTTCAATGAGGGTGCATTGTTTTAAGCAGTGTAAAATGTTATGTCATGGCCTCAAAACTTGTTTGTGAAAAAAAATTTTTAAAAGTGGCTGCTCCTCTGTTGTTTTACGCTTGTCCCCACATATTGTTCCTGGAGTTCTACATTTGTTGCACATCAGGCCTGATCCAACATTCAAGGGGATTTTTTGACCTCAGAGGACACTAGATCAGTCTCCAAAAGCATCTCCTTGATAGCCTAACCACTGTTATTGCACAATGTACTCAACATTGAATTATAAATGTTTCTGGCCTTACCACAAAAATAGTTGCCAAGTCACCAGTTCCTTGCGTAGCACTATGAAAATGCATTAGTCACTCTTTGTATCCATTTGGCTGAGTGTAAGTCACTTATTTCTCAAAAGAAAAAATTAATACAGGAGAACAAGATTGTGAGTCAAAGCACTTTTGGCAGGTATGCCAGAGTTGAGCTACCACATTCATTCTTCAGTGCTTTGTAAATAGCACATTGGGATCCTACAATGGTTTTACAACCTTAGGGATGCATATAGCAAGATGAATTTAGATTACAATTGTCTAATATTCCTGTATTCAAAATTATGTATGGTACTAATATAATTGTGTACATATCCCCATAATTCTAGCAGGACTGGGCTTGCTGAAGACTGGCTGGAGCTTTTACCACAGCCTCTGTGTATTTCATTAATGACGACCTTGTCACATCTACCAGACACTATCCAGGGTTGACTGGTGCTTTTGTCTCAGCCCCCCTAATAGTGAAAGGTACTTGGATTTTCTTAGTGCATGGGATGGTACAGGACTACACACAGATCAGCCTGTGTTTGGGATGCACTTAACGAGCAAAAACCAAACATGTTCAGAAGTAAGACGTATATTTTCAAATACTTGTATTAATGGAATCACAGCTAATTTATTATGAGTAAGGCCATGTATCACTTGTCTGTCAAGCCAATTTTCATACCATGTTTCAACCTCTTGATATTTTTGGTTGTTGGCCTGTTTTAAGAAGAATTCTTGAATAACTGGGAAGGTACGTTTCTGCTCTCTCTTCGACATCCTTCTTGAATGCACTCTTCTCTCACTCAAATCAACTCCACTGGTTTGTTCAGAATTTATAAAACTCAAACTCTGCATAGCGAGTCTCAAGCAAAAATACATTCACTGTGCTACAAATTTTTGAGCAAGAGTTTCTCTCAAAGCTGTGTTATTAATCATTATGGGTATGTCCACACAGGCTTCTTCTTTCGAAACAACAGAGGTTGTTTCGAAATAAGAAGTGGCATGTCCTCATGACGCACTGTTATTTCGAAACCGTTAAACCTCACATCTAATCGAAATAGCCATTGTTTCGAAACAATGGCGTTTGGACACATTGTTTTGAAACGTCCAAACAGCCTTGTTTCAAAATAACCATCTCAAAACAATGGCTATTTTGAAAGCAGGCTTTCCCTTAATTCGAATTAACTTATTTCGAAATAAGGACTTTATTTCGAAATGGGTTATTTCAAAATAATGATGTATGTATGGACATAGCCTATGAGTGTGGGAGTGCCTAGGGAACTCCACCAGGTTAGAGCACTATTTTAATAGGCACTGTATAAGCATATAGTGAATGGCAGCCCTTGTCCAGAAAGAGCTTTAGTTTAAAAGAAAAGACATAAATGGATGGAACACGGGGGTTTAGAAAGGTGATAATCAAAACAATAGGAAGTTTTAAACTATATTGTGGGTGCACAATTGTAGCCAATCAGCAGCAACAATTCATCTCCCACAGTTAAGCCACTCATCAGCTCTTCCTCTCCCACAATTTATCCTATCAAGGGTAAACTGCAAGGAATGTCATCCCATGCACAGTACAAAAAGCAGATTCTGAGGTCCTTCATTGTATTTAGATTGCAGCAAAAGAGAAGTCTCTGTAACTGTCCCTCCAACAGATATGCTTAACAATAATTGAGAAGGAAGGAGAAAATACTCAAATGTGAGGTTGCGGTAAAACCGGAAGAATAGGTATGTGACCAACCCCACCTTCTAAAGACATTTTGCTATAATTACTATGATAAATACACTGAACAAAAAGAATAAACAGTTTAACTCCAGCCTGAAGGACCACATTAGTGTGACCCTGTATACTTCTACTTACTGTTGTACCACAATTCTTGTGACTTTTGGAGATCTCTTACAGTCCTAGACCCTGGAGTCATGTGAATGCATCAGAATTTCTTATTTCTTTTTTTTTTTTTAAAGACACATTTCTAGCCCACATATTTGGGGCAGAAAGCTTGAAAGTGTGAATCCAAAACCTGCAGCAGTAGGAAGTAAAATAATTAAATTCAAATGGAGTAGTTTAAAAATTTCATTTTCTAAAAATCTGGTGAGCTATTTGGTTTTTGCTGATGGTTTCTGGAAGGAGTGGGGGTGGCAGTACTGTATGGATGGCACCATAGGTCATCACTCTTTATTAGTACTTAGGAAGAGAAGATGGGGGTGATGTGTGTTTTCAGCTTCTTTATGCACGTGAAATAAATTTTGGATACAAAATGCCATTCTACAAGAACTCTTGGATACTGTGTAGGTAGCAGCTATGGTCCTACTTTAAATGGTTGTAATAAAACATGAATTTTGTTATCAGGTTTATATGGTTTTAACTGTCAGTAATGGGAGAAATATTATAAACCAGAGCTCAGATAGTTTATAGTATACCCATGTGGGTAGCCCAAACCTCAGTCCATGCCACATTTTTTGTAACATCTTATTAGAACAAAACTGTATTGCAAGTAGCACCTTGTTACTAGAGACTCACAAGAGGCAGAGATTAAAAGAGATACATATTTTAAAAACTCATTTTAATAAGAATATCACTAACTTTGTTTACACAAACTATGTAATAATTGCTTTTATGAAGTAAACTTACAAATTGTCACAAAGTTATTTGAAAAACTGATTTAATGTGCTTTGGGTAACATTAAAATAAATCACAGTAAAGAGGCATTTGATAGATGTTCAGAGTCAGGCTGTGACCAATAACGTAGAAGAATTAAGTGTAAGAACTTAAACAGAAAAAAACCCACCACCACAGCAAGACCAAAACACAGATATATCCCAAACCCACCTATAAAATTACTGTGTTAAGGATTTTCCTGTCAAGCTATTAATAAAGCCTAAGATACAGAATGCCTAAAGCTGATCTGAAGCTTCCTTTATGATAAAGCTAAAGAGAGGCATTTTTAAAAGCAGACTTCTCCCATCCAACCCCACTCATGTTTATACATGACAGACTTGTCCTCATCTCAGTTTGGGGAACAAGGCTGCAGATAAGCCATCTTGTTTTCGTTTGCTGCTGCCAATGGCTGGCTGGTAGACAATACTGTAATAATCTTATTGTTCCTTCTCTAAAAATACAAAAGGACGCAAAAAATCATTCTGCAACTAAGCCAAGAGAGATGATTGTTGCTTCTTTGAGATTAAGCTATTAACATTCAAGGAGCTAAATTATTCCCTGAAGTGCAGTAAAGCAGGACAGAATTTTGCCCAGTTTGGAGCACACACACATTATTATGCCCTGAACAGCAGTCAAACAGGACAGAATTTGGCCCAGTCTGGAACATTATACTCATACTAGTATATCATAAAAATTTAAAGTTCATAGTTCCAGCTCAGGACTACAGACTAAAGGCATGGGCTCTCTTACCCAGTGGTTGTCAACCTGCAGATCGTGACATGCTTGGTGACATACTGTGACCCAACAGGACACACCAGCCCACTTCCCCCAGGCCAAAGCCAGCCATCTCCCCAGCTCTCCATGACACACCACTGTGTGGTGACACAGTAATGAGTCCCGACACAGCTCTAACCTATAGCACAGCTTTAGTAAATTGTCTCAAGGCTCCAATTCTGGCAAGGCTTACACTATTCAGCTATAAATTAATCTTACCTTCTTTCTAAAGAGTTGGTATGGAGGCAAAAATGTGCCATTTTTGTTTGCTCGTCTATATTAATACAGTAATTGGTCCCCAGCATCAAGTCTTATTAACCAAACAGCAAGTACCAGAACACATCTTTCAACTGCAGCATTTCCTGCTGGGGGACAGTAACTGATCTACATACAAAGGGGCAGCCGTGTTAGTCCAGTTCAGCAAAACAAACAAGGAGTCCTTTGGCACCTTTACAAACTAACATTTATTTACCACAAACTAACGTTTACCGCATAAGCTTTCATGGGAGAAAAATCCCATTTTGTCAAACCCTTGAAGATGGGGAATTTACAGAATGGGAGGAAAATAAATGACTTACGCTTACTTGCAATTCTTTTCCTCCCATTCTATAAGTTCCCCATCTTCAAGCATCTGACAAAGTGGGATTTTTACTCCCACCAAAGCTCATGAGATAAATAAATTTGTTAGTCTTTAAAAGTGTCACGGGACTCCTGGTCTGTTGTGATTTACTTAGTTTGCATCTGAATAATTGGTTACCTCTTTAAGGGGGAGACTTCAAAACCAGAATGTAGAAGTGAAAAAAAGAATGAAGACTTCAGTGCAGCAACCACCAAATCTCTTTTACTCTTTAAGCAGCTTAGACCACGTCTACGTGCTTCTCAGTAAAGGGCACTAGTATAATTTGGTGGACAGCTGGCGTACAGACTATTGCTGGCAACAGAAATCCTTGCACAGTGCTAGACCCATCTGTCTGTTGGGGCACTGAGAGGGCTTACACAATCAACAGAAACATGCATACTAAAAACATAGTCAACCCTTTAAATAAATAAAACCCAAAGAAATTAACAACTAGACCAGAGGTGAGGTGAGAGTTGAAGGGAAAATACTGCAAAGCAGGAACTGGCTGGTTACTCATGTTACAGAAATTAGAACATTAAGAACTGTTGGTGCATGTGCAATTTCTACGAAGTACAAAAATTGCCTAGTAAAAATTACAAATACATTTGGAAGAATGTCTGCAGAATAAAATGGGTGAGGCCATTTTCAAGAGGTTACAGAGGCTTGTCTCTCAAGCAAGCTGGATGGAGAAGGGGAGCATAGAAAAGGCTACAGGGATAAGTCTCACCAGGTATGATACAGATGGCCCAAAGGGATTGCCCTCTTAACACTGAAGCTCCTCTTCAGTCTCAGGAAGCTGAGTGCCTGAGACAGAGCTCTGAGCACTGGCATGAGCAGCAGAACTCAGAACTTCTTCAAAACTGCCCCCGCTGTGGCTTGTCCCTCCAACCTTTGTCTGAAACACAGCAAGTGAAGAAGACAGTAATTTTTTTCATGCTGTTCTGTGATATTTCCAGTTTGCTTATTTTCCCCTCCCCCACACACTCAATGTTTTGTTTTACAAGAAAGCTGACTTTTATGCCAGATCGAGGAAGTGAATGTTCTCATACCGTGAGGAGTAGGCAGCAATTCAAAGCACACAAATGGGCTCATGTTCTGAGTGTTTGATGCCATTGTTTTTTTTTATATACACAGAATTCTAAATATGGAGACTGAGATTTTCAAAGCTGCCTAGGGTATTTGGAAACTAAATTCCCATTAAATTAATTGGGAGCTGAACATCCGTACCTAGGTGGCTTTGAAAATCTCAGCTTTAGCATGACAAGAACTGTTGTAATATGTTTCATTTATTGTATTTCTCTACAGGACTAGATTGATCCTCCCTTGCATCTATTGAGTGCACATCCTCAGTATATTTAAAGCAGTGGCTCTCTTTGTTAAATAAAGTACCACTCAACTTAGGTAACACTGGCAGAAATGGTCAGTAGTGAGTAAATGTCACTCAGTGAAGTCAGCAGAACCCAGTCAATAAACTGGAGAAAAATAGTTAAAGCTGGGTTAAGGAACTCAAAAAAAAAATCAGATTCAAGTTAGTATAAATTGGCTTTCTGCATAAGATGCTAAAATAATATCAATGAGGCACCTTAAAGAAGTGCTCAGTGTCAACCGCTTTCCAAAGACATGGATTATGAGCAAATACTGAGTGGAAGAATTAAATATAAACAAAACAATTATGCATAAGACTGCTTCGAAACAGCATTTTTTTCTGACAAGATTTAGCAACAGTTAGGATGTTTAGTCTGTAAAGCAAGCTTTGGTAAACCTTAGCTTAGCACATTTGTGTCCTCTCACTCAAGCACTTGCCTTTTTTTTTAACCACTCTTCTGCTAAACAAACAGCAGACTGAAAC
This sequence comes from Podocnemis expansa, assembly GCA_007922195.1. Classification (NCBI taxonomy): domain Eukaryota; kingdom Metazoa; phylum Chordata; order Testudines; family Podocnemididae; genus Podocnemis; species Podocnemis expansa. The sequence continues at coordinate 6,555,421 of ML682021.1, read as the reverse complement.
TACTTTAAATTAAATGGACTTTTGGAGGAGCTGCTCCGAACTGATGTGTGAGTGTACCCGTCATGGCCTGGATTCAAGTCTGTGGATACAGCAAGATGTTTCTGCTCCATCCTAAAGCTGAAACAGCACTTCCAAAATGCAAACATTTTCCAGAATCTCTGCCAAGTGAGTGTTTTGGAGAAATGATTATAATTAAATGTACTCTGTGTCCTTTGTCTCCAAAGGATTAATCCCATTTAAATCCTTTGTTTCACCTGCTAGTACACGACTGAAAGCAGTAGTTGCTTTTCTAGTTTAAGAAAGCTACAAAATAAGGTAACAGCATCGTAAATACCTTTGATGGGCCTCAGAGGGAAAATCTGTATGAATTCTAGGAGAAATTGCTGATGTTTGCAAGACATTCCCCCTTTATTGATGCTCACAAATAAATAAAGGATCTTCAGAAAAAGCTATCTGATCATAGATATGGACTGGAGATGTTATGAACATGCAACAACTGTTCCATGGTTATGGCTGCAACTGAGTTTTCATGGTAAGCCCTATTTTGGGTCTACTTCTGAACCCTGTAACAACACATATTGGCTTCAGATCTAGAGCAGATGTAGAATTTTTCTTCAAAATTTAAAGCAGCTCGGACAGTGAGGTACCTGAATTTGAACACACTAAAAATAGGTATAAAAATCACTGGGTTTTTTTTGTTTGTTTTTGACTGCTCTGTAACTAAAAAACAAATATGGTGAACGATAAAAGCTGCTTTTCTGGACTCCTCCAATTGCGATCTAGTGTGTAGTTCATAGATCCATATGGTTAGATGGGTCTACACCAATTATCTGGTCTAACCCCTTGCCAACATGCAGGATTTGTTCTCATTAGGTGGGTGTAACTACGAGAATAATCCCTGCTGTCCTCCACAGTTTCCTGTTCTTCAGGCCACTCCATGGAAAAATCTCACTGTTGAAAGTAGAGTAGCTCTGGTCTTGCCAACCTTATGTTACCTGAAGTGGTAGGGAGGCTAGCGAGAGCAGGAAGCATGGAAAAAAAGGCACTTGATACTGACACTGACCACAGCTACTACTACCACCATCACCTGCTCCCTGATTGCTATGGTACTGAAAAATCATGGCCCAATTTATTCCTCTTGTTCCTTGACTTCAAGGAAGAAAAACACTGCTGAGAGACATTGAGTTTGAAAGATTCAGTGGGTTTGCCATGAAGGCTTAGCATTAACATCAGTGTTACTATGGATGGAGGCACTGAGCCATTCCCTACAGCCCTAGGGTATGGGAAGCTCAACTGAGCATCTGAATAGCTCCTGGATGGTGGTTTGATCACCCTCAGCACTTGACAACATGGGATGATTTAGCCAAGACCATGTGTGCCAAGATGTCCCAGGCAGCAGAACCTGTTTACTTACTTGTTCTAGACCTCAGCAGAATGAGATCAGGACCTCAGTCCACGTTCTTTAAGCGGATCAGTGTCAGAGGATGTTGCCTTGAGAACTGCCTCTAACAAGTGAATTGAGGTGACTTTCCTGAACTCATTTGGTGTAGCTGACACCAGGGGCATGTCTACACGGCTCTTTTATTTTGAAATAACACTCGTTATTTCAAAATAAAAAAAATTTAGTCTACACGACGTATCGATATTTCGAAAGGACGGACCTCGTTCTTTCGAAATAACGATCGTTATTTCGAA
>ML682021.1:6296206-6553326 GCA_007922195.1 Podocnemis expansa | reverse complement strand
TGCTGCTTGTCCCCCCTCAGCACCCTGGCCAGGGTGCTGAGGGGGTGGCCTTTCCTCCCAGGGTGCTTAGCACCCTGGGAGGAATTTCAAATCATGTTGTTTTTTCGAAATAAAGGTTTTATTTTGAAATAAGTCATTTCGGAATGACTTATTTCGAAATAAAACCTTGTGTGTAGACATAGTCCAGGGCTCTGGGCTGGAACATGCCCCTTCCTGCAGGAGGAATGACTGAGTACATTTGGTAGTGATGGAGCCACCAGGAGATGCACAGCCTATACCCAAGGCCATCCTTGGGGGTGTGGGGGCAGAAGGGGTAGCCGCCCTAGGCCCCATGCTTTTGGGGGCCCCGTGCGGCCACCCCCACACACACTGGGGACCAGGCGAGCGGGCAAAAGGCCGGTCTGCCACCCCACCCCCTGCCATGTGCACAGCTCTGGGCTCCATGCCGGAGCAATGGGGAGGGGACGGGAGGCAGTGCAGAGCAGGTATCACTGCCCCCCTGCCTCCTCCCTGCTGCTCTGGCAGGGATCCCAGAGCAGTGTGCATGGTGGGGGGGGGTGGCAGACTGGCAGCGCTGCGGTGGCGGACCGCCCTTTTGCCCACTCACCTGGTCCACCGCATGGGGGGGGGGGCAGCGCAGGGGTCTGCCCCTCCCCTGGGCCAGCTGCTCCCGCCCCCAGTGCAGGCGGAGTGGAGGGGGCCCCACAGAGGGTGATTCGCCCTGGGCCCCGCACCCTTAGGCACCCCTCTAGAGACATCGCTGCCTATACCAGAAACTTACCAACCACACCCCTCAAGCTTTCATCCAGGACACACCATAAGATCCATTGTCTACAGCCAAGCCCTAAGATACAGCCACATTTGTTCTGATCCCTGAGACAGGGATGAACCTTCAGGATCTCTATCAAGTATTCTTAAAACTACAGTGCCCACCTGGGGCAGTGAGGAAACAGAGTGACACAGCCTGATGGGTATCCAGAAATCAACTACTACAGGATGAGCTCAAGAAGGAAAACAAAAGACCACCACTGGTCATCACCTACAGACTTCAAGTCAAACCTCTGCAGCACATCACCAAGGATCTATAGCCTAACCTACAAGACCATCCCTCACTCTCTCAACTGTTGGGAGGTGGACCTCTTCTTGTATTCAGACAGCTCCCCCCAACCTTAAACAGATACACACCAGCAACTACAGACCATACAACAGAAACACTAAGGCAGGCAAATTTCCCTGCAACAAACCCAGTTTCCAGCTCTGCCCACATTTCTGTGCAAATGACACCATCATAGGACCTAATTAAACCAGCTACTCCATCAAGGGCTCATTCACCTTCTCATCAAATGTGATATATGCCATCATGTGCCAACAATGCCACTTTGCTTTATACATTGGATAAACTAGACTATCGCTGCACAGAAGAATAAATGGACACAAATATGACATCAGAAATGGCAACATCCAAAAACCAATAGGGGAACATTTCAATCTCCCTGCTCACTCCGTTAAAAGACATGTCAGTTACAGTAGTTAAACAGGTAGATTACAAGTCAAAGTTCCAAAGGGAAACTACAGAGTTAAATTCATATGCAAATTTGATACTATTAAGTTGGGTTTGATGAGATACATGGACTGGCTTTCTCATGACAAAGAGCAATCTTCACCTCTCTCAACTTCCCCAACCTCTTTACATGTTGTTCCACACTGTTTGAACCTAAACAACTTGCTTGATTTGCTGAAATAGTCTGACCTGATCCCATCACACTTCACTGGATTTATTTTTCCTTCCCATGCTGTAAGTTTTGCATTTGCAAGCATCTGATGAAGTAGGATTTCTCCCATGAAAACTCATGTGATAAATTTCTTAGTCTTTGAAAGTGCCATAGGACTCCTTGTTTGTTTAGCTTTAAAAAAGTAGACTTTGCTTAGGCCATCTTACATAGGGCCTCCACACTGCATGAATGTCTTAGTGGTGCCTTAATGAGTACAAATATGAAACAGGGCTAAAAAAGCTTAACACTAATCCTAGTAACTACTCTCACTGTAAGCAAGTAATTATATAAATAGTTATGTGCAAAACTCACTGACCTTTCCTGACAGAAAAGAGGCCTGACATGAGAACCCCAGTGGATCCTGTCATGGCCACCTTCAGTGGTCACAGGGATGCCTGTGATGACTGCACCTTGTTAATACAGCTATGCAGGGTGAGGGAAGATAAAAATATAAGCAGGGAATGCACACAACAGTCAGACCCAACAGTTCAGAAATTCCAAGCTTCCCCATGCTCAATGATTTAGGAAGCCTATCTTTTGGGTGGCAGTGGTGGTTGGGCATAAAGAGGGATGTGAAAGTTTGGGGAGAGGAGTAAAGGAGGCAGGAGGATACTTAAGGCATTAGACTAGGACTCTAGAAGTCTAGATTCAGTTCCCACTTCTGTCCTTGGCACTTTTAATTCATCTGCTGAAGTGGGATTGTACCCATGAAAGCTCATGCAAAAATAATTTGTTAATCTTTAAATGTGCAACAGAACTTTTTTGTTTAGCTCTTGCCTTGTGTCTCTTAGCTTCCCACTTGTAGAATGGGACTGATAATTCAATTATCAAATATTCCAGTGATGTGCAGGACATAAACAAGCCTGCTACTAAAGGGCTGTATTTTGAATATTGGAAAGATCCAAATGACAGAACAACTCCTGAATTATACTGTCAAGAGTATCCAGTCATCCTTTATGAAGAACTTACATCATCGTCCTCCATGTCTAGACTCGAAGTTTCTCTCTGGTATAACCTTTCATTCAGGGTGTTCATGAAGCATGTTTTCTTTAGGTACTTGCAGCCTTCGAGTTTTAGATGCAATTTGTATTTTGGTAACACATTCTAAAGCCATCTTCTTATTAACTAAACGATATTTACCTGTGTGTCAGAACAGACACTGGCAATCATGCAAGAAAGATTTTCGGTACTTTCAAAGGCTGATGAATATCACTCCAGTCAGCACAAAGAAAGAATGCAATGTGTGAGCCAATTGAATCTTTACACCTCACTGAACCAAAAAGCATGTTTTATGTACCTATCTTTATCAGAGGAATGAGAAGGCTTGGATGATGGCCTCTCTGCTCTCTCTTCTGTGGGCCTCAGCACAGTACAAAGACTAATTCCTTTTAAAGCGCACCAGGCTCTGCTTTGTGAGTGTGGTGGCCCCAAAAGGCGCTACCACCAAGTCTGATATACAACTGTTAACCCTGGGCTACCCCAATTGCCATCAGAATGTACTTTTCCTTCCATACAGACATTTACAGTTTGGAGGCAATCCTAAGGAGCTACTGACAACTGGGAAGTCAGAACTTGACATCTTGAAGAACAGTTCAAAGCTCTGGGCCAGATTCTTTGCTGGTTTAAATCAGCATAGTTCCATCTAACAGTTTACTTTCAGTTAAGCATCTGGCCCTCATTGTTTCAATAAATCATTGATTGAGACCATCTACTTAAGCTGGCAGACAATACAGTTTGTTACTTGGCACTTAAATGAAGAAAGTCTAGTTCTTAGCATGCTGCCTTCATTTTCCTTCTCTGCACTACCACTCAATCCTTCATGGAAGGATGAAATCCAACCTGCCTTTGGCACAAATGACAGTGATGACTAAACTGTCACACTTTAACAAGCACAGCACATAGCACAGCTCCTAATCATTACCTTAAGGCTTGTGACAGTGGTCTCAACCTTCTCCTCAAACGATTTGAAAGTTGGAGAATTCCTAGGAGGCAAAACATGAGAAAAAGAAAAGTCAGGTCTCAAGCTAATTGTGTGCAATCGTAGCATGGTTTATTTGGCCAGTTTCTGTTAGACAAAAACCTTCGCCAAAAGTGAGGACTGGCTGTCAGTGTGCAGCCACACAGAGATAGGGTAGACTAGCAGTCATTGCACTTGTGCTGCTGTCATTCAAATCCAATTACACTAATCTGGTTTGTTTTTTTTTAAAGCTACAAACTTGCAAGAGCAGAATCTGTCTAATAATTTAAACACCATGTTTACTGGTAGATGACAGCTACTCTGCACTGTGATGCATTTCTAGTACTCCCTGGAGCGCCAAGGGATTGCTGGCCCGAACTCAGGATTTCCTTAATTTTATCCACTCATGTAGTTCCAGAAAAATTAGCTTTGTTTCTGAACAATAGTAAATTAAATGCTAATGACTTCTTTATATATCATGGTAATTTAGTGCCTGATCTTGCAAAGTGCTAAGTGACTTCTATTTCCACTGCTTTCAAATGGAAAACAGGAGATGCTCAGCCTTCAGCAGGGTCAGACCTGTGGGACTAGATTCACAAAGAGACATGGAGGCACTGGGCATTGCCACACATAGCTTCTAGGCATCTAGAAATAATCACTGGTATTCACAAAGGCTGGGTAGGAATTCACAAATTCCTTGGCTTCCGATACAATGATCCGGACAGATTGACACCTCAGAATGAGGTTCACAAAACCCAATATGCCAGACAGCTCCCTGCCTCGGGTAGCTGATGGCAGATGTCAACTCAAGAGGTGTGCACCAAGCCCTGCCCACTCTAGGTCCTAGAAAATAGCACCTAAGGTTCAGCTGCAGGAAGGTATTTCCTTCTGCTTGTGATTCTTAGCTGCAACTGCCTCTTGGTGTTCAGGATCCTATGTCATTTTAGTGAAAAGCTTGAGGAAGAGAGAAGGAGGGAATCCTTCACAATGTTTATTGTAACCTCATTTGGGGGGTCCAATCCCATAGATGAGGGCTGAGCCTGCTTACCAGATCAGGCCCCACGAGGACATTACCTGAGGAACACTGATTTTGCCTTGGTCCTGGCAGCACCCTGGGTAGGGTGTTCAGAGACCTGGCATGAGGTTACAGCACACGCACATGCAGGCCAGCCCAGGTGCCTATAGAACAGGCATGGCCAAACTGCAGCTCATGAGCTGCGTGCAGCTCTTCAAAGAAAAAGTGCAGCTCACAGAAGAGCATAGCAGGGAAGGGCAGCATGGTGAGACAGGGGAGAAGTGCAGCATGGTCAGGGACAGCAGAGACCAGCGGTGGCATGGTAACAGCTGGCAGGGAAGCCGCAGCATGTTTAGGTTTTCTCATAGGCCCTAATGCAGTTTACTCATTAAAATAAAATTGGGTTTTACAAGTCCTAAACATGATGTGGAATAATAAACAAAAATACAAAGGAGAAAAGTTTAAAACTGAATGTAGATTACTTTCAATTTTTGGCACAACTTACTGCTATGAAGCATTGTATTCCAATGAAATTTGTTAAATCAAAACATTGTGCAGTACTTAGAGATCAGCACCTGTGAGAGCTTTTACGTACTGCATTGACAAGTTACTGCCCAGATTGTAAAAAGCTAGCCCCTAGTCTGCAGCGTTCTACATCCAGCAACAGCTAAATTTTTACTGTATAGGCTTAGTTTTCATAGTAACCTTAAGTAATTATTAGAACCTGACATTAGTAGGATCAATATTTGCCCTGTTTTTACAATAAAATTAAAGCACACAATGAATTTTAAACTTAGTAATTTTGGAGTAGGTAAAAATATGTGGTTATATGCCTCAGTGGAACTCTTGAAGGTTTAATAATCAACTTGTGCGGCTCTTGAATGCCATATGTTTGGCTACCCCTGCTATAGAACTTTTAACAAACATTGGGGGATTGGCTACTTGTAGGTGCTTGCAGGCAGCTAAGCCATTCCTGAATCCCAGTAAGCCTGATTCTGAGATTTAGGCACCTACAGTGGCAGTAAATCAAGTCTTTGGCCTGCATGTATCTGCACTTGGTGCTGCCCCTAACTAAAGCTGACACATGACACCAAAGAGGACAGAAATGAGCCTTCACTTGGGTGAGAGCCATGAGTGTGAAACTACCTTAGAAGGCAAAAAAAAAAAAAAAAAAAAAAAAGCCACAAACAAACCAAACATACACGCATTGGGGTGCAATAATTTTTCTAGTGCAAGTGAGTCATCTCACTAGTCGGCCTGGCAACTGCAGTCTAGTTGTGTCCAAAAACTCTGTATAGCTTCTTTTTATTTTGGAAATACTTCCAATTTTGAACATTGCCAGACAAAAGCAGAACATTGATCACAAGGCCACCCCTGTGCCCGTAAGAGAGATGATAAGCTCATGATCTCCCACCATGGTTAATTTAACAACCCTATCTCATGCAGGTAGTTGAAGTATAGAGAAGCAGGACCAAGGGACAAGAATAAACCTGACTGCTCCTATGGTACATTGGCCAGTATAGTTGAGCCAGAAAAAGAAGTCTATAGAAGGTAATAGTTGGCACACTGCCTAACTCCATAATTCAGCTGTTAATTTGTTTATAAATTATTATTGGGAGCACATCCTGCAATTGACATTCTAAAAAACATTCCACTTGCATCACTGCTTTCCTTTGGGTGCATGATGCCCTGCTTCATATTACTGTGATAAGAGAAGAGATAACATGGTTCATTGATCAAATGATCCTGCAAATCCAAAAAGTAGTGAAGCAGATAGCTCATAATCCTTAAGGTTTATGTTTTTATTTGTTATTGAAATTGTCTAATAAAGGGCCACATACTGCTCCCACTGAAATAATAGTACAGTTCCTGGGTGCAGTGAAAGTATTTAAATTTTCCATTCAGTAATAAGGATCTATAAAAATCCACTTTCTCAGATTCTTCTCAGCTCTCTCAATGTGCAAACAGTATCTTAACAGTTAATAAAAATTAAAAACAACCAACCAAATAGCCCAGGTCTTATCCACCTAAGTAATCCCATTGATTTAAATGGCCTATTAATGCAAGTAAAAGCTACAAGGTCAGGATCAGGAAAAGCAAATCCCCAAATAACATATGATTGTTTTTATTTCAGCATAGTGTATACAGATAATGTTGGCATGTTACCTCATAGCAGGCATACTTATGGAATGGCGAATAGAGTAACTGCCAAGTGAAAGCACAAAGGGAAAGAGAAAAAAAAATACTATAAGCAACAGTTTGCAACAAGATCGTCACAAAGTCTACCTGGCAGTTTGTTTATTTTTAATTCAGAAGCACAGGTACACAGCTCCTGCTGAAAAGGGCTCCCCTCCCCACTGTGAGCCCAGAACGTCCAGGTACTGCTGTCTCTTGGAAACTGATTAGGAGGGTGAATCGGACTCAGAAGAACTGCACGGAATATCTCCTGTTAACACTCCAATAGTGGAATCAAATCTTTCCAGTTCAAAAGCAGGGCATGCTAATAACATTCAGAGAGGGATGGATGTGGTTTTGTCATCCCTGTGAAGGGTAAAGCCCCTGAAGAACTCTGTAGTAAGTGAATAAATAAAATTCTAGGATTTCATAATAAACAAAAAACATTGCTTTATTTGAAATTTCAGAATGGCTCCCAACTACATTTACATATCCATGTTGGAAGTACATCCTGTACTATACCAAAATCCATTCCTTGCTAGTTTTAAATATTCACAGTCAGCCATATCCTGGACTGATTAATAGAGCTCTGTGGGAATACAAAATTTGCATCTGCATCCATATGTGATCTGCAAATATGGTCTGTGGATTTGCAGGTCTCTCCTTATTAATGGGCCCTCTGCCTTGACTTAAGTGACACCAGGATTTGATTCCTGTTCAGTGGAAGTGTGAGTATTGATTCCTGTTCAATGGAAGTGTGAGTATTAACAACTGAGACACAAAGAGCCCCATATAAATTGTACATGAATGCAAACATTATACAAAAGTTATAATGTCCCTTATAAATTATACATGCACTTAGAGGAACTTCATAGACTATGTAAGGGAGGGGGAAGGAGGAAATCGCTTTTACACCTGGACATAAAACAAAATACTATTTGGTCATGTGAAACCCTCTTCCTGCCAATGTAAGCATGTTCTTTATTTTATATTTTCTAGTCATAAGTTAGACAAGGTAGTTCAAAAAGCCTAATATAGTTGAATACACAATAACCTTTCAGTAATGAATGTAAACCAAGCTTTTAATATTCAGCTATTTCACACTGCTTTTAAAACTTAAAAAGTACAAACCCAACAGTCCAAGCGTTCCACAAATGCACTAGATCATGTACATTGTCCCTGAATCCCCTGCTGAAACAAGCATGTTTTTTACTTTGTTCTCATGCTGCTCAGGAGAAATAGAAGAGAACTGGCACTATCTGAATAATTCAAAGCAGACTGCTCATCTACTGTCACAGAAACATTCCAGATATAAACTTGAAACAGAAAGAGTATTAAATCCAAAACTATTAAAATAGAATTTGTTGGGAGGCGCCATGTGATGGATACCATGAGTATGGAGAAAACAGGATGAGTTCCTCAGACACGTGCAATTTTATTTTCTTAAGGAAAAAACAAAAGAATGTGTTCTTGCTATTCCAAATTATGGTGCTCATAAGATGAGAGATCCTCTAGCCCAACAGAATGGTGAATGCAGCTGCTGTTAACACAATATTATACATGCAAGAACTCTAGTGAGTTTATTAAGAAGAAGGGGTAGAAAGGTTGTGTGTGGGAGCATCAACCCAAAGTGCAGAGCAAACCTTGGAAGAGAATGGCAATTCTGCTTCTTGCGGGATTTCAAGAGCTGGTTACAGTCTCATTCCAAAGAATTCCTCCTCCCTAACCCTCCCACCCTTCCCCCCCCCCCCCCCCCCCAGTTTGATATTTGCCCTGGAAAGGAAACCAGCTTTTTGGAGTTCTTTGAACACCTGGATGTACAATTTTTACCTTAAAAAAATTGCACACACTTTTATGTGCTTTTCAGGCTCAGCACCTGGCTACTTTTTATTAGTTGGGGCCATGTTCTCTACCCTCAGATGTACTTGCAGGACTCCTGCCGACGGCAAAAGAAATCCCTTGGTGTATTTTAGAGTAAGACTTGCACATTTTTCTTTCACCAAATTAATCTGTGATGTGAAAGTTACAAAATTCTGCTGTCCAAAACAATCTCCATTGTGCTTTTGCTATTTATGCTCCAACATCTCAAATGGGATGGTCAAGAGAACAGAACTGTATGTATGTATTGCCTGAGAGAAACTTTTCTTGATACTCATTATGTGAATTTGAGTCTAATCTACCTGATATGTGATAAGCAGCTTTTGAATCCAATCTCAAGTTCTTCTCATATGCTGCAGCCATAACCCCACCAGAGTCATCACATTGTACAAATCAAGCTAGTGTGGCTGATATAGAATATTAAGATCATTCAAAGCCAAAAGGAAAGAGGGCGCTGTGTTCTGTTCCATACAGCAAACCATACCAAAAAACAGCATATTTATGAAAAACAATATGTATCTTACCCAATCGAATGTGACCTGGGTGGCAGCATAAAGAAAGAACAGCAATAGTTTGTTAAGCATAAAATGCGTTGGGGGGGGGGGGCAAAATAAACAAACAAACCCCAAACTATCTCCCATGCCAAACCATTCTTGGGAGAAAAAAAAAAAAATCAGGTGCATTAAACTCTTGACAGCTGAAAATGTGCATCAGTTGAGACTACTTCAAAGCAAAACAGACCTTCTTTAAATAAACTTCACCTACTTTGTTATATAATCAAACACTTGGCAGATATAAGAGACCAGAGTATTAGTCCCCTAAACCTCATTCTGGCTCTGATTAATGAAGAGGAAACAAATTGCAGTTTGAACAGACATCCTCACTATCAGTGAGGCAGCTCAGTACAGAACACAGCCAGTAAGACCAGAATACAGGATGCAATTTTTACTGGGTGGAAAGGGAAATGTTAAAATTAATCCTGATTTATTTAAGATACATATTCAAATTGCCAGTCATAACTGTGCTTAAGAAAACATATATATCTGCAGGTTCTAAATCTATGAGACAGCCTTAAATTATGTTGGGAGCTGGCTGGCATTCAATCAGTCCCAGGACAGGGGAGCAACATGTGGCTCCCTTCTTCTCTGTGTATGAAGGCACAGTTGAGAATCAAGGTCCATGTCTCCTCATTCATATTTATTCACCTCCTACAACCATTTTTTTTTAAACCATGCACTCATAAGAATAAGAGAATGGTTGTGCAAGGGCCTTTTTCAGTGTGGAGGGCTATGGCCAATTCTTAGCTTTACCGTTACCACCACATAATAATTTATCCTAGTACTCCTTGTGTGTCACACAGAGAAGTTTAGAATCAAAGCCTCTTTATTTCTCAAAGGAGATGTTTGATAATCCACTTTCCAGATGATTGGTCTATATCATAGTCAAAGTAAAGAGCAACGTTTCCCAGAGGGGGGCAGTTCTTTCCCCCTGAAGTCGATTTTGAAACTCAAGAGGTAAAAGCTAAGGGGGTGGTAGACGGGCATCAGAATTCATGTTCAATGTTAAAATTTTTCAAAGGAGAGTGGCAGATAAAGAATGTTGCTGGAACGGGGCGCTGCTGCAAAAAAGGCTGAGAACCATTTAAATGATCTCATTCCCAAAACTCATTATCCTGTTGGACACTCTCTCTTCCCTAGACTTACCATCCACTATCTGAGAGTTCTGGGAAATAGCCAGAAATCAGTCCAACAAAGCACATTCACAGATATTCCAATTAACCTCTTAGCACCAAAGGCAAGGATTTTTAGGACTGAGTGCTAGGGTTTTAAAAACTTTTAAGGCGATCTGTCTTCTGAGACAGGATTTACATGACCTAGTTTTGTACCAAAACACACACACACACACACACACACACAAAACATTTCCAGTATATACAATTGTATCTCTCACTTGCACTTGGGTTAACCATACTAAATACAGCTAGAAGACTGTGCATTTAAACACAGCCTTCGGTGAAGGGAGATGCACAAATTACACCATTCCAGGAGCAGCCTCAGTAGGCATCATACCTCAAAGGCACCATTCTCCAGGATTCATACTTACTGGGTGGGGTGGGGTGGGGGAATATGAATTTTTTGCTTGCATATCAGTAGCAGAGTTCACTATCAGCATGCAGGTCATCTAATATGCAGAGCACCCATAGTTCCCACTGCAGCCAGAGGGAGTGTCAGCCTCTCGGTAGAGTACCTCTGAAAATCAGCTCTTAAATAAAAGAGCTTAAATATGAATTCTGGTGCCTCACTCTCAGCATTCGTGTCTGAAGATGTCAGCTGTACTTAAAACTGATGAAAAATGTGGATTTTTTCTTGAAAAAGTCATGGGAAAAATCCCCCTTTGAAAATTTTTCCTATAGGAAAATTTTGAAATACGGAAAAAACTAATTCAGTTCCTGATTTCCCACATTTCCTTATTGTTTCTCAAATTTATGTCACTTGGAAAACCATAAGAAAAATGTGAGAACATGTTAGGAAATTGCCACATACACCTTTTTGATTGTTAGAGTTTCTCAACTGGAAATAACTTGGAAGCAATAGGAGAGTATGGGCAATTTGGCAGAAAAAAAACCAGTTTTCACGATAAGTAACTATGTAAAGTAACATTGTCAACACTTTGTTACTCTTTTCCAAAAGTAAAAATAGTGGATTTCCCCCCACTTTCAGACTGATTTCTAACTTGCAAAATTTGGAAAACAGCAATAGAATTGGGGAAAACCTATAATTTTGATATAAAAAATAAAAAAAAATACCTAAAAATATTCTTGTCAACATATTTCATTAATAAAATAAACAGGGAAATGGAAAAATTTCATTTTTGATTACACTAATTTTCTTATAAAAACCCCATTAGCAAGAAAAATTTTGACTACTTCTGTAGCTTCTAGTATATAAAGTTCACAAATCTAAGTGTGAAGTAGTATACATTGCATTTCCCTCTTCACCTTCTTTCCTTCCTTCCTCCCCTTTTTATTGCCATCTTTAATTCTGTGACAATCTGAGTGAACAATTTTCCTGTATTGCAAAGGAACTATTCTTACCTGGTGCCTACAGATAAAGGGCTTGATATCAATTTGGATTACATACCCCTGGTAGGGCACAAAAAGGAAGTAAAAACATGCCTATGTGCCTACAAGGACTAACAAGATTGTAGGTTTGGATGTGCTAGGAGAAACAACATCTGATATTCCTCCAGCTCATAGGAAACATCTGGGGAGTGGGCAGAGCTTTGCCTGGCATCATGAACTAATATGCTACCCCTTGCAGTGGCCTTTTTCCTTACAGCATACTCTAGTGCTAAGTCACTAAGGTGCTAGATGCTAGAATGAGCACATAGAGTTGATCAGCACCAGGAAAAACAGCAACAATATGCCTTACTATAGTACTGACTGCACTGCCTATCAGCAATACAACAGTTGCACATTGCAATCCAGTATTGCTGGAAATACTGGCAGGACAGTTGAAAGCTACATCATTTGCTGTCACACAGAATAAAGCCAAGAAGCTTAAACCTAACAAAACGTATGTGACAACCACTGATGAGCTCATGGATGTGGGGGTGTTACTGAACATGACAGCATGGGAGTTGTTGATGGGTTACTTTACTGCTGCATCTTGACCAAATATATGGATTCTGGAGAATCTTGTTGGGTGTTCTAGTAAACATATCACTTGATAGCAGTGATTTACATGCAAACACCTGGACCTGACCACAGGTTGCCTACCTTAGCAAGACACCTGGCTAGAATTTACCTATGCAGAAAGCACTATAATGTAGTCTGATCTGCATGTCATGGACGTGTTCTACATTACTGTTCCTTTGTGATTACACAGCTTCTCCACTGTTGAGTGGCTTAATAATGGGACTCCTGACCTTGGACTGCCGCACAAACTCACTACAGTGAGTGTCTGAGGTCCTCCCAAGGTGCTTTTGATGGGTTCTGCTGCATTTCTTTGTACATTGCTTATTCCATGCCACATGTTCCTGCACAGCAAGCAAGCACAGCTCATAGTGACAAAGTCAGAGCTGGTGGCAGCAGGGCAGAGAGACAGGCCCAAGTGGGAGCTCTCTTGCTAACAGTGACACTCAAACTTCAGGAGAAACATTGGCACAAGCAACACTGTCAGCCTTCCATACACGAAAGCTGTCACACTTTGCTTTCTTCAGTTTCAGCTGCTGATTGGCTACTGATAGACTCATTCTCACTACCTCCACAAACCTCATTATACAACCTGCTTCCCCTTAACTCTCTCATATAGACTATGGAACCACATGGATAGATTGTCAAAGACACTTAAGTGATTTAGGGGCATAAGTCCCATTAACTCTTAAAAGTTCCTTGGGTGCTTTTGAATATTGTCCTCCTTTAATGACACTAATCACAGCTCAGTAAGAACACACTGAAATACAATGTTTGCTGCTTAATAACAATTCAGATATTAACAACTTTTGCTAAATAGCAACCTTTTGCCAGGAACTAATCCTATTTAAATATTGACAACATGCATGCTGCTCAGCAACAACTCTTTTTTAAAATAACAAGAGGTCTGTGGCACCTTAAAGACTAACTGATTTTTTTCAGGTATAAGCTTTTGTGGGCTGTAACCTGCTTTTGTCAGATGTACATTGGAGCCCATGAAAGCTTATGCCCAAAGAAATCTGTTAGTCTTTAAGGTGCCACAGGATTCTAGTTTTTGCTGTACACAGACTAACATAGCTACCCCCACCCCCCAGAAACTCTTTTTTAGAGAGAAGGCCCCACCCACAGTCAGGTTTGCAGGGCCATAGCCAGGGAAGGAAGCACTGGGAGGCACTGGTCTTACACAGGTTTGCAATGGTCTGATCCAACAGTACAAATTCCAGTGCTTCCATCACAGACCTCAACCATACAGACGTGCCTTTTGCTTACTTGCATCCATCAAACAACTTTTTGCTGGGAAACTAAGAGGTTGCTTGTAAGCAGAACCCATACATACACAGAAAAAAACTATGATAGAAGAACAGTGTAAGGCTGTGAAATCAAGCACCCAAAAGATAGGAAATGTGGTGGTTATCTGAGGCAGACAAATACAGACCACACAGTTAAATCCTGGCAAAATTGTACATTTTATCAGGGGATTTGAGGGGGAATCTTAACAGGCAGGACTCATTCTTCTTAACCCCAACAGTTAGTGGTTGATATATGCCTCAAAGCATAAAGGTTTTTCATCCCTTATTTTATTGTTACTGACAATATATTAACAAGTTATTGACATTGTAAAGGGGAATGGTGAACATTAATTAATGTTCATACAATGCTCTGAAGATATAAGGTGTTAAGAATTAGACTCATTCAAAATGTGTCAGAGGAGGGTTGCAGCAGCCTGTGGGAAGCATGATGGTTATGTAGAAAGGAGGTCCTACCCCTGACAGCATGTCACCCAAGACACAGGTATGTGACAGGCCTTTAATTTTCCTGCCACACATGCCACATATTACACTAGGCTGCCCTTTTTTTTTTTTTAACATAGTATAGGGGAGAGTCCAGCACAGGCATCACTCCACTTTACATGTTATTTGGACTACTTTTGATGTGTAAATATTGTCAGGGTAATCATGGTGAGGTACTCTTTTGGGTTACCTATTAAGACCTTGTGACCTCAGATATTTAAAAAAAATGAGTTTCTGACAATGCCATGAAAAATTATCAGTGCACGTCGGACTCAGAAAACCGCTGGGAAGCATGTTCTGCTAATGTGAGCAATATGCTAATACAAATAAATCAGAATGCTTTACATTCAGCTCCAGCTTTGGAGGTTATTATTGGCTGAACACTGACCATTTGAGCCACTTTCTCAGCCAGATCTACACATGGAAAATGCACACTTCCTTTGAGCTATTCCACCAATTTCCCCTTTGAAAGGATGGAACAAGGCTTTCTGTGCTAGGATTTATCAAATCTAAAATATTAACTGTAGTGCCTGCAATATGGAAAAATATATCAGTACAAAAAGCCTATTAACTAGAAAAGCTGGAGGAGAAATTCGTGAGCCTACTCATTTTTTTTAAATTCATCTAATTTTATATTGTTTATAGTTTCTTCCTTTATTTCTTTACTCTGACACCCCCTAGGAAATTAAGGTTTCTAACGATACACTATCAGGTGGCTAAAGGCCAACACTTAGGTGCTATGTAAAACACATACATGCTAACATTTCCTTAATATGCACATATTTTCTATTACATTTCTCTGGATCTAAATATTCCTGGCCATGTTTGAAACCAAAATTGCAGACTTGCACCAGCATGTGAAAACCGGAAAGTGAACCTGAAATGGTCTGGTTTATATACTGATTAACCCCAACAACATATAAAGATTAAGCTAAGAGTATTTTAATATTCTTTGTTTTAAAAATCAAAAGGTACCATTAGGAATTCTTAAACTAGCCTGATGCTCATGATGCAATAGGAGGTTCTGCATCAATGATAAATGGCAGACTAAATAGCCTTTAGAATTAGAAAGAACAGTTTTATATCCTTGGGAAGGACAGATTCCCAGAATCCCATTATATAAAACGGTACTTGCTTCTAGCCCTGGAAGAGTCCAAGATATTTTGGATTCTTTCATTATCATGCAGGCCAACATCTTGCTCTTGCAAAGAGGTCTGTGTGTATGTGGGTGACCTGTAAAGAGCCCCACTGACATCAGCAGGACCCATCTCTTGCAGACTACACATTTTTTAAAGCAACATTGTATTTCTAGAATGAGCTGAAGAAAGTGTCTCAAATGCTTCTCAATTCGTTTTTCCAAGAGGCAGGTCTGTGCTCTTAAAAAGATGTCCATTTTTCAATCAAATTAGAACAGTGAAGAGTTAGTTGTATTTTCTAGTAGTTTTATTAATACACATCACTAGGTTTGTAAAGTTATTTAGAAGGGATTCCAAATTACAATACATTTTCTTTCCACCAGAACTCAGAACAGAAACATATATATTACACAACAATTCTTTCCTTTAGGCTGAAAAGTATATGGTATGAAATCAATCATCTCAGCTAGCAGTAATTCAAATTAAACACTGTTCAAACACTTGGCATGTTATCTCCCTTCCCCCAAAATAGAAGCAAAATTTCTGTACCTCATATCTCCAAATTTCTTGCTGATGGCTGTTCCTACGTTGCTAATAGCTGCTGTTGCCTTCTGTCCTGCATGGCTCAAAGTTTCATGTGTCTTCTTATAGCTAAAAATAAAGCCAAGACTTGTGAGTAGTTCATAAAGAAAGATGCTTGTCTGTACCGCAGTCCATTTTCATTCTCTGTATTTCTAAATCTGAAAACCATGCCTGCTAAGGGTTAAAAATTGAGGTGATTTATAAAATTAGGGTGTGCAATGAATGCTTTTTATGCAGCTTCCCAAATGCAGGCTGACCTTAATATGACCACATCACCCTCCAAGGGAGTTAATCCCTCCTGTGTGGCCCCTTAGAAAGTATATCATTTGACTGCACTGGTAAAATCCATTTAAAGGTGAAATGTACCGATTCATAAAACACCTTAAATTCTTGAATATATTTCAATATAGTGAAGATCAAAAACAGTTTGTAGATATATCAGACACTATTTCACTAAGTCTATTATAGTAAAGTGAGGGGGAAACTGTTCTCCAGCAACAGATGATAACTGTACTAGTATATGCCCCAGAAGCTCCGATATGAAGACACATTTTCTGGGTCCTATTCTGTAACTTCTGTTTGAGTGCATGGAAAAGCAAGGAATCTCAAAAGCTGTTGTAAACTTTATTACACCCTGACTTACAAACAACCTGGGAATATCCTATGTTCCTGGGCACACTACCATCAGAGTTGATCAAGTAACCAAAACAGTTAATTTGACATTTTAGCAATGTTTTCTTGCATTTTTGATCTAAATACAAAGTTTCTATGAAGATATTTAAAAAGTATCAAGCAGTATTATTTAACTGTTCCTATTACAATAGAAACCATAAAGTGTGCAGACATAACAACACTTACAAGAAGATATAGTCCCTATCCCCTATGAGTTTATGATTTATAAAGTATAGTAGAAAGGGATACAATAATCAGGGTGATTATTGTCATATGTATTGCTAACTCCATTTTCTTTTCATAATGCATACATATCTAAAACTACCCTCAGCTACTTCTATATACTGCCATTGATTAATTTTTTCATTATCTACCCCTATTATGATTGTCATCTGGTACTTAATCTTTGCATTTTATTTTATTTTATTTTTAATTTTAAGTGTTTACTTACTTAGGGCTTGATTCTGCATCACTGAAGTAAACAGCAGTAAGTCACTGATTTGAATGGGAGTGGATTCAAACCTTTGTTGTATATGAAAAATACCTTACTTCTCTGATTCCTACTCTACCTCATTAGATTATCAAAGTAACAGCTTTGTATTTGACTATTAAATATCTATA
The DNA here is from genome assembly GCA_007922195.1 of Podocnemis expansa. NCBI lineage: Eukaryota > Metazoa > Chordata > Testudines > Podocnemididae > Podocnemis > Podocnemis expansa. The sequence continues at coordinate 6,536,034 of ML682021.1, read as the reverse complement.
AACACTTCCAAAAATAATTTACTTATTTTTGCAATTAGACAAAATTGTGATATGCTTGTAGTTATTCCTTAAATACTTAAGAAAATAAAAATGCTGATAAGATGAAAAAAGGCTCAAAAGAAATCTGGACAGCAGGTGCATATTCAAAGCAGTTCTGAGTCCTTTTTTAAAATCACTCATGAAACATATGGCATGTGCTCAGACACACAATTCTTTATACTTCACACATGGTTGATTTATAGGACACACTGACGTGTCATGCTTTCATTCCCCCTCAGTCCTGTTAAACTGTTTCACAATTCATAGGTTAATCATTCCACTTTTCGGCACTGACAGCTCTTTTGCTGAGCAGACAAGTTCTGTTCACATTAAAACCTTCCTCTCTAGGGTGTAACATGATGTTTTCAGCGAAGCAAATGAGCCTCGAATTAGGAATACTGACCTAATAACAAAATGAGAGCACCTGTAATAATTACCTTATATTCTGCTGTCTATATTGGTGGAAAACTGTAGAAATGAACATGAAAGCATTTGAAGAAGGATTTTTGGTCTTATTTATCCTTTGTGCACATGCAGTATGAAAACCACATAAAAACAAAAACGAAAACAAAACAAAAAAACTAGTGACCAAATAGGAAATCTCAGTCCCTAGTTCCTGCCATAGAATATTGTCTTCTTACTCACCATATGTATGAAAACAATATAGCTCTCCAGGGAAATGGGGACAAAAAAGGAAATAAATTGGCATTTGCCATGTAGTATGTCAGTTACCCACATTATCACTATGACTTGTCTTTTACAGCAGTGGTTTCCAAACTTTTTTCCTCAGGACCCAGTTGAAAAATAATCACCTATGTTGGCAAGCCAACAATTCCATCTTAGACCACTGCATTCCAGTCTTTTGGAAGTGGCAGCAAGGTACACTGCAACCCAGTACCTGAGGGTCTTCAATCCAGTACTGGGTTCTGACCTATGGTTTGAAAACCAATGTTTTATAGCATATAATGATTTTAAAAGGCAGAATTCAGGCTGCCAGACAAACCTTGCTCCTTACTTTGGTAAAATCTCAGACTTAACATCCCATTAACACAGTGCTTCCCAATGAATACAGTTTGGTTATAGATACACTCCCTCATGCTAAAAAACAAAATGTTTGCCAGAGCATTCAGCAGAGGCCAGCTCTAAGACACTGATAGCAGGAGCACAGCACCAAAAAGAGACAATGCTGCAGTGAATACAAGAGCTAGACAAAGTACAGAAGAGCGACTGGCAATGGAAAGAACAATGAACATGCCTGATGGTGGTGTTTTGTGTGTCATTTAAAAAGGCCTAGAAGTTAGTTTTTAAGGAGTCTCATTCTCCCTCCCCACTCCTGCTTGTTTTTCACCTTCAAAAAAATGTGACATTCTTGATATTTCTGTTTCGGTCTTACATGTGTATTGACAGACAAGAGCTGTGAATGTCAAATCTTAAACAAAGCAAGCATTTTTCTGTGCTGTATATTTAGATGTTTAAATTAAGTGGGTGTTACCAAAAGCATACAAAAGCCAAAACTTTAAACAAGAACCACTTCTTTTCACATTTTATCCACTTTAATGGCATGGCATCTCTAATAACAATCTTCCCAGCACTTCTGCGCGGATCTGCCCCAAAGTCCATGGAAGTCTTTTTAGTGAGCCTGCTTTGGATAGGCAGCTGTTTAGAAAGTTTTCTAAGAAAAATAGATAGATAATGTGATTAATAACATGGGGGTTAAGGTGGACCTTGAAGAAACCTTTTAGGCCTTTTTTATAGTTAAAAAAAAGGTACAAATCCATTTGTTTTTCCTCATTTTCATGGTCACCTTTAAAGGCATATTCAGTAACAAGGTATGCCACGAGAACTTGGATACTTAGCTTTTAGCTTCCAGGTCAAACAACTCAAATCCATTGCAAGTCAGTAACAACAAGTTTTATCAGATTGTTAATTGATAAAAATCTGTCAGATACATTGGAGGGCTAATTCAAATTGACAGCAGGCAGATGCTCTCCACATGAACTGCTATCAAAATTGGCTCCAGGGGTGCCTCAGCAATGAAAGCACCACAGAATAACCATGGCAAGTGATACAGAGGGTTTCTAGCCCATTGGTGGAACAAGGGAAGGAAGCTTTATTTAAGTTTGTAAGCTCTGTGGGGCAGGGACTGTCTTTTCATTCAGGTTTGTATAACACTTCCCATAACAGGGTTGGCCCATGACTCTGGCTTCTCAGCAGCAATAAAGGAATCAAAATAAGAACTGCTGCTTCCTGTGCCATCACTTTTTCTTCAGGTAACTGCAAGGGCCAATTCTTTGGTGCTAACAGCATGGCACCATTCATAAAACACCCAGTTCTCATTAAAATGGAAAGATGCTATTTTACTAAAGTATTATTTCTAAATTTGCCATATCTCTTTAAAAGCTATAGAGCCTGATTCTCTTATCACTAGTATTGGCTTTACATCTGTGTAATTCAAATGATATCAGTGGATGTACCCTTAGAGCAAGAAAAAGCATGATAGAGGTTTAAAATAACATTTTACAGTACTGAAATCCAGCTTGAAGTATACAGACCTTTTGGTCATGATCAAGTTCCAAAAGGGGCAGCTGTGTTAGTCTAGTTCAGTAAAACAAAGAGCCCCACAGCACTTAAAGACTAACAAATTTATTTATTGCATTTAACTGTTTTGATTTGCTGTTACAGTGTGACCTGTTCCCACGACTTACACTCTCCTGCATTTATTTCCTCTCATTCTGTACGTTCCCCCATCTTCAAAGCATCTGACGAACTGTGATTTTCTTCCACGAAAGCTCATGCAATAAATAAATTCTTTAGTTTTTAAGTGCCACAGTACTCCTTGGATTTTTTTTGTTTTGTTTTGTTTTGTTTTTTGTTTTGTTTTTTTGGTGATGTTTGCCTTTAAAAAACAATCAAATGAACATTTTTAGCATCAGGGAAATATTCTTCTGCACAATGGAAGTAATATATACCCAAAAGAATGCATCTTTGCACATTGAGTGAAATCTTGACTGTATTCAAGTCAACAGGCATCTAAATTTCTTCTTCAAAGTACTGTTACTGTCTGCTAAGTTTAATGTGAATGACCACTATTTTTTCTGCTATATAAATACCAGATGAAATAGATCATATTTATCTAATGCTCTGCCTCCTCCCCTCCCCCACAATTAGTAAATAAATCTGCCCATCACGTGGAATTCACTTAACCTCCATTTGATCAATCATGCACATCTCAGAAAACCACCCTGGAAAACTGCACGTGATAACATTTATGAATATGCTGCTGATTATAGACAAAGTCAAAGGCTCCAACTCAAATTTGTCAAATTCACATGTAACAACTTATGTGCATTTAGAGATTAGCCCAAACTCATCATCCAAAAGCAATCTGCAATTTGGTGATTCTCTTTTCGGTAGAAGTACAATAAATGTAGTTCTCTCAGTCATCAGCTTACCTGGATCTTAAATGATTTAATTTTTCAGCAATAAGAGTTTGTCTGCCTTTATCACCTCTGCATTTTTATTTGCTCCGATACAGAGAAGCCATTAAGCACATGCTCAACTTTAAGCACATACACAGTGCTGTCCTAAAAAGGGATGCTTTAGTGAATCCAGACCATAATACAGGCTAGCACAATTACAAGTCCACACTTACTAACAACCATACAAGGAGCATGTTGTAAGGGAATTCATTCATCTTTTTAATGTAGATGGAAGTCAGAGCAAAGAAAGCACTAGGAAATAGTAAGTGTATTATTTAACAGAAAGTGGAGTATATTAAAAACACTCACTGATACCATTTATAGCCAAATATTTGAATAAGAGATCTGGTAAAAGCATAGGCAACTCTTTGCCACAAACCTCCCAGATGTCTTACTCATGTACGCATTTGCCAGTTCTGCATGTGGCATAAACATTTTAAAATGATAACCCCTGAATGCCTGTGTCCAGCAGACAATCACTTCTTTAATTAATAAACATAAAAACACAGCTGAAGACAAACTGTTTTTATCACTTGCATATTGAACAATATTACTTCGCTCAGAGCCTACATTTTTTCTAGGGACCAGATGAAATAAAGCAGATTGTTAGTCTGACTAATATTATTTTGTTGCTAGATTCCATAATTACTCTGTTCTTCCTAATGTTTCTATTAGGAAGAAGGAACAGGCAGCAGTGTTTGTGGCTCTAATTCTATAAATGTTAGGTAACACTAAGTCCCATCTAAGACTGTTATGTAATTGATCTTTTTTGAGCTAATGTCACTATGAGCTCTTTGGAAAGCTAGTTCTGCTGTGGAAAAAAACATCAGTGCTGGAGTAGGAAAGCCTTGTAAAACTCTACAACCCTGATGGGAACAATAATGAAACACAATAAATCAACAGGATGGCAGGCAACAGTGGTCATTATGGAGATGGGAACTATAATGTGGACTCTAATAAAATTACCTCAGGATCAACGTAAACCAGGGCTGAAATCGAAGCTCTCTCTCACTCCAGGTTCTTATCCTCCTTTCAGGTCACTACGACAACTAATCTTTTCCACAAATGACAATTCTCCACAGAATTTAGTGGATTTGCCGCATTATACGTGACTACTAAATTATGCATTTTAACATGCAATATATTGTATTCCTTCAGATGGTTTTGGTTGCTAACATCTATATTGTATCCTTTATATTTATTATAAAATATATTTTTATCCATATATCATTTCTATTCATACACTGTCAAAAATATTAGGAAGAGATGACCTGTTTAGTGGTATTTTTGGTTCTGGGGATATTATGTTTCATCAGCATTAATACCAGGAGCCAACTCTTTCCACAGTCTCATACAACATCCACTCACTAGCTTTTTTTTTAAAACATATTTTATATATATATAAATTCCCCTCTCACCCCTATGGGTGGTATGTGTCATCCTCAACCTCGGGTCCTCTACCAGAGGCCTGGGAGTTTGAGGGTTCTGCGCAGTATCTTAGCTGTTCCGAGCACTGCACTCTTCTGGACAGAGAGCTCTGATGTTGTTCTGGGATCTGTTGGAGCCACTCTCCCAGCTTAGGAGTCACAGCCCCGAGTGCTCCTACCACCACCGGGACCACTTTGGCCTTCACTTTCCACATCCGCTCTAGTTCCTCTTTCAGGCCCTGGTACTTCTTCAGCTTCTCATACTCCTTCTTCCTGATGTTGCTGTCACTTGGCACTGCTACATCTATCACCACCGCTGTCTTCTGGTCCTTGTCTATTACCATGATGTCTGGTTGATTGGCCAGTACCTGCCTGTCTGTCTGGATCTGGAAGTCCCACAGAATCTTAGCCCTGTTATTTTCCACGAACTTCTGTGGAATCTCCCATCTGGTCTTGGGAGGGTCTAGCCCATACACTGTGCAGATGTTCCTGTGCACAATGCCAGCTACTTGGTTGTGCTGTTCAGTGTATGCTGTTCCTGCCTGCATCTTACATCCTGCCACTATGTGTTAGACCATCTCTGAGGGGTGACTGGATAGCATAGTGGTTAAGAGCAACCCCCTTTGATACGGGAGACCGGGGTTCAAATCCCCATAGGTACCTGCCTACCTTCCCAGTAGGGGTCCTTGGGCAAAAGACCCCCTAACGCCTCACTCGCCTACCTCAAATGTGAGAGTGACACAAACTAGGGGAGTCATGCCAGCTTGGACGTCGCCTGGATTAACAAGGTCTGTGCCAGATGGTGGGGAACCAGGACAATCTGATGATAAGTAGGCTACTAGAACAAACCATGCATGGATGAGACAAGAGAACCTGGAATTGATGGACTGCTACTACAACAGTAGACCTAATGAGAGGGGATGCATGAAATGTATGAGGGAACTATGGATGGACAAAAGACCTACATCCGCACTACAACTGAAAAACAGCTAGTTACTCAATGCTTCAACATAGTAAAGAGGCAGCTACTCTCATGACTGAAGATAGACCAACTCCACATTACATCCCAGACTCAAGAAGACGACCCAGAAGAACAACTAGATGTGCAGCCAACACCTGAAGCTGGAACTTCACTGCCACTCCCTCCATTACAGAGCCCAGCAGCTGATATGAGGCATAAGATCATGGATAAACTAGCTACAGTCAACCCTTAAGACCAATTACCAAGGCTTGTTGGAGAAGTACCATCAGATAGTATGCTAGAAGATGCCAATAGAGCCCTAATGACAATTTCTACTACCACCATCACTGAAACCAATGAACTGGTATACGGTACAGCCTCTGTAATCCTGGAGATGCTTGGCTACACGATCAAGAAGAACAGCAGTACATACCCCACCTGGAAAATGAGGTTGGAGGATAAGATCAAGGCAACCTGGAGAGAAGTTAGCCAGCTGGTGGAACTACAGAAGGGTGTAGAAATTAAGGATAAGACTCAGCTACTGAAAAAGTACAAGGGCCTGACTCCATCTGAAGCCCTAGAGACCGCTAAACAAAGGCTCACAGCACTGGCTACCAGGCTAAGGAGATACACTAGAGAAGCAGGGGCCAAAAAGATACATGCCTTGTTCTCCAAAGAACCATCCAAGGTGTACTCCCAACTGCAGTGCAACAACACAATAACAGCAGAGCCACCAACAGCAGAAACTGAACAGTACTGGAAGAACATATGAGAGAAAGAGAAGACTCATAACACCAGTGCAAAGTGGCTGCAGGACCTGAGAACAGACCACAGCAATCTCCCAGAACAGGAACCAATCACCATCACAGTAGCAGACATCCAACAGTGGGTCAAGAACATGAAGAGCTGGACAGCACCTGGCCCGGACATGATCCACACCTACTGGCTAAAGAAACTAACAGCAGTGCATGAACGCCTAGCAGCACAGATGAACCAGCTGCTAGCAGCAGACTCCCACCCAGACTGGCTAACACAAGGAAGGACAGTGCTGATCATGAAAGACCCCCACAAGGGAACAGCACTATCCAAGTACCAGCCAATAACCTGCCTCCCCACAACATGGAAAGTCCTATCAGGCATCATAGCCACCAAGCTACAGGACACATGGGCCAGTACCTGAGCACAGCTCAGAAGGGCATTGGGAACAACACCAGAGGCTCAAAACAACAGCTGCTCATAGATAGAGCAGTCGCCCAAGACTCAAAGTCTAGACAAACCAATCTGAGCACAGCCTGGATTGACTACAGGAAAGCCTACGACTCAATGCCGCACACATGCATCTGTGAATGTCTGGCGCTATACAAAGTCAACAGGACACTAAGGACCTTCCTCAAGAACTCAATGGGACTGTGGAAGACAACACTGGAAGTCAACTCAAGACAGCTTGCACAAGTGGCCATCAAGTGTGGCATATACCAAGGTGATGTGCTGTCCCCGCTGCTGTTCTGCATTGGCTTGAACCCCCTCAGCCAGATAATCACAAGGACTGGATATGGATACAAGTTCAAGAGTGGAACTACCATTAGCTACCTCCTCTACATGGATGACATCAAGCTGTATGCTAAGACTGAACGAGACATCGACTCGCTAATCCACCTGACATGGATCTACAGTGAGGATATTGGGATGTCATTCGGACTGGAGAAGTGTGGCCGGATGGTAGTAAAGAAAGGGAAGGTAGTCAAGACTGATGGGGTGGAACTCCCAGTAGGCCACATAGCAGACATACAGACCAGCTACAAGTACCTTGGCATCCCACAGTCACATGGGAACCACGATGAGGAGGCAAGGAAGACAGCAACATCCAAGTACCACCAAAGGATAAGACAGGTCCTGAAGAGCCAGCTCAATGGGAAGAACAAGATCCATGCCATCAACAGGTACACCCTGCCAGTGTTTATTAATTACCTCCTTGGACTACCACGTGCTTAGATCTGCTGAATCATGTGATCTACAACAGCTTTTCATTACTGGCCTTCAAGCAACAATTATTTATAATTGCTTGGTAAGCACTGACGGTGAGCGATCCATGGATGTAAATAAAAATAACAGTCCTAAGTGATCAATAGTTAGTCAAAAGCTAACTAAAATGGGGCCAAATGACTCTGAGTCTTCAGAAAGAGAAGTCTTTGCAGAGAGTAACTTAAGATGGACTATATTTAGAACAAAGATATTTTAAGAAGAACACTGGATCACGGACTCACTTGTGTTTGTTTTACATGTTAAATTAATTAGGCCTAATTCTCTTCATGCTCACAGTGAAGTAAACCCACTGAGTTTAATGAGTTGCTCCAAATTTACACTAGCTTAAGTAAGAGGAGCGTCAGATACTGACTTCAAGGGAGTTATTCCTGAATTACACTGAGTTATTAGAATTAGGCCTCCTGTATTTAAGGAATCCACATTTATTTCATGGTTTTGGACAGAGGGAAGAAGGGATGCATTGGTGTGGAGAGGGACAGGGAATGATTTTTTAAATTACTCTCCATGTTTTCTCTTGCTTTGTTTATCCAACAAGTAGTAATATTTGACAGCTGAGTAAATATGATACATGAATCATTAGCAGGATTAATCTGTAAATTAAACTGACTTGCCTCAATCTGAGCATTGCTGGTACACTATTTACCCTCTGCTACTTGGTTACCTTCTGCTTCATTGCCTGTTGCTTTAGCAATTTAGTTTGAACTGAGAATTTCATTTAAAAGTTTATACTTCTCCACAGGATATAGTATCCAATTATTCCAATAGCCTTTATGGTGATATTATTAGAAGTAATCTTACAGTTGCCATGCACCATATAGTTACAGATTATTCAAGAAATGCACTCTTTGCTATTTAAAGTAAAATAAACTTCTACATGAATTATTGCCACTGTGGTGGTTGGATAACTTACCTTCTTGGGTGTTAATATGTCCTCTACAGGCAAAGTATATTGCAGTATATTTTGATCATATCACCTAACAAGCTTGCTTGACATGTTCCGTAATCCACCCCTCCTGTTTGCCTTGTCCAGAAATATGATAAGACACTACAGCTAATTTTTATGGAGACTTAATTCAACCAAATCAAGGGAAATACTACTTAGTACGATATGTAAGTACTAGGAAATTCTGCTTTACAATGTACAGTCAGTTTGCAAATATTTATAGAGATTACAGAGTTAAATACAATAACTGGATATGTAAATGTTCAATATAATTAGCAATTGTACAGAATAAAACAGAATAATCAAATTTTATGGTACTAGCTGATCTCATCAGGGATCAGGAAGAAATTGTTCCTCATCTACCAGGTGGAGTTTGACTTTCCCTTGAAAATGCAAACAAACCAGTACAGAGAGGATATCAATATATTATTCCCATCTCATATAGCAAGTCATGTATTTGATATGATGTTTTTTTATTAAAAAACTCTTGCATTGTATGGAATTAACAGAGCACACATCAATTGGGTAAGAAATGGCTCACTGACACATCCCAAATGTAGTTTGAAGAAGCATTGGCATGTTTGCCCATTTCTAATGGGGTCATCCAGGATCAGTTCCTTGCCCAATGCCATTCAATATATGTATTTTTTTTTAAAAAAAAAATCAACAATCTAAATGAAATCTTTGTTGATTAAATTTGCAGGTGGCAGAAAGATTGCTGGGGATGTAAATAATGGGAACACCTTACTTTTCTGGAATGATCTGAAGTGAGCTTGCTCTAATGATCACAATCCAAATTAATATATCTAGGAACAAAAAGTGCAGGCTATGGGAGGCTATCTTGGGAAGCAAGACCAACCGCCAACTAAAATACCAGACAGGGCTTTGATAAACCGGGACTTAAAAAACTCAAGGATGGTGATTCCACCATTGCCATAAGTAACCCATTCCAGTGCATCACCACCTTCCTAATGAAATTGTTTTTCTCATACCCAAGCTAGACCTACCCCACTGCAACTTGAGACTACTGCTCCTTGCTTTGTCATCTGCCATCACTGAACAGGTTCTTTGGAATCCCCTTCAATAGTCAAAGGCCCCTATCAAATCCCTCTTCACTCTTCTCTTCAGAAAACTGAAGTCTAGTTCCCCCAGATTTTCCTCACAAGTCATGTACTCCAGCCCTCCAGTCATTTCTGGTGTTCTCCACTGGACTTTCTTCAATATGCTCCCATCCTTCCTGTAGTGGATGACCCAAAATTGGACACAGTACTCTAAATGTGGCCCCACCAATGCTGAATAAAGGGAAATAATCACTTTCCTCAATCTACTAGTAATACTCCTACTAATACAGCCCAATATGCCATTATCCTTCTTGGCAATAAGGGCACACTATTAAGCCACATCCATGTTCTTGTCAACTGTAACCTCCAGTTCTTTTCTGCAGAACTGCTCTTTAGCCAGTTGTCCCCAGCCTGAAGTAGTGCATGGGATTCTTCCATTCTAAATGAAAGACTCCACACTTGTCCTTGTTGAGCCATACAGAGCTTGCTTCTTTTTCCGTTTAAAGCTTTAGTCAGTTTAGGAATGAAATGCTCCAGAATGAATGGACAGCAACTGTGTTTCTGGGAAACTCTTGGCTTTATAGATATTTTACAGGAGATTTTATGTAAAATCTAGGAACTAACTAGAATATTGATTAAACACTTATTTCATTTGAGCTTTAAAAGGCACATAAACGATGGATGTTGCATGAACACTCAAGTCTAATAATCCACAGTTAAGAAAGGGTTCATAAGAACATCAGAGTGATTGACCTCGCATCTTGCCATCTCATCCATGCAGACAAACACAAAGGTTTAATCGGTGACCTGAACTTAATTCTGACTGCAACTGAGTGACAGCAGCTGCAGCTTTCTCTTCTCTACCTTGAAACTATTATAGATTTATAGTAGTAGTGAAATCAAAATACAAAGGCTCTTACCCTAATATAGCATTACAGTTGTCTTCAGTGATGGTGAATGGAAATTACATGAGGACACTGAAGGGAGCATACACCTCAAAATCATTTCAAAGGAATTATGCCCCAGTTTGCCCTCATCCATTCAGAGAAATCTAAAGAGAAACCCAGAGGCTCTGAAGACTTATGTGAGTGCAGCACCCACTGAGTGTGACTGGAGCTCAGGCACCCATCTCCAAGTTAGCTTTGTCTTGCTGGCTTGGGTTGCAGAGCTGTGAAGCTGAAGTGGTGCATGCTTCTGGGTGGCCTATACAAGCCTGTCCAGAACCCTTAGCCTGTGCTGAAGAATGCTCCACCATGCCTTTGCAATTCTGAGCAAACCAGATTAAAGCTAACATACAGACATGCACTATGACGTCCTCTTGGTGCAGTTTCCTCACTCTTGCCCCTGTAAAATGGGCAGAGGCATCTGCCCACAAAACCCACAGATCCCAGGAGATCTGTATGCTCTCATACAGCACTCTGCACTGCCTCTGAGGTCCCCTACGCTGCACTGGATTCAGTGACTGAATGCCTGGCCTTACTGAAGCTGAGTGCTACCCTTGATTTCAATGGCCAGGATTTCATTTAGTGTGTTTTTTCAATCTCCACTCTGAGACAAGAGGAGACGCCACAGGACCAAAATAGGTTCATGGAACATTGATACTCACTGGTACATGGAGTACTGTCCATTGTGCTGAAACGTTTGGAAAATAATTGGAAGATGCAGTTGGCCATAAGGCACAACAACTTGTATCTAGTCATGCTTGGGGGGAGACTCACAGGAAAGACAATGCCAGCAATGTACAAAATTCTTGAAAGTTGAATGCTGTGATTAAGATTTCTTTGAACAAGTCACAAATGGACATGATCCGTTGTCAGACCCATGTAACCGACAGGAGTAACAAAGCAGAACCTGAGCCATCACCTACATTTCATCTTGTAAACAACATTTTACCATGGGTCATAGTGAGTCAGTACATATAATTGGTTTTCACTGGGAGTAACAAGTTCCAATGCATTTGGTGATCTCATTCTTGCTCCAATTTGTGCTTCACAATGCTATTTGACACAAGTGCCAGATACTACTCAAGAGTGGCTGCAAGAGATGGGGGAAGGAAAATTACAGCAGAGGTGATGCTGCAGAGGAATAGAAATATAGGGCCTGATACACCCAACCACGCTGAATAGTTCCTTGCTCCATGAGTAGTTCCTGCTGATTTCAATGACTACTGCTTAAGAAAGGCACTGTTGTAATCTGAATATGGATGGCAGAAAATGGCCTTTCAGAAAAGGTGTAAACAGCATCTCTGTGCACTATGGGCCTGATCCAGAGCCCAGAGGAGTCAACAGAAAGACTCCCAGGACTTCATTTGGCTTTGGAGTTGGATCTGTGCTTGGTGGAACCAGTCTCATCATTCCATCACTTTTAAAAGCATGACATTTACTTGCAAATTACACATTTAAGTTAGTAAAAACACATTTCCATTCTAAACAGTACTAATTTTTCTTATTAATGCTGTGCAGGAAAATGAAACATCACATTCTGAAAATTCCACAGCAGGGCTACAACTGCCTATAAATTATGCCTGGCTTTGTGAGAAAATTATAATCTGCTAGAATGTTATTATATATTTAATGTCATATTAATAATGGCCCCATGTACTGTCAATTTTAAATCTTACAAATACTTGCAGAGCACCATGTGCTTCTGTTTTCACATTAACAGGTAGAAATCTGTACAACAATACATGTTTCCACAAGTAGCAAGATCTGGCTCTCCCACACCTTACAGGATAATTGAGCATTGTCCTCCAGATCCTTGTCAGCAGCAAACTTGTGCACATTGATCTTTACTGGACTCCTGAAGAGAGATCTTTGTTCCAGCTCCACAGGTACTGCCAGGGGTCAGAGGTGCCTGCTGGATTCTCTAATCCCTCTTTAACTCACTGTACAGGATGTAAATTACTTCAGAAAGACAGTTAAGTTGCCCTTTGCACCATTTAACACCCTCCTGAGAAGGTTTCAAAGGACAGCTAGCATTTGAGCAAAGCCCTGGCACCATGTCTCATATGGGGGCTGTGCTTGTCAGGTTGGCAAATTACTAAAGGTGCTGAGAACAGTTCCTTGATTGGGATTGATCTGCTGGATTGCGTGTTGATCTTGGGCAACCTTGTGTTTAGAGGGAGGGTGGTGTGAACCTCTAATTCTCCCCACTTTCTCAAGAAGTGAAAACGGTTTGACTATAGATATTTAGGCTTGCCTCTAAGACCTATTACTTTTTTAAGCATGTTTGTATCATTTAGCTAGCTACAGTGGCGGCAAATCAAAGAATCAGCCACAGGCTGCTTAACAGGCTGAGGCCTTGTACTTTGACCAAGCAAAAGCAGAAAGCACTAGGGGCAGCCACAAACTGGGAAGCATGCAGTCACATTCTAAGACCTCACATTATAAGAGGCCAACCCCTCAAGATAAGGGACAATCCTAAAATGCTCCATGTTGATAGCATCCTGGCTTGGCTTGCAAACACTTGTGGTGATAGACTCTACATTTTGTATTGTTTGGTCATCCTGTTACCTATGGCTCTGATATTTTCTGTCTCAGTCCTCAATTGCTTCTGTCTGTCCTGTAATTAGTTGTAGTCAGTTAAGGTGGTGGGGTATGATTGGACAGCAAATTATGTTATGATATGGTAGGACTGGTTACAAGTACTACAGATAATTCTTTAAAGGAAATGATTGGTTAAAACACACTATAAAACCTAAGATCAAACAGAAGGTGGTGAAGGGAGGAAAACAGAATCACTGCGGGACCCTTACCAAAAACTCTGCCCCCCATCCCCACTCCCAAGAGAAGAATTACAAGAATTCTTGGAAGGCAAACCCAAGGGGTCCAGTAGTGGGTGCTGCTGTGGAAACCTGGTGGATCCAGACCTCAAAAGGGATCACTCTTGAAATAGAGATATCCTTCGGTCATGTCGTGCTGGGGCAGCATCCCCTAACACCACCTCTTAAACATCCTCCATTAAAGTGTTGCAGAATTGCTCTCTGGCCACTTTTTTCTACTGCCCTGGCCAGTTGCCAGGCAAAAAGATGCAACATGCCAAGTTTTTGTTGTGCACATGTGTGATGAGCTTAACTACTAGCCACATGGGTGACCTCTGTGAGAACACTAGAGACCACCAGCACCATAGTCCCAAACTGCATGAGTGCTGAGCCCTTGTGTGCTAGCTGCCAAAACCATATCAATGCCTCTTGGCACTGGAATCAGCCAGCAAGTGGGATGCAGGAGAATTGGTGGAGGAGGTTGTCCGACAAGGAAGATGAGGTAAGGAGAAAGGCGGAGAAGGCAGGGGCACCTGGGAGATGATTCCTTGACTATGCACTCAGAGGTCTCAGTGCCAGTCTTAGAAAGTCTGCTGCAGAGGTCAGCATGATGGTAGGCCACAGAGCTCATATTGACACATATACAGCATCTCTAACCCCTTACACAAATGGGTTGAGTGGCTATAATTTCAACTGCCCTTCCCCCAATATCCTTTTTGTTTTGTTGGTGATTTGGGGCTGGTTTTTCTGAATCTTAGCAGTTTCAGCTCTAAGGGGCTACTATAAACAGCCACTGTAGATAGAAAGTTTACCCACCTTTGGCAGTAACTAGAGTTCTTCGAGATGTCTGTCCCCATGGTTGCTCCACCTTGGTGATGGCACATCGACGCGACATGGCTCGGAGAATCTGTAAGCAGTGCTCATTAGGGTCATGCAGGCAGCCAGAGGCAGTCTTGCACCGTGCTTGGCACCCTCTGGTTGCACATGCGACACAACCTCTCTCAGTTCCTTCTCAACTAAGGAGCAAAAGTAAGACTCCAAAGCAGAGAGGGGAGGAGGGTGGGTGGTGGAGCAACCAGAGGGACAGACATCTCAAAGAACTTCAGTTACTGCTGAAGCTGGGTAACCATTCTCCTTTGAGTCATGCCCCCATGGTTGCTCCACTTTGGGTGACACCAAAGCCATGACCCTTAAGGAGGAGGGAGTTCAGAGTCATGTGTGTATAGAGTAGATAGCACCGAAAGACCAATAGCAGAATCAGATCTAGTTGCTTGGTCAATAGCATAGTGCTTTGTGAAAGTGTGAATTGAAGACCATGTGACAGCTTTGCAAATTTCTATAATGGGAACATTATGTAGAAAAGCTATTGAAGTTGATATGGCTTTCGTGAAATGTGAGCAGATGTAATCTGGTTTGGATAGTGATGATAGTTCATAGCACATGTGGATGCAGTTAGAAATCCATTGAAAGAGTCTTTGTTCGGATAATGCATTTCCTTTTTTTTTCCCCCCCTGCAGTCACAACAAAGAGGTGGTTGCACATTTGAAAGGACTTTGTCCTGTCAAGGTAAGAAAGCAAGAGCTCTTCAGCCATCTAAGGTATGGTGAGTGGCTTTGTGGGAGTTCACATGAGGTTTCAGCATGAAAACAGGTAAGTCTATAGCTTATTTCACCTGAACCAGAGAGTTTACTTTGGGAATGAATTTTGGGTGGGGCTTTAAGGTTACTTTTTCTTTATGGAAGATGGTGTAAGCTGGAGAGATCATAAGGGCTGCTAGTTCACTAATAAAGTAATAGCAACTAAGAATGCTACTTTCACTGACAAGTGTGTAAGTGAAAATGTTGCCATTGGTTCAAAGGGTGGTCTAATTAACATCCTAAGAACTAAATTTAGATCCCAATTAGGTGGTGTCGGGTTCGTGTTTCAGGGTAAGAGATTTTGGAGACCGGTGAGGAATCTTTGTATAATAGGATGGAAGAAAATGGAATGAGAAATTCTGTTATCATGGAATGTGGTGATTGCAGTGAGGTGGACTCAAATTGAGTTGTTAGAAAGATTTGATGTTTTTAAGTGGACAAGGTACTCGAGGATAGAGGGAATGGATACTGAAGACAATATAATGTTGTTTTGTAGACACCAGTGGTGAAATCTTTGCCACTTTTGTAGGTAAGTTTTGCAAGTGGATGGTTTACAACTGTTTAGGAGGATATTTAGGACAGAATCTGAGCACTGGAGTTCTTCCTGTGAGAACCCGTTAGGAACCACGCTGTTAGATGAAGTCTGTTGAGATCTGGATAGTTGTTGCTGCCTCTGTTTTGAGTGATGAGATTCAGTATGCACAGTAGGATTATGGCAATCCTTTTTAACATCTTGGTTAGGGGCATATCATTGTTGTCTTGGCCATGATGGTGCTATGAGGATTAATTACACTTGCTGAGTCCTGTTGTGTCTTGATGAGGACTTTTGAGATTGGGGAAATGGAGGAAAAGCATAAAGGAGATCCTTCTTCCATGGAAGAAGGAATGCGTCTCCGAGGGATTGAGGTCCTATGCCTGCCCATGAACAGTATTTCAGGCATTTGTGATGGTGATACACAGCAAAAAGGTCTATATGTGGATAACCCCAAAGGAGGAATATTTTGTTCAGAATCTTCTGCTCCATTTCTCATTCATGGGAGTGGAGAGGGGAGCAGCTGAGGGAGTCGGCGATCATATTCTGAACTCCAGGAAGGTAAGAGGCTGAAATGGTTGTGTCATGACTTAAGCACCAGTTCCACAGATGAATGACCAATACAAAGTGGTCTGGACCAGGCTCCTCCCTGTCTGTTGATATAAAACATACAGGCTGTGTTGTCAGTCATTATTTTGACATGGTGTTTTGATATCAGTGATTGAAAGCATAGCCGTGCATATCTTACGGCACGGAATTCTAAAATATTGATATGTAGGGTGGAGTCTTTTAAGGACCACTTGCATTGAGCAGTGAAACCTTTCATGTGGGTTCCCCAGCCATCGAGGGATGCATCTGTTGACATGCGAAGAGAAGGTTGTTGCTGAAGGAAGGGTACTCCCATGTTCAGGTTGGGGAGAATGGTCCACCAGGATAGGGAGCATTTGATTTCATGAAGAGTTGAAAGAGTTTTGTTTAGTGAATGGAATCGTGGTTTGTAAACCATAGCAAGCCATAGCTGAAAAGGCCTCATATGCAATCTGGCATTGGCAACAACGAATGTTGTTGCAGCCACATGGCCTATGAGTTGTAGGCAGTCTCATATGGAAACGGCAATAGATTGGATTATAGCATTTGTTTGTTGCATAATGATGTTTTGCCTCTGTTCTGGTAAGTACGCTTGTGCTGTTTGTAAGTCCAGGTGTGCACCTATGAAGATCATGTTTTGCGTAGGTAAGAGTTGATTTTCATGTGTTTATGTTGAGGCCCAGAGATTGGAAAGGGGATATTGAAAAGTTGATGTCTAATGTTGCTTGGTAACTTGAAGTTGACTTTAGAAGACAGTTGTCCAGGTACGGAAAAATGGTGATGTTTTGTTTTCGAAGTTGTGCGGCTACCACTGATAAAACTTTGGAGAAGACTTGAGGAGCTGTGGAGAGACCAAAAAGTAGAACAGTACACTAGTAATGTGAATTGTCCATTCTGAATGAGGTATTTTCTATGGGCTGGGTGAACGGAAATATGAAAATATGCTTCCTGTAAGTCAAGGGCAGCAAACCAATCTCTGTGCTCTAAAGCTGGAACAATCATTGTTAGAGTCACCATCTTAAATTTTTGATGCACTATAAATTTATTTAGTTTCCTGAGGTCCAGTATGTGGTGCCAAGCCCCAGATTTTTTGGTTGTAAGAAAATAGGAGGAATAAAACCCTTTGCCTCAATGAATGTCGGATACCCTCTCAATTACACCCATATGGAGAAGGTGCTGCACCTCCTGTCAGAGGAGGTGTATGTGAGAGGTGTCCCTGAATAGGGACAGGGAAGGGTGGTGAAGAGGAGGTTGAGAGAGAAATGGAATCAGATATCCAGATTTGATTGTTTCTAGAACTCATTTATCAGAATGTGCATCCAGTTGTTAAGGAATGGTCGTAAATGCTGTGCATAAAGATGTTTATTTGATTCTAATAAAAGGAGGAGAAGTAAGACTGTCCTCGACAATATTTTCAGAGTTGGGGCTTGAGAGGTGGTGGTTGGGGTGCAGTGGACTGGTTTGATGGTTGATGGCATCTCTGGTCGAGCTGTCTGTTTCGTGGTTATGTGTCTTGGCATCTGAGTTGGAATCTGTTGTTGTATTGGTAGCGATACCTAGGAGTTAAGGTTGGTATCGATATGTTCTGCAACAAATTGATGGGGCGTAAATGTCAAATGGGCAGATAGTAGCCCTTGAATCTTTTGATCCATGAAAGATCTCATCGGTTTTATCTGAGAATAGTTTGTTTTTCTCAAAGGGCAAGTCTTCAATTTATGTTTGCAACTGTCTGGGAAGATCTGTGGCATGAAGCCAGGAACATCTGCGGAGGACAACGCTGGTGATGATGGCCTGGGAAGAGGTATCTGCTACATCTGGTACAGAGCAGTCTGTTGCTGATTGACGAGGCACAGATATTGACAGTGTTGTGTGTGTCATAATGGCACTGATGGGCTCTGGTGCCAGTTCTATTGCTGTGAGTGGCATTGGTGCTGAAGAAGGCGGCGGTGCTGAAGTTGTATTTTTTGAACTCTGCGCTGGGCTTGGTGCTGTGGCAGAGGGTATTTTTAGCAGCTTTGTAACCTGAGATGTAGAGGTATGCCACGATCTTTCCCTGTGGTCAGAATGTGAGGAAGACCTTTTCAGGGATTTTGAACCCGATGTGCTCAAGAAGCCTGAAGCCTCTTTCGCATGTGGTTTTGGTAAAGATGACCTCCCTCTTTTGTGAAAGGAATGAGGAGTCAAACGCTTCTCTGAAGGGTCTCATGGAGAGGTCATTGTTTGACCTGAGCCTAAGGTGGGACAAAGGGAGCACTCCATCATAATTAATTTCAGATGGAGATCTCTGGCTTTGCATGCCCTAGCACTGAGATTTTGGCAGTGCTGGCATTTTAAAAGAAACATGCCCTTCTGCTAGGCATTTAATAGATGCTGCATGTCATCATGACAGACCTCACAGCATTTGAATCCTGGCGAGGTCAGCATAACAGGGAATGGGGTGATTCGTACTTTAAAGGTTTTTTTTGTTTTGTTTTGTTCTGTTTTTTTTTGTTTGTTTGTTTTGTTTTGTTTTGTTTTGTGAGGTAGGTAAGGTATATGAGAGAAAAGACTGTGGTAGAAGGGATTAGTAAGCAGTAAAAAGACGACGACAAGCTGAGGAGAGAGAGGAAAAAAAATTACAGCCAAGTCCACAAACGGTTGAGAAGGAACTGAGGGGGGGTTGCATTGTGTGTGTGGCCAGAGGGCACCAGGTATGGTGCGAGACCACCTCTGGCTGGCTGCGCAACCCTGACGAGCACTGCTTACAGATTCTCCAAGCTATGTCACATGGATACGCCATCACCCAAGGTGGAGCAACCATGGGGACATGACTCAAAAGGAGAACATAGCAGTTCCTTTTGCTCCACCTTCCCCAGCTGTGCTGAAGATTCCCCCTCAGCATAGGTGAATTGTGAAACCCTGAGAAATTGTCTTTTTCCCCTTGTGAGGTCTGGTTTATTAGAATGGCAGATAGATACACGTATGGAAATGTTATATAGCAGTACTGTACTTGTTGTTACAAATTATTCCTCCATCCTGGCTCAGTGTTCAGCCCTAAAACTCTGTCCATGCTAAGAGCCATGTTCTCCAGAAAAGTTAAGTTCATAGCTATGCTTTTAATTGTTTTGGTACAATTAAGGGGGAAAATTTGTGAAAGTTGCTCAGTGTTTCTGTTTCAAAAGTAGTACTGAAGAAAAATTTCCATTGAAACCATATTAATGGAAAATCATAGAATCCTAGGGTTGGAAGGGACCTCATAAAATCGTAACAAATTTTTCATTAAAAACATTTGCTTTCTATGAAAAATTTCAATTTATCATCAAAAACCCAAACGCCTGAAAACTGAAATATTTTGATATCTATAACCCACCACAGTGCCTCATAAGAGTTTAGTTTTCTTTCCTTGTGTCATTCTCTGTGGACTGTGCTCCCCAGGTTATGTCTCCCATGATGCAGTCAAATTCCCCTTACTACAAGGGCACAGTATGGTGCACCATGGGAGATGAAGTCTAATGATGGAGCCTTGCTTGTAGAGAAGAACTGAGCATGGAGTGCCTGAAATACAACTCCCAGAAGACACCACAGTTGTATTAATGAATCTAAATATTTCAGTTTTCAGGCAAACTATTTTGGTTTTTGAATTTGTTGAAAATTTCCACAGGGACAAAAACAGCCCATTTCTGCACTAACTATTCAAAAGCAATAAAGTTTGAGGAAAAATTATGAGACAGTTACAGGAGTATGGGCATGCAAACCCTTCTTTAGAGGTCTATTTTGTTTTCTGTAGCGTTTTGTGCTTGCAGTAAAGAAAGATATACTGTAAATCATCTTTTATTGCTCAAGGGAGGTGTGTGTCAAAATATGAAACTGGGATTCTATGATGACTCATTTAAAAAAATATTAAATAATGAATTATAGTTTATATCACTGAGTCCAGGTTTTAAAATAGGACTGGTGTTTTTATTTCAGTTTCTTAAATGGAATAAATCATCAATAGTCTTTGTTTACATAATCTTTAGTTTTGCTAAATGATATATGGGTTGACTTGCTCTCCATTTACGGGCTCCTGAGTTGACAGAACAATTAAGGTAGAACAGGGGTCTGCAACCTGTGCTGCTTTGGCTGCCCCCTTGTGCCTCCAGGCCCACACTAGGCTCCAGACTCCCACCAGTGTGAGAACCTGTAGACAGCCTACTCCTGGGCTCCGCCCCCACCAATGTTTAACCAGTGGTTAAAACATAATTTGGCCGCTCCTGGAACCCTCCTAATTGGCAGGCTCCCTTCCCGTATTGTCTGGCCCCCTTCATGCATGTGTGGGGGCCCAGCCCAGGTAGAATGAGGGCATGGGATGTGGAGGGAGGGATGAGGAGGATCCTGGAGCAGGAGCCCTGGCCCAGTTCTCCCAAGCAGGAGGCTACATCCACTACAGCTTTCAGAACAGTTGGTTATTGAAGGAATTTTTAAAAATTGCTCTTTTCATCTTTTGGGTTGCCAACCCCTGGGTAAGAGATTGTGACAACTGGAGGCATCACAAAACAATGGTAGATCTTTCATGCGCCAGCATGATCTGATGACATTGAAGATGTTGCTGCCAGATAATCATAAGGAAAAGTTTGGGTATAGTAATTTCCCCTTACTAGTCTAGATGCTGTTGCTACCCAAGTGTGAAGTGCCCTGCTACCGCTCCCAGAAAATCCAGGCAAGGTACTGATGGGCAAAACTGCAGGCAAAGTTACCTTTGACTGTAAGACCAGGGTGAGGGCAACATGGGAACCAGATGCCCTTGGAGTAGTTTTGAGATATAGTTCCAATTCTTTGTGTGACAGATTGGTGTTCATAGACATATTAGGATAAAGTAACCTTCCATTTGTAGTTATTGTACAAAATTCAGTGGAACAAACAGTACAAAAAAGCATTGAATGCAGCAGGGCTATTTCATTGCATGACTTATGTTACAATGCAGGAATGATCAGAGTGTGCATTTCTTCCTACTGCTCAATAGCTTATACAAGGCACTGCAAAAAGGTTATTTAAAACCAGCAAGAAAAGTGTAGTTAATCAAATGTAAAGCAAATACCTGCAACCCAACAAGAATTAAGGTTACATAAGCCCCTTTCCTTGATAGAAAAATGTTAAACAGGAAAATAAGTTATAATTAAAAAACCCCAGTATATTTGCTATTATACTCTGTAAGTAAAATAAAATGCTTTATTCCAAAAATTAACTTTCCCTTTAAAACCCACCTACATTTCCTGCTTCAAGCATCTCATTAAAAAGTGCAATTATTTATACAAAAAAATCTCACCATACCTAGCTAACTAAATGCTTGGCAGTCTCTATTCATTACAAACATGAGCTGAGGAAAATGACTGAGGAGGTGTTCAGATAGAATGATCATCATAAATGTGAAATGAACAAAGAAACATTCTTTAGGAAGTATTGCTATGTTTTATGCAGGCAAGAAGGCCTGTGAAAATAAAGCCTCTCCCTCCCCTCCAGACACAAAGGTTACGCTAAACATCGGTCCATTGTAGACTAGCAGAGGCAAAGAAAGAACAACATGAAAGTTTATTATGAACAGATTTGAAACATTCTGTTCATGACCAAAATCATAGATATGCAGGACTAGAAGGGACCTTTATAGTCCATCTAGACCAGACCCCTGCACTCAGGCAGGACTATGTATTATCAGGCCATCCATGAGTCCATCCCAGTTTAACCGGTTCTTTAAAAACCCCAATGACACATTTCACAACCTTCTTAGGTAACTGATTCTAGTGCTTAATCAGTGGTTACCCTTAGGAAGTCCCCCCTCTCCCACCAATGTTTAACCAGTGGTTAAAACATAATTTGGCCGCTCCTGGAACCCTCCTAATTGGCAGGCTCCCTTCCCGTATTGTCTGGCCCCCTTCATGCATGTGTGGGGGCCCAGCCCAGGTAGAACGAGGGCACGGGATGTGGAGGGAGGGATGAGGAGGAATGGAGCAGGGGCAGGAGCAGTGAAGGGGAAGGCAGGAGACAGGAGGCATCAGGATGGTGAAGGGGGGCATGGGCAGGAGACGGGGAAAAGAGGGGGTCAGTGGTGGTAGGCTGGGGCAGGAGCAGAAGATGGGGCTGAGAAGGATAGGTGGTAGGCTGGAGCAGGAAGTGGGGCAGAGGAGGGTTGGAGCAGGGGAGCTGCAGGCCTGGGGCCACATGCAAAGGGGACACCAGGCCACTCACCTGGCCAGTGCTGCTCTTCAACCGTGGAGAGCTTGGGGATTCCAATCAGGGCCGGCCCGGCAGGAGTGAGTCCGCCCTGCTGCTCCCCATGCCAGCCCCAGCCCCAGCCCCAGCCCCCCTCACCACCCGCGGAGCTGAAGCAGCCTTGGCATGGCGCGGCACTGCCAGCTCTGGCCCCAGCCATGAATGGCTGAGGAAGGCCCAGCTCCCTCTCCTTCTCTGCATCCAGCCCAGGCCTGCCCCTGCACCCTCTACCTGGCTGCCGGAGTGGAGCAGCAAAGAGCAGAGCAGCCATGCCACAGGCTAGGTTGGGCTCTGGTCCCTCCCCACCCCGCGAGCATGCTCTAAGCATGCTCGGGGCAGGAGTTTTACAAGCTCCCAGCCTGGGGGGAAGCTCCCTGCCAGCCGGAAGGCTGTTTTCCAGCCCCGTAGGGGCCACAGCTGTGCATGACAACTGCAGCCCCTACCCAGCTGGAAGACTCAGTCTTCTGGCCAGCAGGGAGCCTCCCCCAGGCTGGGAGCTTTTAAAACTGCTGCAGGGGTGGTAGGCAGAACGCAGCGGAAAGTTGTCTTCTGCCCCTTAATTCTACTGACTGGGGTCCTGGAACGCTGACCTCTAAAAATAGTGGGCTCTGGAACAGCGTTCTAGTGCGTTCCCCCTTACTTTAACCCCTGTGTCTAACCTAAAATATTGCTGCAATTTAAGCCCATTACTTCTTGTCCTGTTCTCTGTGGATAAGAACAATTTATCATCCTTCTCTGTAAAACAACCTTTTACATTATTGAAGACATATGCTCACCCTCAATCTTCTCTTCCCAAACGCAAACCCATCTTTGCCCCCTAATCCTTCCTCATAGGTCATGATTTCTGGAACCATAATCATTTTTGTTGCTCTCCTCCGGACTTTGTCCCATTTGTTCACATCCTTTTTTTGAAGTATGGTGCCCAGAAATGAACTCAGTAGATAAGTTAGATCAAACAGATGATCATGATGGCCCCTTCTAACCTTAAAGTTTGAGATGGTATTCTGTATTCAGGGCTGAAAGATGTGAACAGCTTTCCTGTCCTTTGAAAGCTGCATTGCTGCAAAATGCAAGAGCTATTGTTGCAAATACAGCATCCTTTTGGAACTAATGGGAGTTGCCTGTGTGCGTACTCAGGGAACAGAATTCGGCTGTGTCTCTGCTAATGTCCCAAGTAAATAGGCTTTGTGCAGGAAGGTCCTGCAGGAGACTGGAAGCATTGGCCCTCGGAACATGGCATGGGAGGAAAGCCGCGAGTATTTTCAGCTGTGTAGAATCCTTGAAGGCAACATTTCTGGCACTGTCAGCAACATTTCAGCTGTGTTGGTGAACCTCTGAAGTGTTTTCAAACCTAGATACTTGAAGTTAAGGCCTGTATCTACATTTAGGTACCAAGCAGAATTTTCAAGATGCACAAAAGGCAGCAAGGTACCCAACTTACCACTGATTTTTTTGGTCCCCTGATTTCTGGGAGCTCATTTAGACTCTTCCCAAAAATCAGTCATGGTTTGGGTGCCTACTGGCTCTTCATGCTTTTGAAAACCTCCCACATTAAAAAAGGAGCTTTATGTTTGGAAACACTTAGCATCTGCAAGCCCCTGAACCTTGGCTTTGAAAAAAAAATCAGGCCATTTTAATTAAGACACAAATGTGGATTTAGCAGCCTATATTTGAGCATCCAAATATTTTGGCCTTTGCTCTTCAATTAGCTCCTGATTTAATATGAGCAAAGGCAAATGTAAATGGGGAGTCTTTGTGGGTAAGGCCCTGGCTCCACGCTGTCACGCTGCATTAGTAATGTCATTTAACCCAGTTATTACTGCCTACAGTCAGATTTTTTTTTTAAGGGAGTAATCCTTCTAGCTGAATCCCACTCAAGCTGACAGAAGTCAAGAGTTGTGCAGTACATTTCACGTTCTGACGCTTTAGTGGGATGCACAATGGGAATTTGGTGCCTCTCTCCAGTTACCTTTAAGTGGGAGCTAGGTGCATAAGTGCCCTTTTTCCTCTTGAAACTCTTCCCTAACATTCTTAGTGTTTAGTGGTAATGACTGTCCTAACAGTTCGATATAATGCAAATCATTGTTTATATGCCCCTCCTATGTAAATAAATGCAAATATTCCAAAAGCAGAGGGTTTTCTTCTCACAGAAAACATCAATGTTTTGGGGAAAAAAGAACCAAAAACTGGACATTTTAAGACAAATGTTCAGCAAAAAAATGAAAATGTTTATTTAAAAATTCTGCCAGGATGCCTCATTGTTTTCATTCTGGTGCCTCAAATCCCATTCTTTAAAAAAAAATCAGGCAGGATCCCCAGCTGAACTCCCTCATCCATGTTTTTAGGTGTTCAGGTTTGTATATTAAAAGAACCCCCCCCCACACACAAAACCAAATATTTACATGGAAAATACTACTTTTGCTAAAAGTACAAAAAAAATTTTTTTAACAAAAAGTAAAAAAGGGTTGGGGGAGTCAGAAGCCCAATTTTCTATCATAAATGATCTTTGAAAGAAAACTTCCTCCCGGACATTGTACACTAGATCTTGCTCTTTATTATTTGTTCAGTACTCAAATGGTGTAATTTTAGGGAGGATGCAGCACATTCATAAACAAGACTGTCAATCCCTTGCCTTAGGCGCACAACTGAACTTTTAAGTATGGAGCGGAGACCTGTACTTCAATAACAACTGTAGACCTTCGTGGGGTTTTAGTGCTTGTTTAGTCAGTCACCTGCCTGGCTGAAACTGTTTCTTCCCATCAGCTTTTACCTTGGGTACAGAAAAAGTTATTCAGTAAGCAGTTCAGAAAGCAGAGCGCCTGTCCTTTGTCTCCACATTTTATGGCAGACTCAGAGTAGATCTTATCATTGTTTCCTTTACATGCTAGACAAAAGATTGATGTTAGTTTTACTAGGCAGAATAAATAAAAAGCCAACTCCCTGCTATAAAAACAAAGCAATATATTTTCAAATACACTTTCTTGGCAGACAATAACTGGGCTAGATCAGGGGTCTGCTGTATCATTGGTTTGTTTTTGAAAGCAAGATTTACAGTTACACTTTACTGAGCTGGTTTGTTAACATATGAATTTCAAATACCAACATTTATTCATTGCAAGTGGTATAAAAATATACTCTATTTCTATGGTAATTTTAATTTATGCATCTCAACTAAATTGAGCTTCTTCATATTCTTGGAAACTAGCAAGTATCCTTGATGTCCATATTATGCACTAGTAAATAAAGACAGACACATTAGGTGACTCAATGAAGCTCAGACTGTTAGCCAATAGCAAAGCTCTGAATAAACTCAAGAATCATGAAGTCCCGGTTCCAATCACTTTACACAGCACTGTTTCTTTGACAACTACTACTATTTCCCATTTATCTGCATTCCCAGTTACTGAAGTAAACCATGAAAACTGGTAGAAAATTCCCACGTGGAATTGCATAACAAGCAGTTCATTGAGCACTAGCAGTATTTTTTAATTTAAAACTGAGGCATGTTTCTTGCTGCTATTTCTATTTTGGTCAAAATGTCATCTAAAGTAGGAAAAGAGTGATTATATAAAAACATACTCCCCCCGTCTAGGATTTGTGTATACAAACAACATTTGATGGGGTACTGTGGGATTTGTTATTGCTGCTGCTGCTGCTACTACAGGATTTTTTTCAAATCACTTTAGTGCTTTGAGGAACCTGCCATGCCAGCTCTTACAATTTGCTCAAGTTTGGCAACATTTTTCTGCAGATAGCTCTCTGCAGGAGGGCCCAAAAGATGAAGTACACAATGTAAAAGAATGAATCTCTATGGGTGTTGTACTTACGCAGAAGTAGTCTGCATGTCATGCCAGCTTTTGCTAAAGTTCTGTTTCAGCTCATTCATCAGGTTGATACCAAGCTTTTGTTTTATTTCCACCAAGTGCTTCTCTTTGGCTGCTAGAACTTGCCGTAAGGTCAAAATTTCATCCTCTAGCTGAATAGAATAAAAAAGTTAGCTAGTCATGGGAAGCTGACTAAGTACCCATGTGTGCAGAGTTAAAAGTTGCATTGAAGTTCATGTCAATTTGTATTTGACACTGAGGTATTTTGGGGGAGAACAGAATTAAAGCAATTGTGCTGGTCCCCAGTGAGCTATCAGGACCACCACATCCATTATTACAATTTTGCTCCAAATACACATCTCCTTAAATGTATGACTCCATACAACTCATTCCACATATGCACCTAGTAAGGAGGCTTATCTCCTTAGCTCACCATTGGAAAGCAAACATGCAACAAAAAAAATGCTTCGGGGCATCAGAAGGCTTTAAATCAGGGGTTTCAAACTCAAATCACCATGAGGGCTGCGTGAGGACTAAGTACGTTAGCCCAAGGGCCACACCATTGAAACTTTTTCATACAATGATATTGCAAATATTGATAACAACTGTGTTGTTGCAGGAAATAGCTTTAGGGGCCACATGTGGCCTGCATGTTTGAGACCCCTGCTTTAGATGACATAAGCACTTAATTGAATTGAAACTGGCAGTGGGTAGGTGCAGGGAAAGACTATAGGACAGACATGTTCTTACAGTCAAATATGGTGCCCATCTATAAAAGGGAATAAGGACAATCCAGAGAATTATAGACAAGTCAGCTTAACCTTTATACCAGGAAAAATAATGGAGCAAATAATTAAGGACCCTATTAGCAAACATCTAAAAGAGAATAAGGTGCTAAGTGATACTCAGTATGGATTTGTCAAGAACAAATCCTGTCAGATAAACCTGATAACTTTCTACGATGGGGTAACAAGCTTTCTGGATAGAGGGGAAAGGTAGATGTTTGCCCCACTAACGCGAACAGTTTTAGAGTAAGCCAAAACCAGTATTTTGCCAAAAACAGTATTTAAAGGTTAATGCTCACCATGTTGACTAGCACCAAGTGATCACTACATACCTCTCTGTGCAACCAATTAAAGATTACTAAAATTAGTTTTCATCTGATCAGTTAGATAGGGCCTTGAAGATTTAGTGACCTATATAAGCACTAAACTTTCACACTCTAAGATATATAAAAATAAATAAAATATAGATAAATAAATAATGTGATAAATAAATCTATTAGTATTTAAGTGCCACAAGACTCCTTGTTTTTGTTTTTGTTTTTTTGTTGTTGTTGGTTTTTTTGTTGTTGTTTGTTTTGTTTTGTTTTGTTTTGTTTTGTTTTGTTTGCTTTACTAGACTAACACAGCTGCCCCTTTGGAACTTGCTGAGAAAGACAATATTATGCACTCTATTACAGGAAGAAGAATTTTTTTTAAACCATCAGTTGTTAAAGGAAACTATAAACTTGAAGCCTCACAGTTTAAAAAATAATGTTTCAGTTCTAAAACCCTCTTCAGGTTGCTCAGATATCACCCTGACTGAGGATTTGAAAGTAGCCAGCACAATGGCTTAGGGATTTGCAGTGATATTTTCAAAAGCAAGTAAATTCTGAAGGGTTCGCCATATTAGTTTACTTCAACATCACACACCACCACCACCACCACCCCCGTAGCCCAAGTCCTGTGGCACTTTTGAAAGCTAACAAGTTTATTTGTTGCATGAGCTTTGGTAGGAGAAAAATTCCACTTCATCAGATGCTTTGAAGAGAGGGGAACGTATAGAATGGGAGGAAAACAAATGCAGGGAAGCATCAGTCGTAGGATCAGGTCACACTATGACAGCAAATCAACTCAGACACACACACTCTTATTTTGTTTACATACACATCAGGTATACCTGACAGCTACTCATTCTACCTATCAATGGATTCTGTGTACGTATCAAGAAAGAGTGAGCCCTGGGAGGAAGACTAAGGATGAGCTAGTTGTCTTTACCAACTGCCATGGGGAAGAATACCATGTACAAGGAGAGTGTGGTATAAAGCACACAGACAAATGTGAAAAGTGTACCATTGGGGGCATCTGGCTATGTGCACACCTTCCTCAGACCCTACACTATCAACACTGTTAGCTATCTTCGAGACACCACTGACTTCCTGAGAAAAATCCAATCCATTGCACAGCTTTTCCAGAACACATCATTCTGGCCACTATGGCTCTAGAAGCTCTTTACACCAACATCCCCCATAACGATAAATTACAAGCTATTAGAGGAACCATCCCAGATGATGACACAGCACACCTTGTGGCTGAACTTTGTGACTTTGTACTCACCCACAACCATTGCAGATTGGAGGATAATTTATACCTTCAAGTCAGTGGCAATGCTATGGCTACCCACTTGGCCCCACAATATGCCAGCGTTTTAGGGCTGACTTAGAACACTGTTTCTTCAAGTCTCATCCCAAAGCACCTCCACTCTAATGATGCTACATTGATGACATCATCATCTGGACCCACACAGTAGGGATGCCCTTGAAGATTTCCACAGAGATTTCAACAACTTCCACTCTACTATTAAATTTAGCCTGGAACACTCCACACAGGAGATCCACTTTCTGGACAGTACAGTACAAATTAGCGATGGACATAAGCACCACCCTATACTGAAAACCTACTGACCAGTACAATTACTTACATCCCTTAAGCTTTCATCCAAAACACACCACATGATCCATTGTCTGCAGCCAAGCCCTAAGATATAACTGCATTTGCTCTGATCCCTCACATAGAGAGACAGACACTTTCAGGATCTATCAAGCATTCTTAAGAACTACAGTACCCAGCTGCAGAAATGAAAAAAAGACTGACAGAGCCAGGTGAGTACCCCAAAGCCAGCTACTATGGGAGAAACCCAAGAAATAAAACAGAATACCTCCAACCCCCAAGCCAGACCTCTACAGCACATCCTCAGGGATCTACAACCTATTCTACGAGATGATCCCTCACTGTCTCAAGCCTTGGAGATAGACCTCTCCTCACTTACAGATAGCCTATCTGTTTAAGGTTGGGGGGGCTATGTCTACACTAAGAAAAGTTAGTTCAAGTTTGTTAATTTGAACTAATAAGTTGAGTTTGGTTCAAACTAAACTCAAACTTACTAGTTTGAATTAATAAATTGGACTAATTCAACTTAATGGTAAACTGAATTAATCCACTTTGTTAGTTCAAACTAACTGCCCTTAATTCAAACATATTAAGCTCGAACTAAGGGCTTAGTTCCAATTAACCAGCAGGTCTTACTAATTTGAATTAAGCTTTCATTAATTCAAATAAGAAATTCCTT
The DNA here is from genome assembly GCA_007922195.1 of Podocnemis expansa. Classification (NCBI taxonomy): domain Eukaryota; kingdom Metazoa; phylum Chordata; order Testudines; family Podocnemididae; genus Podocnemis; species Podocnemis expansa. The sequence goes on along the minus strand of ML682021.1, from coordinate 6,506,125 downwards.
AATTCAAACTAAAGAAAGCCTGGTGTAGACAAGTGCTAAGTTAATTCAAATTAAGCCTCCTTAACTTGAATTAACTTGCAAGTGTAGACATACCCATACTTACCAGCAACTACAGACCTAACAGCAGAACCATAAAGCAAGTACATATCCCTGGCACAAACCACACTGCCAACTTTGCCCACATATCTGCACAAAAGACACTATGACAGGACCTAATAAAATCAGCTGCTTCATCAAAGGCTCATTCACCTGCTCATCCACCAATGTGATGTATGCCATCACATGCCAGAAATGCCCCTCTGCCTTATATATTGGACAAACAGGATAGTCTCTGCACAAATGAATAAATGGAGACAACTCTGCCATCAAAAAAAATCACAACATTCTAAAACCAGTGTGTTAGCATTCAATCTTCATGATCACTCCATTAATGATTTGCTAATTGCTGTGCTCAGACAGATGAATACCAGATCAAGGCTCCCCACTACAAAAAGGACAGGGACCTACTGGAGAGAGTTCAGAGGAGGGCAACCAAAATGATTAAAGGGCTGGAGCACAAGCCCTATGAGGAAAGACTGAAAGCATTAGGCTTATTTAGTCTGCAGAAGAGAAGATTGAGGGGGGATTTGATAGCAACCTTCAACTACTTGAAGGGGTGCTCCAAGGAAGATGGAGCTCGACTATTCTCGGTAGTAAAGGAGGACAGGATGAGGAGCAATGGTCTCAAGTTGCGGTTAGGGAGGTCGAGGCTGGATATTAGAAAAAACTTTTTTACTAGGCGAGTGGTGAAACATTGGAATGAGCTGCCAAGGGAGGTGGTGGCGTCACCATCTTTGGAGGTGTTTAAGGCCCGGCTAGATAAAACCATGACTGGGATGGTTTAGTGGGAGTGGTCCTGCCTCTGGCAGGGGGTTGGACTAGATGACCTATGAGGTCCCTTCCAACCCTAGGATTCTATGATTCTAAGGCTTCAGACAGAAGCTGTTGAGACTGAGTTTATTTGAAAATTTGGTTGCATTGCCTGAACAGGAGCATTGGATTTTAATCTCATTACAACAGGTGATTTGACTTCATCTTCCTCTGTATGCTGTTCCCCAGTGTTTGAATCTTTACAACTGTTTTGATTTGCTGTTAGTGTGACCTGTTCCCATGACTTACACACCTTTGCATTTATTTCCTCCCATTCTTTAAGTTTCCCCACCTTCAAAACATCTGACAAAGTGGGATTTTTCTCCCAAGGAAGTTCATGCTATAAATAAATTTTTTAGTCTAAGTGCCCCAGGACTCCTTGTTTGTTTCACTGGGGGTGTGTCTCAAAAGTGGAGTGGAGGGGGATGAGGTGGGGGGAGAGCTCTAAAGGAACCTGAAGTTAAGCAAGAAGAAGAGATTTGTGAATGCACAAAAAGGCACTGGTGTCCAACTCCCAAAAGTTAGTTTCAATGGGAGTTGGGAGTCTAAAAGCTCTTTGTGCCTTAGAAAACATATTCCAGGAAACTTGATCTTCAAGTAATTATAGTGGAATTATCCCAAATTCTCAAGTTTTCCAGACTTTGTAAATGCAATGCTCGAGCATTTTGTTTGAACATAATTACATGCCACTAGAATGCCATGAGCAATTTAAAACACGCTTACGAGTCTAGCTTATCTAGATACTGTAATTCCACAGAGCCACTTACAACCTGCCCTTGTATACTTGAAATCAGGGTCTCATGCTGTGTGGTACTGACTGTCCTCAACTTCCACTGACATCAATGAGACTGAAAGGTACTTCAGAGCTCCTAGGAGGAGTCTTTTAGTGAATTCACTGTTCTGCCTCCCTCTCAGTCTCCTCCACTAGAAAAACATGCAAATCAACAAAGTAGAAAGCTACAATATGCTAGCTGACATTTTCTTTAAACAACAAAATAACCCTTACTCCATCTGTGCATCCTGAGCCAGCTATAAAAATATAATTAACCTTCCTTCCTATTATTTACAGGTGTACAAGTTCATTATAGAAGCAGCACATGGCTAACATTTGAGAGATATTACGTCTTGCCATAACCTTAAAAGCTCAGCTGGGCAGAAATAATGATTTGGGTTTTATTCATTCAGAAAATCACGTGTCAGCATACAGAATAAATCCAACAAAAGTGTAAGGGATTTAGTTAAAAAACTCAGACAACATCATGGAGGGTAGGGCAATCAATAGCTATTAGTCAAATTGGTTAGGAATGGACCCCATGCACTAAGTGTCTCTAAACCAGGGGTGTCAAGCTTATGGTCCGTGGGCCAGATCTGGCCTGCCAAGGGCACTGATTCAAGTCCATGGAGCTGCTGCCTGGGCTATGCCTGGAAGCTGCCTGCAGCTGCAAATGACAAAGACAGGCACACAGCACAGCAGGGCATGCATCAGATTCATTCACATGATCTGAGTCGCAGCACAGAGGAACAAAGGAAGCACTCCAGTCAATCCCGGCTCAGTGCTGCTGTGGTCTGCCAACCAGAGTCTCAGTCACAGACCAGCTCCAAAGACTCACTGCACTGCCCCCCATCCCAACTGCTCACTGTCAGTCTGCATGCTAACTTGATTGACAGCACACTGCACAAATCACAGATAAAAAAGGAAAACGTGGCTGGGACCCACGTGGGAACAAGCCAATGAAAGACCAGCTGGGACTGAGTCAACTAAAGACCAATATTCTGAATGACTGACAGTGAATGAGCCAGGAGGGGGAGAGGCAGGAGCCCAGCCTGGCTGCCTGTGAATAAGACTGATTTTTTTGCCTGCTATCAGGAGGTAGGGGAAGGAGATGGGGGTGGTGGCCTGGGTGCCAGCATGGGGAAGGGGAGCCCACAGGGCAAGGGAGGGGAAAGAGGAACCCATGCTGCTCTGAACACAGAGGGGGAAAGAGTTGGGGAACCCATGCAGCCATGTAACCCACAACAGGTGCCCTGCATTCTAATGTGCCCCCCCCCACACACACACACACACATTGAATGAGTTGACACTGCTGCTCTAAATGTTCAACTGCCAGCAGCTGGGACTGTATGATGGGACAGACCACTTGGTAATTACCCTGTTTTCTTCACTTCCTCTGAAAGCATTTGTCACTGGTTGCTGTCAGAAGGTAAGATACTGAGCTAGATGGTCCAAGCCACTCTTATGAACTATTAACCTCAATTTCAGTATTTTTACTGCATAGTGGAGAGAAATTAGTGTTCACAAAGAATGGTCCTCTGGATTATATCATCTAGTCCCATATCAGCCTCCCATAGCTGCCAGTACCAGATGCTCCAGAAGATGGTGCAATTACAGAAGAAACCATTTGTGACCCTGACAATTGTCAACACCCATTCCTGTGCTGAATTTTGAATGTTTATGTTCCTTCCAAAACTTGTGTCTTATTAAAATCCTTAAAATTGTAATGGCTTTGAATTCACAACCTTTCAGTTTCTCAGAATGCCCCTTTCTTAGTTTATGTTGAGAGAGTGTTTAGCAATTGCCAATCCATTTTCTCTGTACGTTTTATTACTGTGAATACTTCTCACAATCTCTCTCATTTGTCTCCTCTTTAAGGTAAGCAATCCCAATTCTTTTATTCTTGCTCCATGTGGGGGTTTCTACATGCTTCTAATCAGTCATCCTTGAACCTCATCTATTTCTGCTGTGTCCTACAGCAGATGCATTAAGGCTGAATGCTAAGGCTAAGCCTGATGTTGAACCCTCTTCCTAACTTCAACAAAACTAAAATCAATAGTACCATGTAATTTCATCTATTTCAGGCTTGCCCAGCTACCCTCAGCCACTTAAGGATTTTCCCCCCTTTGATAAATTCTCTTCATAGTACTGTGAGAGGTTGTGTTATCATGACAGTGCGATCACCATTCCTTTCACATAACCAGTTCTTTTCATGAAGTGTGACACGGGGCAGCTGGCTCTTCCAGGTTACTGGTGTCAGTTCACTAATGACACAGCCAATTTGCCTCCCTAGATGCAAAGAACAAACCAAATCACATAAGAGGTAGTCATGTGATGAAACAGCCTCTGAGGGGCAGAAAACCAGAAGCCTGTAAATAGCTAAAGTGTAGCTGCAGAAGAGGCACTCTCTTGCACTGATTCCTGAAGAACGGAATTGTGGCTGGGTAGAAAGACCACACTGAAAGTGTGTTTTCCATTTGGGGAATGGCAAGAAGAGGCCAGACCTTCTGTCTTTTCCAGTGGCTTAGACTAGAGAACAGAGGAAAAGCCAATACCTCAGAGAGAAGGAGCTAGACCCAGTTTAAGGCTGAGTGAAGACCTTTGATGTTTGTTTTAGAACTCTGTGTTAGTACACCATACCTCAAGAGTGGCTGTTGCTGGACTCATGAATAGCAAAAGTAACTCATGCTGATAGACTTATGCATGAGGAGTTGTGTACGGAGAGCCCAAAAGTTGGGTAATTAAAGCAAGGAGCCACAGAGCCAAGTCCAAGCCTTGACAGGCCTCTCAAGAGACCATTGACCCTGTTACAAAGTGTCATGCCACAAATCCATGGCCTTGAAAGAATATGAATCCATTATTCTTTCACAGTTCTTTCATTCATTCATTGTATGTGCTACAAATTTAAAAAACTAGTTCCAGAGGGGTATCCACATCAGTCTAGATCAGCAAACAAACAAACAAAAAAAAAACCCAACACAGAGTCCTGTGGCATTTTTAAAGTCTAACAAATTTATCCAACACATGAGCTTTTGGGAGGAGAAAATCCCATGTCAAGCACCTGAAGACATTTAAAATTGAAAACTAGTGACACATGGCTTGCCTGTTAAAATAGTATGACCGCTAATTTTACTTCTGCAGCCAACGGGTAATGGATGATTAACCTCCAAAAATAATCTGACAGAATGAATCACCTTGCTCTATTCTAATCTAGAATAATTAAATCAAGGAAAGAATGTAGTTATGACATCTGCACTTCATCCTGCTATTATTAACTTCCAAATTCAGGAGGTAGAAAAATTAACATTCAGGGGATCAAAGTGCATTACCTTGGCTAGCTCAATCTTTAACTCCTCTTTCTCTTCTTCAGAAATCATATCAGTGAAATCAATATCAGTGATTGTTTCTTCGTCGGTCTCATGCAATGGCTGTGTTTCCAACAGACCTTTGAAAATAAGAAAGTAACAGTCAATAAAACTCTTACAGAACATTTCACTGAGTCTAGGGGAGATGGCCACCAGTATGAAATCTAAACAGTGTTCACTATATGTGCTAGAGAGAGGTACCCAGGTCTTTCTGATATAGCCCATTTGGATTCCTCATTTTGCTTCTTAAATCCCTTGCAAACTATAGATAATCACAGAATTGGAAGTGTAGGGCTGGAAGGAACCTCAAGAGGTCAGCCAGATCAATGTTTCAACATTTAAAGTAGCGACTTCCCCATAGCTTGAGAAAACTTTAAGAAGTACCCCTACATTTAACTGCCCCCTGTCCATTGCTCATTGAATTGATTTGATGGCTGCCCCTCCCGGGCCATCACTTAAGCGTGTAAAAAATGTAAGGGGAGCAGATGGCCCCCCTCATCTTAACTAGATGGCCCCCTCAACTTAACTAGATGGCCGTTGACACCCCCATTGTCTCTATAGGGCTTGGCATAGGTGGGCCCTGCCTAACTGCAAGATCTTTGGAATACTGAAGACATGACTCATATCACCTTTGTTCCCCACATTCCCTGTAATCAGGGAACTGGCGGGAAAAACAGCTTAAAAACCCAGAGTTTGGGGGGCTCAGGCAAGATGGTTCCTGACATCCTGCCTGGCCTGATCACCCAGATGCTGACCTCCTCCGCTCACGAGTTCTTCCCCAAGCATACCATGATTGAAACTGTGGGCCGAGTAACAAGTCTCTCTCTCTCTTGCCTGTAATGCTGCTGCTGCTGCTGGGATTGGTAAGAGCCTGCCCCTGCAGCTCCCTTTGAAATAAAGTTATCTCACCTTGTGCTGCTGCTTTGCCACTGCTCTCCTTTAGCTTCTCCAAGCCCATGCTCCTAAGAGCAGGCTTGTTTGTTTTTCCTCACTCATCTTAAGTTACTGTGTTTAAGAAAGTTCCTGGGTCCTCAGTTGTGTTCTACTGCCTTATATTGATTGTTATCTCTCTCTTCTCTAGTTGTTTTAAGTGTCATTGTAAGTTGCAACATTGTTTACTGTAAGCCTTAGAAGTATTAAGATAGAGTATAACATTGTATCACTTAGTTGTTACCCTTAGAGCTGTTTGTCAAGTACTTTTACCTTTCCCCCCTGTGATTCCCCTGTACTAAAAAATTATTTCCTCAAACTTTCCTTGCTTCCTCTTGCCTCTCTGCCCTCGCCGCTACTTTCCTACGTGGTTCCCCCTTTGCCTCCACTACCCTTGCTGCCGCATTTCTACACGGTTCCCCCTTTGCCTCCAACTGCCCTCGCTGCCGCTTTCCTCTGCGGCTTCCCTTTTGCCTCCACTGCCCTCGCCGTCGCTTTTCTACGCGGTTCCCCCTTTGCCTCCACTGCCCTCGCCACCGCTTTCCTCCATGGCTCCTCCTTCCCCTCTGCTTCCCTAGCTCCCCTTTCGCCTCCGCCTTTCCCCTGCCTCGCTGCTTCCCATGGCTGCCGGCCCTCCCATTCCCGCAGTTTGCTGCACCCCCTTGCAGCCGCTTCCCACGGCTGCTGGCTCCCTGTGGCTCCCCCAGCCACTGCCCCACCACCTGTTCCTTCCCGCTCCCACAGCCCCCCATCTACCCACCTTGAAACTCCTACCCGCCCCAGTGGTTTTCACTCTTTTCTGTTACTGCCTCACACTAAGTTGCATAGTACCCCCCTCTTTCCTTATACGGTGTTGAAACATTTTTTAAGTAAGTTGGTCTGTAACTGTAAGTTAAGCTAGTTTTAGCTGAGAACCACCCCCCATTGCCTCCCAACCTGCTGCAACCCACAAAGTTGATCATTTCACAAAACACCATTGTAAAGAAAGCTGTGACAAACACCACACACACATACATCACCATCACCCACCGGACATCTACACCCATTCTAATAAAGATTAAAGTGTACCCCGCTTGTGCAGTAATTGCCCCCCAAGATCCTCAAATTTTCAAACCTGCAGGCAGGGTCACCCCCTAGCTGGAAGCAGACAGCTGCCAGGCATACCCACAACCCGTGTCTGGCACACCTGCACAGGTTGAGAAACTACAATGAAGGCCCTCTTCCTTCCTAAAGAAGGATTAAATACACCTATACCACCTCTCACCTGTGTTTTTTTACAAACAGGATAGACAACCACTTACGAGGGAGATTCCACTCCCTACATAGCAGAAAAGTATTTAACTATCCTTATAGTTAGAAAGCTTTTCCTAAGATCCAACTTTGATGATTGATGGCAGCATTACTTACTGGCTAGAGAGTCCGGGTTATTTTTGGTAACAGACAGGGGTTGGTATGGAAGCCCAGCCCCTCCCACTGCATCAGGTTCTGGTCCAGAAACTTGTAAGGGCTACCAAAGGCCAGGCACACTCAAGAGCGCCTTGTGGCTGAGATCTCCGGACACTTCCTGCCTCTCCGCCACCCCCCCCCCAAACTCTATAATCCATGTTTTATCACCTGTCATGAAACTGAAGAAAAAGGTACTGACTGCTTCTTTAATCTGCCTGTGCCTCTTTTCCCAGAGGAGCTGCTGCAGTATCCCTGCTCAGGAGCTCCCAGGATGAGTCTCAGCCCCATTCAGTGCTGCCTGGCTTCCTTTTATGTTTTACCTACATTTGGCAAATATTCTGCAGGTGTGCCTGGGTGAGTTGGGCCGGGCCCAAAATTGTTCTTTAACCCATTCAAGTCCTAGTGTGGGATGTACACACCCTGTCACACCAACCCAGATCTCCTTTGCTGTGAACTAAGCCAATTACTTCTTGTACCACCCTTGATGGGCATGGAGAACAATGGTATTTTAATTTTATTGTATAATAACAATGGCACCAACAAGATCAAAAAATCAAGCATCACTGAACACAACATACAATACTAGTGCATCATGAGACAGAAGAACAGAACATGACAAACCTAGATTTTTCTTCAAATTAAGGAAGAAAAGAAAATCAGACATGGAACATTGCTGGGTGATGTTCACACCAAAGATGACAATATTGCTGCTGGTTAGTATAGTACTGTGCTATACAGTGGATCGAAATAGGTTTTAAACACCTCTTGTTCAAGGTGCTACAGAGACCCTCATATTCACAGAGTACTTCTGCTATGGAAAGTATACCTCACAGTTGGACTTTACGGTTAAAAAGATGGGTATTTTACCGCAGGTAAATAATGCACACAAGCTATCTCAAGATGATAATATACTGAAGACAGAAGTATTTTTTACCATGAAGAAAACTTACCATGTTCAGCTCTATATTGGCCATGAGATACTAGTGTAGAGATGGATGGGAGAGGAAGCAGTAGACATGATATCTTGACTTTAGTGAGGATTTTACACTGTTCCACATAATATTCTCAAACTAAGAAATGTGGTCTAGATGAAATTACTATATAGGTGGGGGTAAACCTATTGAAAGACTGTATTGAAAGAGTAGGTATCAATGGTTCACTGTCAAACTGAGAGAACTTATCTAGTGGGGACCCAACAAGGGGTCAGTCCTGGACCAGATTCAATATTTTCATTAATAATTTGGATAATGGAGTTGAGAGTATGCCTATAAAATTTGCAAATGACACCAAACTGAGTGTGTGTTCAAAATGATCATGACAAGTTGGCCTGAAATAAACAAGATGAAATTCAATAAAGACACCTACTTATGAAGGAAGAGGGAGGTGGAAATCAAACGAACAATCACAAAATGGGTAGTAACTGGCTATGTAGTAGTACTGCAGAAAAGACCTGGAACTTACAGTGGATTACAAGTTGAATATGAGTCAATTATGTGATGCAGCTGCAAAAAAGGCTAAGAGAAGTGTTTATGGAACATATGGGAGGCAATTGTCCTGTTTGGGGAGACCTCAGCTAGAATACAGTATTCAATTCTGGATGCTGTGCATTAGAAAAGGCATGGACAAACTGTAGAAAATCCAGAGAAAAGCACCAGAAAAGAACTAGAAGACAAGACCTATGAGGAAAAGTTAAAACAACTGGCTGTGGCTAATCTTGAGAGAAGACTGAGTGGGACTGAATAGGATTTAATTAGGTTAAGGGCTGTTATATAGAAGACAGTGATCAATTGTTCTCCATGTCCATTGGCGGCAGGACAAGTAGGCAAATCAACAAGCAAGGGTGTTCAGTTTAGATATTAGGAAAAGCTTTCTAAGTATAAGAAACACAACATTCAAAAACCAGTAGCTGAGCACTTTAATCTTCCTAATCACTCTGTTGATTATTTGTTAACAGCTGTGCTAAGCAAGTCAGTAACACATCAAGACTTCAAAGAGAAACAGCAGAACTGGAATCGATATGCAGATTTAACTGTGTGAAAGCAGGATTAAATCGTGACTCTGGATTCTTTTCCCATTACAACAAGTGACTTGAGCTCACCTTCCTCTTTGTGCTGTCTCCCGGTGTTTGAATCTTAACAACTGCTTTGATTTGCTGTTACAGTGTGACCTTATCCCATGACTTATATTTCCCTGCATTTATTTTCCTCTCATTCTGTAAGTTTCCCCACCTTCAAAGTGTCTGATGAAGTGGGATTTTCTCCCATGAAACTTCATGCAATAAATAAATTTTTTAGTCTTTAAGCACCACAGGATTCCTTGTTTATTTTGCTAATTATAAGGGTAATTAACTCTGGAATAAGCTTCCAAGAGAGATTGTGGAATCCCTCTCTTTGGAGTTTTTTAGGAATAGGTTGGACAAACACCTTTCAGGGACAGTCTAGATCAGGGTTTGTCAGCAGCTCCAAATGCAGTTCAGAACCTCCCTGAGCCCCAATCTCAGCAAGTTTTATTCTGCCTGGTCTAGAGAAGCGGGAGCTGCTGAGGTCGCTCAGCTCTTCAGTGGCAGCTACCAGCCACCTGACTGTGTTGCCAGCAGTGAGGGAAGGGGATGGGGAGGTAGCTGGGAAAAGCCGCTGGGGCTCCTAGAGCCAGAAGCAGGACTAGCTGGTGAACTGATCTCCTGTGAGTGACTGTCTCTGATTGGCTGGCAGATGCAAACAGAGCCAAGCTGGGACTGGCTGGAGGGCTTCCTCTGTTCCTGCTGTGCTGTTTACCATTGTTCACTGCTCTCTGCAGCTGGGGCAGAGGCAGTAGCCGCAGCCAATGAACCCTGGGCAGATAAAAATAGAATTCACATCTGAGCTCCAATCTGCAACAATGGATGTGCAGATGCAGATACCCATGGATCTAAATCAGATGCTTGTGGACCTGTAGGGCTCTAACTAGGGTGAGCTTAATTCATTGAAAGCTAAAAACTTCTATTGTGCTCAAACCACAGGATTTAGGCAGCTAAGAGCCTGAACTTTAAAGTGAAAGATCATAGGTCAATGAACAAATGAAAGCAGTACATTTTTGCACTTCAATGTGTGCATTTCATTACTGAAACTATCTACATCAAATGTATATTAAATATGCAAAAGTATACATACACAATGACCTATCTGCAAGCACACATTGTATTTGTGCATGCATATATTGTAATGGAGCAGGCATATGAAGGTGTGCAAATATACACATCTAAAAAAAAAAGTCCTATAATACATGAACAAATATTACTTCAAACCCATTTTACCTGATAAACTGCTGTTCGTGTTAGACCTCATCACAACAATTAAAACCTAACTGGGATGATACTGTTTGTTACCTGGGACAAAGCTTTGCAAGTAGAGGGCATCTATTATTGGAATACACAGCCTTTTCTGGTGCCCCAGGACTTGAATTTGGTAGCTTTAGGGCTAGATGCTTTTTGGTTGATTATCAGTTTTTATTTACTTGACTTCTCACTTGGTTTTTAAAATATCTCTTCCCTTTCCCATGTCCAATATCATCTTACTCCAGACCCTCTCATATTCAGCAATATCTGACACCAGGAACACCTCCTTTGATTTCACTGAGCTATAGGCAGGCTATGTAACTGTTCACTGAGAGAGAGGCAGGTAGAATCTGGCCCTAACAAATGAAACAATCAATGAAAGTTTAGCATGAATCAATAAGTTGCATTTGCCCTAGAGTTTAATGAAAGGCTGTAAAGTAAATTGAAATTGCATCTTTTGAATAATAGATTTTTGTGAAGATATGTGTTACTTAATAATGTCATTTCAGGCTCCGTGCGCCAATATATTCCAGGCACAAAGTCTACAAATGAGACATTTCAGACTTAGTAAATTAGATTTTTAGATTAAATGAAAATATTTGTTTAACTTCATTGCCAAAGTATTGATTGATTTTATGTGCAGCAAAAAAGGAAACACTTAACTACACAAGCACAACATTAAAGATATTAAACAATCAGCCATATTAGGATTCTGACACCTGTTCTTTTATTTAGCCGATTTCAATTTCTGAAAGTCAATCCAACACTACAAGTAGGGTAACAGCCCACTTCCTAGCCTGAAATCTGAAAGCAGCCTGAAAAAGCATGGAGACTGCTAAACCAGGATACAAGTGTCCTGTGTTCCAGTCAGTTGATAATACGGTTACAGCAGGCATCACTTAGGGTGCTGTCACACAATCTTCCAAATAATTTTGGCCTTTAGATGAGTAAATTTTGACTCTTAAGACGTACCTCAGCGTTGCTGGTGGGCCAGTATTTGCCAGCATTGGGCTATTTCCAAGTTTGCTGTAGATGCAGCTGTATGAGTGGTTAGCCAGCCTATTCTCTGGCTTAGTATTTCTTCAGAGTCAATTCTTCATGGTTAATTGCTCCCCAGGAATCAGCCATCTGACATTGCAGAAGGAAGTTATAGCCTTGTGTAGCTCACAGATAGCCTGCATGGTTGCACATATAGTTTTCCTGATACAGTCTAAGTATAGATTTTAGTTCTCATACACGTTTTAGTATTTCTGATAAAAGCCATAGATTCATGTATAATTAGCAAAGTTGGAATGCAAGAGCCAGCAGACCACTTCCTGCATGGAAGCTAAGCATACACATGTTTAGGACCCTTCGACCAGAGAAAGAACAAGAAGCTTACAACTGCTGTTATGATTTCATCACCTCAGACAGTCAGGAATTAAAATAGGGAGGTTGCTCAGATCATGCCCAGAGAAACTTCACAAGTCTACCCTAAAACCCACTAAAAGTGTCAGAAATAACAATAGGGGTGAAGAACATACTGTTTGGAACCAGCTAGAAAGGAAGCAGATACATCGGTAATGTGCCATTAATATGCATGAGCCTGCCAACTGATAGAAGCAGCAGATCCCAAAAATTTTCAGTTGAAAGAGCTAAGTTTAGACTTGAAGGCTGTTTAGGGTATAAAAAGGTTAAACAGTGTTGTCAGGGTGTGTTAACTACTCTTTCTTTGAGTTTCTTTTGTGTGATAGGATCTTTTGTTTTAAGATAGTTAAGTATTGCCAGTAGTCCATCTCGCTCAGTTTTATCACTCCCCTCTGCTTCCATCCCTTTTCTCCAGAGCTGAGGGACCAGATATTTCCCTAACCCAGCTCTGCAATAAAGTATGTTCGTATTAATCGAAAGCACACAACATACACATCTTAAAAGACATTTTAATCATTATCCATTTAACTGGATTTATACTTGTGTCTTTAATCACTTGTCTAGCATTGTGTTATTTTAATAATATCTGTAAAATATACACACTTGGTCATTAGCATGAATATTCTTGTTGCACATCTTGTGAAAACTTCTGTACCCTGACTCAGGGACTAGAACCTCATTGACTTCTGATCAAATCTATTGGCAAGCCTGTAACCCAGAAAGGCCAAAGGGCAATTGGAGTTGAAACTAGCAGGCAATGTGAAGGATAACAGGAAGGGGTTCTACAAGTACGTCAGCAACAAGAAGAGGATCAGGGATGGTGTAGGTCCCTTACTGAATGGGGCAGGTATACTTGTGGTGGACAATGAAGAAAAGGCTGAAGTACTCAATGCTTTTTACTTCAGTCTTCACAGGCAGGGTCAGCTGCCAGGCTGCTACACTGGGCAATGCAGAATGCAGAGAAGGCGAGTGGCCCATGGTGATGGAAGGTCAGGTTAGGGACTACTTAAAGAAGTTAGATGTGCACAAGTTTATGGGGCTGGATGAACTGCATCCGAGGGTGCTGAGGGAGTTGGCTGATGTGATTGCTGAGCTGCTGGCCATTATCTTTGAAAACTCATGGTGAATGGGGGAAGTCCCAGAGGATTGGAAGAAGGCAGATCTAGCACCCATCTTCTACAAAAGGGAAAAAGGAGGATTTGGGGAACTATAGACCAGTCAGCCTCACCTCAATCCCTGGAAAAAATCACGGAGCAGGTCCTCAAAGAATCCATCCTGAAACAGTTGGAGGAAAATAGAGTGATCAGGAGCAGTCAGCATGGATTCGCCAAGAGCAAATCATGCCTGACCAACCCTTTTGCCTTCTATGATGAGAAGGCTGGATTTGTGGATGCAGGAATAGCTGTTGATGTGACATACATTGACTTTAACAAAGCTTTTGATACTGTTTCCCACAGCATTCTTGTCAGAAAGTGAAGGAAGTATGAGATGGATGAGTGCACCATAAGGTGGATAGAAAACTGGCTAGAACAACGTGCTCAACAGGTAGGAATCAATGGCTCAACATCTCGCTGGCGGCCAGTAATGAGTGGAGTGCCCCAGGAGTCGGTTCTGGGGTCCATTCTGTTCAACATCTTCATTAACAATCTTGATAATGGAGCATATTGCACGCTCAGTAAGTTCGCAGATGACACCAAGGGGGGGGGGGGATGGTAGACATAGTGGAGGGCAGGGACAGGATTCAGGGAGACTAAGACAAATTAGAGAAGTGATCCAAAAGAAATCTCATGTGGTTCAACAAGGACAAGTGCAAAGTACTGCACTTCGGACGGAAAAACCCCATGCACTGGTACAGGCTGGGGACTGATCAGCTAAGCAGCAATACTGTAGAAAAGGACCTTGGGGTCATGGTGGATGGGAAGCTGGATATGAGTCAACAGTGTATTCTTGTAGCCAAAAAGGCTAATGGCATATTGGGCTGTATCAGTAGGAGCACTGCCAGCAGATTGAGGGAATATGATTATTCCCCTCTATTCAGCACTGGTGAGGCCGCAGCTAGAATATCGTGTCCAGTTTTGGGCTCCCACTACAAAAAAGATGGGGACAAAATAGAAATAATCCAACAGAGGGCAACAAAAATGATTAGAGGACTGGAATACATGATTTATGAGGAGACACTGAAGGAACTTGGCTTATATAGCCTGCAGAAGAGATGACTGAGGGGGGATTTGATAGCAACCTTCAAGTACTTGAAGGGGTGCTCCATAGAGGAGGGAGCTAGGCTGTTCTCAGTAGTAACAGAGGACAGATCAAGGAGCAGTGGTTTCAAGCTGCAGCTGGGGAGGTCAAGGTTGGATATTACAAAAAAACTCTCTCACTAGGAGGGTCGTGACACATTGGGATGGGTTGCCTAGGAATGTGGTGGAATCTGTGTCTTTGGAGATATTTAAGGTCCAGTTCGACAATACCCTGGCTAGGATGATTTACTGAGAGTGGTCCTGTTTTTAGCAGGGGATTGGACTAGATGACCTCATGAAGTCCCTTCCAACCCTATGATTCTATCAAAATTACTAATCAACCAGAAGACACTTGCAATGATGATGTTTGACCACATCTGTTCCAGGTCTGTTTATATAAACCAGGTTATATTTAGACTATACCCAGACTCTAGCCCCAAACATCCATCTGTTACTACCCAGCAGTGGGGCATGGGAGTTTCAGAAGCAGCAGTGTCACACACTGACATAAAGTAACAGAGAGCTGCCTTCTGTACTATTTAGCGAGTTTTAGTACCAGGATTCTTAAATAAAATATACAGTGGAAATGCCAAGTCCTATATTGCTAGTACTACAAAGTTAGCACCCTTAACATACAGAGGAACCAGAGAAACAAGTCTTTGCACTTTGTTATTGGTACAAAGTAGGGGCTTGGTAGCAGTGTAAATAAATCTGAGTTATCTTTTAGAACCTCTCCGTGGCTACACATACCATAAATGTACATGAAATTACAGAATGCCAAATACTACATAAATATTTAGAAGTCTCTCTAAATACCTCACAACCATAAATACCTTAAGCCAGGAAGCCTGAGGTCCAGAGCTATTCAGATTTAATTAAAGAAAAGTGTGTTGAATATTGACTTGGACACAGACTAGCATCAGAAAGGACCAGTATGACTTGTTCTGCATGTTTGACCTGCTAGGATTCTTTGGATGATTTCAAACACAAACACCCCACAAACAAAAAGCCCCACATAGCTAAAACATCAACAACAATTTAATTATAACTTTAAGCACTACAAGATCTGTAACTATTCCACAGAGTTTAATTAGCCAAAAAGTATGATGCTCTACTGGTCCTATCTTACCCAGTACAACCTTCAGTCAGGTATCCAGAGATTACTGGCTGCATTTGTTTTTACCATTGTGCAGTGAGTATTCCATAGCAAGCCATGTAACAGACAGCGACTTCATAAAAATGCACTACAGACAATAATACCCATAAAGTTAAAAGGCAGGAATGCCAGATTATAGCTGTTCTATGTTCATTGAAATTAATTTCAGGGAAATCCATAGAAAAAGTCTCCTGTAGTCTAATAAAATGTGTAAATATTTACCATTTACACTATTAATATTCTGTACCCTTATTTTTTAATTCACAAGGTCTCCTATCATTGTCTTTGTTTGCTGAGCAATATTAATTAACATGCATAACTTGTTGATTCATACTGATACTAGAAGACTCATTCATCATTAAATCTTTAACCCTCATAATTATTTTACTACAGCTGTGTGAGTTATGCCATTATACTGTAGTTAATTCAGGTAGACCAGTATCTTTTTTTATTGGTTTCTTTCTTTGTGGTCAATGTACAGCTACTGCAGAGCTATCTACTGCTGGGGAAAAAAAGAAAGTCTTTCTAAACTTAATCCTGGCCTGTACAGTGTATATTCTCTTAAAAGCACATATTTACATAATTTTTGGCCCCAATTCAGTAGAGATCTATGCACATGCTTGCTTGCACAAATGGTGGTCTTGAACTAAAACCCAAAACAGTCAATGGAAAGATTCCATTGTATGACCATATGGTCTTCAAATCAGGACCTGTGAGTAGTCTTACTCACTTCAGTAGTACTACTCCAATGCGTGAGGCACATGGTTAAGCCTTGCAGGACTGGGACTTAGATTTTGTACTTGACCATCTTACAAATGACAACACGCAAGAAGAGTGTATTGTTACAAGTTGGCTTTACATGCATAATACAGTTCAAAGTGACCTGTTTTGTTTTGTTTTGTTTTTTTAATTAATTAATTCTGTGCATGAAATCCTGGCCCCACAAATCAATTGCAAAACTTCCATTATCTTCACCACCAGTATTTAATCCTTAACATGCATATGTACCATCTGTATCATGGCCTAATTCTTTGGGCATAATAAATAGAAATGCAAAGAGGTGAAAGTTTACAAATCAGCTTTTATGCATGTGTAGTGAGGCTGTTGATGTTTTCATCCATAGAGGTTGTTTGTGTTTGTCTTTTAATCTGATGGTGCAACACACACAGCAGGCTGCCAGCCATGGTGTCCTGTCTAGACAATATTACAAACTAAGAAGGAGTTACCAAATAGACTAACAGCTATGGAGAAAATCAAGAGGGTTAAAAAGGTAGGCTTTTTTTTTTTTAAAGCACCTAAATGGTGAACTTAAAAAAAAAAAAGTGTGCTTAATTCTAGTGATCATAGCTTTTGCTGAGAATTTAAATCCCTTTGTGGGAAGCTAAAAATGCATGTGAATTTAAGTTTTTTGGGGTAATGGACAATGAGAATGTTTCTGTTTGTCAGTGTATGTGATTTTGACTTGGATGGCATGGTAAGTGACATCTATTACATAACCAGTTCACAACAGAGAAATGGATTCTAGTCCTCAGTCCCTTTTTCAGCTGCTCTAATGGAGCAAAAATGACAGGCAGCTCCACATTACCTTTGCAGGCTTTTGGGGGCTCAGTTCATTGCAATCTGCTACCTGAAGTTCCATTGGAGTTACTATCCCTGCTTTTCAGAGCTGTGCATTCAGTCTAGCCTAGCTTCGTAGCTACCCAGCTTCCAGCTCTAGGGGGCCTTGTTGGGAGGCATAACAGGGGCAAGAAGAAACGGGTGCTGTTGATTTTGGCCATCTTCAGCTGTTGAAATTTAGGAAACCATCACCACCAATGTCATCTAGGGTAGCCCCACTGGGGGCAGTTAACTGGTAACTGAGTTACTGTTCTTTCCCTTCTCAGATCTTGTGCCAAACATCTCAGCTGGACACAAGGGCTGTGTTCACACACAGGCATTATTTCGATACAAGTTGTGTCGAAACAACTTGTATCGAAATAATGCCTTATTTCGAAATAATTCAAATTAACAGTTTGTTAATTTGAATTAAGGAAAAAAGCTCAAAGCGAAATAGCAGTTTCAGGCAACAGTTATTTCGAAACAAGTCACTGTTTCGAAACAACATGATCGGACAGCATTGTTTCGAAACAATCATTTCGAAACAACTTTGTTTCATCCCCACATGGGGTTTGTTGTTTCAAAACAACGGGTGCCGTTGTTTCGAAACAACCGTGCGTCGTGTGAACAGGGTATTTCTTATTTCAAAACAACCTCTGTTGTTTCGAAATAAGAGTGCTGTGTGAACACAGCCAAGGACTTAGTCTCTGGTGTGAATGTCCTGTTATCAATAGCACTTAATTTGAACTTCAAACTTTTATAGGTGATATTTTAACAGAGCAGGAAATTGAGTAAGAATTCAGAATCATTTATCCACATTATACTTGAAACTTTCTTTATACATATTTTTTTGGCCTCCATGACAGCCGACTTTGCACTGACTAATGTTATAGAACCAGCATCCATGATGTTCTGGGAGCTCAGCAGTGCAGAGTATCAGACGTGATGCAATTCATTTCAAACCATTGTTCTACAATTCCTTAGTCTCTAGGGTTATGTCCACACACAAGTGCTTGTTTCAATAATGCTTTATTTCTAAACGAGTTATTTTGAAATAACAAAAAAGTTAATTCAAAATAAGAAAAAAAAAGCAGGAAACAAAATAGCATGTCCACACTGCAGGCTTGCTATTTCGCTTCAGGGGCAGGGCACCATGGGAGGTGTGGCAACATGGCTGCCTCCCTGGGCCATGTTGGCAGCCATGTTGCTAGCCAATCGCATAAAAGCCAGCCCCGACCTAACTTCCCTGTCCACTCAGGCTAGCAGCATACTGCAAGCAATGGACTTTGCCCGGTTGACAGCGCCATGCAACACCCAGCCTCTCCAACCACCTGCAGAGTGTCCCACACATGTGGGACACTGTGCTTGCAGACCCAGAGGGTGACCAGCCTCTTCCTGAGGCTTTCCTCCACCACGTGCAGAGAGCAGAGCTACTGCCCTTGCCCCCCTCTATGCCTTCCCAAGTCTGGCTCGGGAGACAAGCCCAGACTGGTGGGAGCAGGTCGTACTGTGCACCTGGGGGGGGGTGATGACTGGAGGAGGAACTTCCACATGACCAGGGCCAGCTTCACCCTCCTGGTCATGGAACTTGCTCCTCTGCTGCGCCGCAGGGACACCCCCACGAGGCCTGCCATTCCCGTGGACAGAAGAGTGGCCATTGCCCTCTGGAAGATGAGCGCTCCAGAGTCCCACAGGTCAGTGGCGCACCTCTTCAGTGTTAGGAGGTCCACCACCGGCACCATCCTTGTTGAGGTCAGCAGGGCCATCAACCGGGTCCTCCTGCAATGCCTGGTGAGACCAGGGGAGCTGCAGGACACCATCCCAGGCATGGCCACCCTCAGCTTCCCCAATTGTGCGGGGATCCTCGATGCGACACACATCCCCATGCGAGCCTTGGAGCACAGGGCCGCCAAGTACAGCAACCACAAGGGGTACCATTGAATCTTTGTCCAGGCCCTTATGGACCACCGGGGCCAGTTCCAGAACTGTTATGTCAGACGGCCAGGGAGGGCCCATGACGCCAGGGTCCTCTGTAACTCTGCCCTCTACTGAGGCATGGAGGCAGGCACCTTCTTCCCCCCTTACAACATCAATCGTGGGGGCATAGAGGTGCCCATCCTCATTGTGGCAGATGCGGCCTACCCCCTGGGGCCATGGCTCATGTGGCCATATGCAGGGCCCCTCGACCCCTCCAGGCAGCTATTCAATTGCTGCCTGACCTGCTGCCGCCAGGTGGTGGAGTGGGCATTCAGCCACCTCAAGGCCCGCTGGAGGTGCCTCCTCACCCGCCTCCACCTTGCAGAGAGGACGCTGCCCTAGGTGATCAGTGCTTGTGTGGCACTCCACAATTATTGTGAATAGTGCAGTGAGCCCATTCCACCTGCCTGGGAAGCTCAGGCCCAAGTCCTCGGCAGGGACTATGTGGAGCCTAGACCTGTGCCCATGCAGGAGCAGCCATCCCAGCCAGCCCTGTCTGTGCATGATGCCCTCCAGACTCTCTCTGCCATGGAGAAATTCTGAGGGCCAGGCCTGCCCTGCCCCACACCACCCTCTCCTCCATTCACCCACAGCCAGCCCCCACCCATCCACCTGCACTGTCAACTACCCCCAGTAAAACCACAAATACATTTCAAGCTATTTATTTACAACAGGGATTGGGGCAGCAACTTACGGCAGGGGATGGGGGTGGAAGAGTCCAGGGGACAGGGGGGCATTCAGGCATGGCCTGTAGCATACCCCACCCATGCCCACAGCCACCCTCTGCCTGTCATCGCCTCTGGGGAGGGCCAGGTGGCAAACCCTCGGCGTGGCGGGGCCAGCCTCTCTGCCATCTCCCGGATAGCAGGAGCATGTTCCGCAATGGTGGCTGGCAGATGTTCCACAAGGTGCTCCAGCCCTGTGCCCATCCTTTCCTCCACCGCTGTGGCCACCCTGCCCTCCCCCAGCGGCGACCCACTCAATGGTGCGGAGGGCGGCCTCCTGCCACTGCACCTGCTCCCTCCTCCAGGCCTGGGTGGAGGCCTGCATCTGCTCCCCGAGCTCCTCGAGGCTCTCAAGGAGCTCAGCGCGCATCCGGGGGACCCTCCTCCGCCACCAGTGTGCCCTGGGGCTGAGGCGTCAGGCTGGTGGTGGTGGCCGGCGACCAGCTCCGTGACCTGATGGACGGAAGCACAACACACAGTTGGCCCCTGCCACCTCCTGGCCCTGTCTGTGCAGCCTGCCTGCAGCACACACCGCTGCCCAGACTGTCAGCAGGTTGCAGGATCCTGTGGGACATTGCCCAGGGGTATGGCTCCCGGCCCCCAAAGCCTTGAAAGGAGGCCAGGACAGGACCCGACGGAGGGCAGCGGAAGACCTTGGGCAAAAATGGTGTCTGGCTGTGGTATCTGTCGGGGTTTAGGGGGCCCTGGAACACTTTCCTGTACAAATCAGTATTCTCTGACATTTCAGGATCCTTCAACCACTACAGTAAAAAACCTGACAAACTCCTGTATTTTAAACTGCCTGCCAGACAGAGAATGTGAGGATAAAAAACAGGGCAGTAGAAAGGGGACCATGGTCTCCTTTTGCCAGATATCTGGGAACTGTGCCCTGGAGGCACACATGCTAGTGGTGCCCACGAGGGTGAGCTGGATGCAGCCACACCTTGCTCTAGGGGGTCTCCCAAGGCCACTTGCCAGTGATGTGGCCTGCATGCTCTCTACCCCACTCAAGATGCTGCTGCATCTTTACCAGCCAGCCCCTGTTCACCACCCCCAGGCACACAGGGGCCTGTGACCCCAGTGCCACCTGTCTGTGGGACCCGTGGCCAAGGGGGGGCCTTTGCACCCGCCAACCCATTGCCCTACCTGCCCCAGTGCCTGGCCCTGGGCCACTCGCTGCCTGTGACTTGCTGGACATGCCCAGCCCTGTGTGCCTCAGTGGGAGGGGAATACTTACTCACAGGTGCTCCAGAGGTCTGGCGCGATGTCCTGGGCTCCATCTCGGACCCAGGGGCTGAGATGATGGTGGGCCCCTAGTCCTCCACGCTGCTCAGCGCCTCTGGGCCGATGAAGAGGTTCGGGCTGCTCAGGGTGGCCTCTGCCACTGGAGGCCCCCCAATGGACACATCAGAGCCTGGTGCCTCCAGGCCTGATGAGGGGCTCCGATGGACTCCTGTGTCCAGAGCCTCAGCGGGGAGACCGCTGGGCTCTGGACCCAGGAATGCATGGAGCTCTTCAAAGTACGGGCAGGTGGCGGAGCTCCCTGCCCCCGGAGGGCCCGGGCCTCTCAGGTCCGTGCACAGTCCTGTCACAGTGTTTTTATTTTGCTGCGGACCTACTCAGTGCTGCGGGGGTGGCCCACCTCGGACATTGCTGTGGCAGTGTCTGAGTACATGTCCCGGTTCTGGTGTGAAGCCTGGAACTGGGACATGATGTCTGGCCTCTGCCAGATCCTGAGGAGGCACTGCACCTCCTCAGGGGTCCAGACAGGGGCCTGGCATTAGCCCCCAGTGGACGTTCTTGCCTGGGGTACCATGTCTGATAAAGGCTTAGGTCATGTTGCCTGACAGGCATGCCCTGACAGGAACTTCCTGTTTCACAGCACCCTGGGAGGAAGGTCAGATGGTTATTTCAAAACAAGTGTTGTTTCGAAATAATGTGTCCGGACAACGGTTGTTTCGAAATGGCATGCCCCGACGGGGTTGTTTCAAAACAACTCATTTCGAAACAATGGTTGTTTCAAAACGGAAGAGGTTTAAGCCGTTTTGAAACAATGGAACCTGTTGTTTCAAAACGAGAGTACATCGTGTGGACATGCCACTTCTTGTTTCGAAACAACCTCTGTTTCAAAACAAGATGTGTGTGTGGGGACATACCCTAGCTGAAGTTTGAAACTTAGGTCCGGTCTATACTTCAA
Organism: Podocnemis expansa; assembly: GCA_007922195.1. Classification (NCBI taxonomy): domain Eukaryota; kingdom Metazoa; phylum Chordata; order Testudines; family Podocnemididae; genus Podocnemis; species Podocnemis expansa. The sequence goes on along the minus strand of ML682021.1, from coordinate 6,484,095 downwards.
AGCGTTTCCAGCTGAGCTATGGCTACACATTTGAAAAAAATAAATTGTTCCACTCCCAGCCATAATTATAACAGCAAAAGCCCTACTGGGGATGCAGTAATACTTGCAAAGGGAGTCCTTCTGCCAGGATAGCCTATTTCACCCAGGGAATTGGCTCTATTGGCAAAAAAAGTCCGAAAGAACTTTTGTCTCTCTCCCCCCAGGTAAATGCTGCATGTCCATTAGGAGGGAGATCCACTGTAGCTATTCCAGGAAACACTTTCCAAGTTAGACAATGCTTTATTATTTTACTGTCACATTTTTACTCTTGGAATTCAATACTGTTCGCAAGGAGAAGGTCCAGTGTTTAAGCAAAATTTCACTTTCTATTGCCTAAGATGGTGCTGGATTTACACACAAGCCAAGTAACCCATAGCTTAGGGCCCCACATTATGAGGGGGTTCTAAATATAGCTGAGATAACTAAGAAGATTTATCATAACTGAAATTGATAATGCAAATGCAATGAAAAACTAAATAAAACATACAACTTGTAAAGAGCTGCATCTTTGCCTATGCACATACGCAGACGTAATGGTTTATCATTTAGTTTTTCATTACACCTTCTATTATCACGTAATGCACTCTTCTCTATTTTTTATTGTATGGGGCCTCTGAATCTTGACATACTTTAGTGATTTAGCACATCTTAATCCAGGCCTGCCCTAAGAAAGGGACAATTTGGTACAATTGTTTTTAATAGTATCCTGCTGTGCCTGCTAGAATGATGTAATGGGCATTTGCTGCATCCTTCCCCTTGGAAAAGCATCTATTTATTTTAATGGGATAGTCAGTTAAAGGTTACAGCAGTAAGCATATCTGTTGGAATTATCAGCCAAAATTATGTTTCAAGTCTAGCTTTTCCTTGAAATTATTCAAACTCAAATTATATTTTAAAGAAAGGTGATGACAGCATCAAGTATTGATTAATTAGATCTTCTGTTTCTCTGAAGATTTTAGACTGTGGTGTAATTAGGTCTTCCACTAATGCCTAAAGAAAACACATTTGCATTTCTTTTTCTGTTTGGAAAACAACAGAAAAGATATTTACATTGTGAAACTAATTTAGCAGGTTATGGAAACTAATTAGAGCACTGGAGCTGTCCTTATTATACTGTATTAGTTCCATTGATCTTGTTTTTCCTTAACACCACATGGTGCCAGGAGGAAGACACCTGAAATATTTGCTATAAAAATTAAAGTGGTCAGAAGATCCAGTTCAAATTGCAGGAGTTGCTGTTCTTATTTCTTCCTTCCTTAAGTTGTGGAAGAGAGGATTCAAGTAGGAAGAGTCATTTCTCATTGTAATCCATGTGGACAAGCTTTTTTTTTTTTTTTTTTTTTTTTGGGAGAAAGTATCTTCCCTTCCGTGCCTTGTCCTAACCATAAGGACCCAAGGTGCTTGATTCTGGCAAACATCTGAGATCTTGCAGTTCTCCTGTGGATGGTAGTATTTTGTTTTTCCTCACCTCCGCGGTTGACTTCAATGCTGCTTTGTGGATTGGCTCGGCTCACTAGCTAGTGAACTGAAAAAACAGAAAGAAGGCAGGGGTGGATGCCACTATAAGGGAGTAAAATCAAGAGTCAGGTTCCTCCTGGCTTGTACATGGATGAACTCTGAGAAAAGCATAAAAGACTACTTTCTTTCACTCTTTCCAAAGACCAAACAGAACAATAGCCTCAGACTTCTGAGGAAAGCAGCATTAATCTGTCCCTTTTCCCTGGAGATGCTTCATACATTAAAGACAGCGTCTTAATGTCTTCCCTGCTTTGGATAGTTGCATAGGACTTGTACTGGGAGAGTAGCTTCCATATCATCTATCCTCTCAAGGAAGACTATGCCTCTCTGTGCCCCTTAACAGACATTTACCTAGGCTGCTCCTAATCCTAATTTGCACATAAACTATGTTTCTAAAGCTAACAGCTCTCCAATTGTGGTTTCTGGAGCACTTGTTTGTAGTCTCTATGCAACTTGCTGGTCTGAATGCGCAGGTGCTGTTCATTGTTTTCAGCTACTAAGTCATATTAAAAGCTAAAAATACATGGCTGAACGATGGCAGATGAGAAAATCTTTCCTGGTACAAGATTTATTTGCTCTCTGCAAGTAAGATTTTTTTTTTAAGCAACAGATCAGCATGATTTGTATGGAACATGAAGAACTAAAAGAAAAGAATGAGAGTAGAGCTATATGAATACGGGGAAAAAAGAGACACTGACAGGGCAAGGGGCTTTAATCTTAAAATGAGCAGATTCTTTGGGCCACATCATCAGCTGATGCAAAATGAGCTACTGACTTCCATGGTAAGTGAATTGGGACTGCAGAAAGTTAGTGGTGTAGAACAAGGATATTTATTCTCTAAAATCATTTGAGAGTCTGGTGTACTTTCTCAGACTTAAAAATGAAAGAATATTAGTGAATAAGACAATTTTCCCAACTACTGCAGGTAGTCACCCTGCTGTTGAAATGCTAATCTTCTGAATTAATCCCAAGAAAATGCTTCTTATCATTGCTGCAGCACAATTACCAAACACACACAGTCATATCTTTCAGGTTGCAAAGCAACTTTAAGAGTCTAAAAAACTAAGCAAAATAACTTTGTGGTTTAAACTTTGTTTTTTAGCTGTCTAGGTCAGCAGTGGAACTTAAGAAAACAGATGCGGTACTTTAGATTGTATAAACTTGTTGAGGAAATTGACATCAACTAGGTATATAGATGGGCATGTGAAATGTTCTTCTCTTTCCAAAGAGACAGCCATGTTAGTCTGGTTCAGCAAAAAAAAAACAAAGAGTCTAGTGCAGTGGTTCCCAACCAGTGTGCCAGGGCACACTGGTGCGCTGTAGCAACACCCAAAATGTGCCACAAGCATCCCTGACAGCTGGAGTTAAAGTTCCTTCCCTGCTCAGCCCAGCCACGTGAGCTGTGCAGGGCTGGGAAAAGTCAGGGGTTAAAGTAAGGGGGAAGGCACCGGAACACAGCTCTGGGGCCCCCTATTTTTAGGCAGGCAGCCTTCTGGCCCCCCTTGGAAATAGAGGAAGGCACCAGAACGCGGAGCTCCAGGGGTCCCCCTAAAAATAGCAGGAGCAGCCTTAGGCCCAGCCAGCAGAGAGGAGAGGAAGACTGGAGTCTGTGATTCTCCCCTGCAGGGTGGAGCAGCTTGTGTCAGGCAGCCTACAAACAGCCCATGTAAGGGCTTTTGGGGGGAGGGCTGCTGGGGGTTGTGTGGGGCAGGTGTGTGCGCGCGCACGCGCATAGCAGAGGTGGGTGGGAGTGGATGTGTAGCAGAGGGTGTGTAGCTAGGGTTGTGGGGTGGCTGGTTGGTTGGGGGGGTGTAGCTGGAGGCCGGAGGCCTAGTTCTGGCCCCTGCAGTGATGGGAGGCTCCATAACAGGGAGCAGGGGTCTGCAGGAGGGGAGGACGGGACCCACTGGGGTGGGAGGAAGCAGCAGTGGGGTGAGGATTTGCCCTGGTGGCAGGGAGCCACTGTGGAGAAGGGGAAAGTGGGTGCTGCACCATGCTCCCCTGCCTGCCCTACCTTCCTGCTCTCCAGGTTCCCCCTGCCCCCCCAAGCCAATCTTGTTCTCCTGTCTTCTCTCCTCTTGCCACCCTCGTGCTGTTTCCTACATGGCTGCCCTTGTCCCCTTTTCCACCCCTGCCCTGCTCTGCTCCCCACACTCACTCCTGCCACTGCACACAACTCCTGACCTCTCGTGTTTTGCCGTCCCTGCTCTGCTACCCCTATGACCCCACATAGCAGTATTTCCAGTATGTGCCATAGTTTATGAATATTCATAAGTAATTTAAATATCCATGAGTTTTTAAATGGTGGTGTGCCTTGAAAAATTTGAAGATATCAAGGTGTGCCATGGCAGAGAAAAGGTTGGGAACCACTGGTCTAGTGACACTTTTAAAGACTGACAAATTTATCACGAGCTTTGATGGGAGAGAATCCCACTTTGTCAGATGCTTGCACTGACCCTTAAACCCACTGTAACTAAGATCTGCACCTACTTTGTATCACTGCAACTTTTTGTGTCTCCCCTTTTCCCTATGAATTAGGGCTACCAGATACCAAAAAACACAGAAAGGAGGACAGGGAAATACAAAGACGACCACCCATGGGGAAAATGTAGTATTAATGTAACTGTCATTACCGTATTATGTCATAGAAAATGGGTAATGATTAATGAATGCAGCATTAAAACTGTGGAAAGCCATGTGTTTAGATTTTAAAATAAAAAATTACCCCAAAAATTTCACACACTGAAAACTTGGATTTTTTTCAGTAAATGAAAGTTTGTCATGACCCTTTCATTAATGGTCATGAGACTGAAAAGTTAAAACTAAACTTGCAAATAGAAACTTGAAAAGCACTTAAAGTTCAATTGCCTCTGATTTTTCATATTCCACAGCAGCCCATTTTACAATTTAAAAAAAATTGTCCTAAATTGTTTCTAGCCAGTTCAAATGTGCCCCTTTGTTTTACTTAATTGGTCCTTGTTACTAATTTTATTCATGGTATACTTTGTTTTATTAGTGTTTACTACTCCCCCCCCCCCATTCAGCCTTTTTGTAAGGAGCAGCAGGCCAAAAAATCAAAGCATCCCATACAGGGCTCAAACCCATGACCCTCAGATTAAAAGCCTGTTTATTGACCAACTGAGCCATGGAAATAGCTAGTACAAAAACCTCTAGGGGAAAAAAGAGAAACTGTGCTCCCCTCCCCCTTGATTTTTCTGCAGGTCATTCTTTGTTCCCCACATGTGCAGCAGACTCACCCTCAGGATAACTGGTTCAAGCCCTGCGTTGGGCATTTTTTTTTTTTAAACATTCTACTCATCAGAAGTAAAAAGCCAGACAAAAATCATCTATTTTTGGAACGCCTGCCAGATGGAGGATGTGAAGGTAAAAAAGGAGGACATGACCTCCTTTTGCCAGACATCTGGTAACCCTACCCATGGATTTTCTCTCACTCCGGACTTGTGGGTGAACCCGGCCCACTCTAGAGAGAGTGTTTAATTATAAATGAATTTCATCTCTAGCAGATATTAAAGTTACTCCACATCTTCTGGTACTATTCGTAGCCTGTTCACTGTATTGGGAAGAATAGGAATGCATTTCTTCCTAGACGTCAAATTCAAGTCTGCAAATGAAAAATGAGAAAAAGATAAATCTAACTTTGCCTATCATGTCACCAGCTTTTAGGATAGGCCTGCTCTGTCTGACATAACTGGTCTCTTAAGGTTGCATGTTCTATTATTTTACTGACAAACTCAAGCAAACATCATAGTCTGACTTGATCTGCCAAGAATTTCTCAATCAAATAAAATGACAGGCCGTCATTGAAATAGCACCTGTTTGTGAGTAAAAGGACCTTAGTGAGAGCTGGTTTAGACATCAGGATTTATTTTTATTTCTTCTGGGTGCACAACCCCTTCATTTTCTTGATCTTAACTAACATTTACATTTAGAATCTGAAGCACTAAGAGGAAAAAACTTTTAGCAAGTTAAACTTCCTAGTTTCCCAATTCTTTAGCAATAAAGTGTCTAGAATATTGTTAGAAATGCTGAGAGAATTAAGTAAGCAAGAGTCCACAGAAGACCATTAGATTATTAAACATAGGAAACTTTCACCCATTTGTACTCCTTTGTAGGAGTGTGACCTAAGCCATATTCATGGAGTCAATTCCTGTTGCTCTCAGGTTTTTCAGATTTTTGGAGCTCATATGCATTTGCTGTTGGCAATACAGTTTGTTACAGAACTGCTGTTAAAAGGCAAGATTTCCCAGAGTGACCAAAAAAAAAAAAACTAGTGCATTCAACCTCATCCTTCAATAGATCACATTATCAGGATACAAGATTAAGAACCCCTGATTTACTTGGAAGTTCCCCAGGGAAGTGCTATTGGGTGGAATAAGCTGGAATCACAACTTTAGAAAGCCCAGGTATACATGCAAGTGTGTTTATGGGCCACCACACCACCAAGAATGAGGAGACCAAGACTAACTAAAAGCTATGTCAGTCAAGCGACTAAGAAAGCCTGCTGTCCAGAATAAGGTACCAAGACCAGAGACAGTATCACATGTTCTCCAAACTTCAATTCTAATTCTGATGTTCCAAAACAAAACAAAAAACACTGCACCCAGCAAGCTAAAGAGCCAATGTTTTCTTCAAGTAACCAACCCTTGCACCTTTTGTTCCTCTTGTAATCTACCCTGAAGAAAAGAGTGCCACTTGTATTACTGTTCCCCACCCCCACCCCATAGCATCTGAAGCAAGTATGGTACAGAAACATACACAAGTTCTAATTCTGAAGTAAATTCAGTCTTAAGTCACTCCACAGTATCATGAGCTTTGAAAGTGTTTGCAGAAACCACTGTCCCTACAAAGTAAGTTAGAAGTCATTACTCATTCTTTACAGTGACTAGTCAGGAAGAGAGTCAGCTGTAGAAGTCATTCAATAAATGGCAATGCAGAATAGTAATATATGGCATGATTGATTCTAATACGTTAAGTCTTGATTGTATGAATGCACTGATTTCATACCCTATCATCAATGTACTGATTTAGTAACTTGGTTCCAACTTAAGTTTAGACTTAACAACTGTGCCGTTCCACACTATTAGTTTAGCAAGACTTATAATAATCAGAATTCAAACTGAAAACTATTAAGTTTGCCTTTTATACACTTGTAATAAAAAACCTCTTAAGAATTACAAGGCTCTTTTTTCTTTCCAAATTGCAAGAGGGTGATATCCACGCTGTGGACTAAAGTGCATTTGGCAATATATCTAAGAGCCATTTAGCTCCACCCCTAAATAGCTATTCCTCAAGTGACAAACACACTGGGGGTGCAAAAGTATCAGTATAAAGCAAACTGGTTGAAACTACAGGACAGGATGGATTATCAGACAGTGATGAATACTATTTGCTGGGGGAAGAATCAACATGGCTTTTGTAAAGTGAAATTATGCCTGACCAATCTATTAGAATTCTTTGAGGGGGACCAAAAGTATATGGATACGGGTGATCCCATGGAAATAGTGTACTTAGACTTTCAGAAAGGCATTGAAAAAGTTCCCTCACCAAAAGGTTCATAGAAAATAAGTAGTTATAGCACCCTTGTGAATCAGTAATTGGTTAAAACATAAGAAAAATAGTAGGAGTAAATGGTCTGTTCTCAGAATGGAGAAAGTTCCCCAAAGAAGCTGTACTGGGATCAGGTGTTCATATTTATAAATGAGCTCAAAAAAGTAGTAAATAGTGAAGTTTTGAAAGTTTCACACAATACAAAGTTACTCAAGATACTTAAATCCAAAAGCAAACTGAAGAGTTACAAAAGGGATCTCATAAAATTGAGAGACTGGGCAACAAAACAGCATATGAAATTCAATGCTGATAATCTCACCTACACATGCAAAAAAAAAAACCCACCACTTATGAGATCTAAATTAGTTGTTACCACTCAAAGATCTTGGAGTCTTTGTGGACAGTTCCCTGAAAAACACATCTGCTCACTGTGCAGCTGCCAAAAAGATCACAGAAAGTTAGGAACCATTAGGAAAGGACAGCAACAGAAGATTTCATAATACTGGTATATAAATTCATGGTACACTGACATTTTGAATAGTGTGCGCATATCTGGTTGCCCCATCTCAAAGCATGTTACAATTGAAAAAAGATATGGAGAAGGGCAACAAAAATGATTAGATGTATGGAACATCTGTAATGAGGAAGAATAAATAAAACACTGAAACTCTTCTTCTTGGGCAAGAGGACTAAGCAGATATGATAGAGGTCTATAAAATCTTGACTGATTTGGAGAAAATGACTAAGGTAGTCATTTACTCCTTCAGACAACACAAGAACTTGGTCATCCAATGAAATTAATAGGTAACAGGTTAAAAAACACAAAACAAAACAGAAAGTACTTCACACAACACACTGTCATTGTCAACGCAGACATCTTTGCCAGAGGATTTTAGGAAGGCCAAAACTATCGGGGTTTGAAAAGAACTAGATAAGTTCATGGAAGATAAGTTCATCAATGGCTATTAGTTAGGATGGTCAAAGATGCAACTCTAGCAAGGACCATCTCTAGCCCCTGTTTCCCAGAAGCTGGGAATGGGCAACAGCAGATGGATCACTACGATTACCTATTCTGTTCAATGCCACGTGCTTCAGAGTGAATGAACAGTGGTAGAAGACAGGATACTAAGCTAGATGGACCATTGATCTGACCCAATACAGCCGTTAAGTCATTTCAAAACTTGGGTTAAAAAATAATGTTTTTTCTCCTTTGCCCATAACCTCTTAAACAATATCAGTAGGAAACAGAAATTACTTAACTCCTCGGTAGTGTTCTTTCACCCTGCAAATTGTTTTGAGATTCAATTACATAGAAGTGACTACATAAAAAAAAAGTTGCATTGTATTGAGGTAAGAGTCAGTCTCATGTTAGCAACACCATATGTCTAAAAAAAAATTAAAACAAAAAAACAAGCCCTTCACTATCACCTTTCTTTTGCTCTGCTTACATTCCCCTTCTGCATATATGCCACTAAGCCTGGAAGTTTCACTTCTATAGTTCTCTCAGTCACAAATGTAATTAATATGCACAGCACAAAACAATTAGGTGCTCATTACATGGTGCACCATTGCTCCTGGTAATGCCTTTGATTCTTTCCCACCACAATAACATCTACCATCTTCTTCAGGTGTACATCTATACAACAATCCATGGTATGTCTGCAACCAAGATGGGTACCACTACTTTGGGGATACCAAAGGATAAAAGCTCAGTTGTAGTGGCACAGGTGTCAACCGTAATAGATTCTCCTACCCCCTCCTTCAATAATGCAGAGTAAAATTAACTAAAGAAGCCTATAAATGTTAACATTTTCAACTGGTTTCAAAACCCTCTGTGAATGAGTTCATTCTGTACATGGTTGATAACTGCAAAAAAAGTTTCATTAAAGGTGATCAGGATAGGTCAGGAGTTCAACAAATTGTATAAAGACCTATCTGTACATTATGCATTTAAAGGGGCTATCTTGGCAGGAGCAGAGATCCCAAGGACACACAGGAAAACACAGCTCATATACACACTTCATTCTATAGTGTGTTTGCAGCTCAGATATGTGTAGCTTAGGCCCAAGAAAGAAAAACAGAACTAGTCACCACATATAACCCCCAAGTCAGACCTCTGCAACAGATCATTAAGGACCTACAGCCTATTCTAAAAGATGTTCCCTCTCTCTCTCTCTCAAGTATTGGGAGACAGACCTCTCCTTGCTTATAGGCAGCCCCCTAATCTTAAACAGATAGTCACCAGCAACTACAGATCTAACAACAGAAACATTGAAGCAGGCACACACTCCTACAAACCACGCTGCCAAGTCTGCCCACATATCTGCATAACATACCATCATAGGTCCTAATCAAGCCTGCTACTCCATCAAAGCCTCATTTACCTGCTCATCTACTAATGTGGTCTATGCCATCATGTGCAAGAAATGCCCCAACACCTTATACATGGGACAAACAGGACAATCGCTGCACAAAAGAATAAATGAACATAGAGCTGATATCAGAAGTCACAAAACAAAAGAAACCAGTTGCTGAGCACTTCCATCTTCCTAATCACTCAATAAATGATTTGTTAACGACTGTTCGAGATGTGGCTGGGACATCAAGACTTCAAAGAGAAATAGCTGAACTCGAATTAATACACAGACTAAATTCTGTGAAAGCAGGATTGAATTGAGACTATGGGTTCTTTTCCCATTACGAAAGATGATTTGACTTCAGGCTTCCCCTGGTTTGAACCTAGCAACTGCTCTGATTTGCTTTTACTGTATGCCTGACCGTATGTTTTTACACCCCCCTGCATTTATTTTCATTCCATTCTGTAAGTTCACACATCTTTGAAGCATCTGATGAAGTGGGATTCTCCCCCACAAAAGCTCATGCAAAAAATAAATCTGTTAGTCTTAAAGTGCCACACGACTCTTTGTATGGTTAAAAGTATCAGTGTCAATGTGGTGGCATCAGCAAAGCAGAAAAACCCTAAACACTACCTTTCCAATATAATTTTTCAGCATTCAGTTAAGCTGTCTTTAAATTCACTGAGGTGCCCATTTATTTAGCAGACCACAAAAATATTGGCATAACAAAATATCACCACATCAATGGTGGCAGTAAGACAAGCTTATTAAAACAAAAAAACAAGTAACCACAGGTTCTTTTTCCGTGTGTATTCTTTCCTCCAGAACAGTCGGCTTGATCTATGGTCTGGTGTTATGGCCACTTCTTGAAACCCGCAATCTAACTGAAGGTAATAATGCTACTCCTGATCCTCCAAAAGATGTGGAGTAGAGCAAGCACTCTCTCACTGAAGTTGGCCTTTATTTGTACAGTGTAAGAAAAACCTCACGTCTTTACTATGTTGAAAAAAGATACAAATTTTATCTAGATTGCAAACTCTTTGCAGCACCAGCCATCTTTTGTTCTGTTTGTGCACTGCCTCATATAGTGGGTCCTGCTTCATGACTGGTACTTCTTGACTCTGTCAAGTTACAAATAAATAAGAATACACAACACCCTTCCAGGTGCTGTGATCACTCATCCCACCACCTGAAGGGACACAGCCAGTAAAGGTGACAATGCTCCGTAAGCTGCTCATGAACTATACAGAGGGAGATCGAAGCAAGCTCCTCCAGCTCACAGCCTTGCACCCAAGAAATGTACTGTCCTACATTGCTCAAGACTGTCTCTGGAACACTGCAAGCTCATGAATTGGTTTGCCACTTCCGAGGCTAGTGGACACGTACCAGCCTTTGGTATCAAAGCAAATTCCCCAAATACTTTGGGACAACAAAAACTCAGTAAATTCATGACCTACCTTATGACACCCTAAAAGGTATGCTTTGTACAAAACATCACAATCATACACAAATCTGGAATGTAAGGGTTACGGGGCATCTAAACATGCAAATGTGACAAAAAAAAACAGGTGAAGTGCAGGCAAACCTGATCCTAAGATTTATTGTGATGAAGGCCTCACTTAAAGGTATGCATGCTCACACATACCCATTCTCTGCCCATGTGACAAACTTGCTGGTAAGCGTTTGCAATGCTTACTTTAGTTTAATACAGAAACTAGCGAGTGTGTGTGTGTGGGGGGGTAATGTTATAACAAATCTACATGGTATAACATCTCCTAAAAATTAAGAGACAAACGAGGCAAAGCAAGGAAGCTTCTGGATCCGAGACAAGACTGTGTCACACTTTGGCACACCAGTTTATCAGATCATGCATCTTCTACAGAAACCCTTCTGTGGCATATAACTGTACCCTGGATACAGAAGTGTAGCCACAGTAATAATACATACCCACGGTCATGTTTTTCACCCATAGACATCAAGTGGCTTTATGAAGATGATTAAATGTCATTATGTCTATTTTACAGATTGAAAAAAATAAGGTACAGAGTAAATAATTTGTCCAAAGTCAAAGTCAGTAACCATCTGCTAATAGAATGCAAGCTTTTTGACCCCCCCCATTCCAGTGGCAGACACTGATAAAAATGTTTTTGGATAAAGGGACTGTTTAGAGAGGTGCACCACAACAAATTTTTTTTAAATTAAATCTTATGGGTATGCTTCATTTTTTAAAAAATGAATTTATATTTATATATAAATACTAGGAGACAAAGTCAAATTAAACTAGCTTGCCCAGACCAAGCCCCTTTACTATTACTGCACAGGGTATGTCTGTTACACAAGGAAGATCTAATTTGCCATTCAGACACTTTTTAAAATAAAAATTGAATATGCTCTTTCTAAACCATTATTCCTGGCATATTCTACCTTGAAATATGCTGCTAAGCAACAAGCACCCACATTCTGAAATACTGACATAGAATAGATACATGTATCTCTACTGCCCGGCCTCCTAGTAGCAAGCTCGCTCTGTTGTAATCAACCTTTAAGCTGTAGGGGGCCTGAAATAAAATTCCTCAAAATACCAGAGTGCTAACATTTCTATATTTTATTGGGTTGTCAGGCACATTAGAAGTGCAAGAAGTAAACTTTCTATTGAACTGCATTGATAGACCACATATATTTGCACAGCTTCCCCAGAAAGACCTCTTATGATCGACAGTTCCAATGGAAAATAAAAAAAATATAGAACAATTACAGCCAGCATTTGTGTGCTCTGTGTTTTTCACCATTATCTTTGTTTTACACAACTTGCAACTCATTTGAGATGGGGAGGGGCCCCTATTTATAGCTGGCGGCCAACCACATTACATTCTCATTGCTCAGGAGTAGCATTATCCGACTCAGATTTCTTCAGCCACAACAATTTGTGACAGTACTGTCACAAACTTAAATCTTCAAAGCCAAAAAGCAGCACAGGTTCAAGAGATTGTAATAAAAGTATTGCACTTGCTTTACTGACATTTATTTGCTTAAAATCCTAGGATATTACTGGCATCTCGTATTTCTATTTTTTTCTCAAGTTGTACAAAAGAAAGAAGAACAGCTCTGAGGCTCTAGGCAATCTTTATAAAATTTTTAAAACTCAGTTCTTACAAATCATAGCCCCAAAGATCTCACCTGACCTCATCTTCATGTGGCATTAAACAGAGCAGCCAACACTTCCAGTTTTAAAGGAAATATGTTATCACTTCCCTTTTCAATAATCCCAGCACTCTGAGGCCCTTTCATAATTTCCTTTCTCCTGCTTTCTTCCACAACTGGACTATAATGAGCTGGAGAAGGCTCCATGCACACCAACGTTAACAGAGCTGACTTTTAAGCCCTATGAAGAGAAGAGAAATCTCAGCATTCGTTATAACACCACACCTCCCAAACCCCCATCTTCTTCCTGAAAGTAGCCAGGGGGATGTAACCCTATTACCCCAATCACTGACATTAAAGAGGAAGGAACAGCTGTGCTCCTCTTCTGCATCAGAAGTTTGCGACACTATCCTTTGGAACTATCCCCTCATTCACAAGCTATATAAAACACATCAAGGTTGGAGTGGGTCTCAGATTGATTTCACTATCCCCCCCACACCTGAGCAAAACACGGTTTTGCTGGCTGGCTAAAAACATTAAGTCCAACCCTGCTTGTTAAAGATTCCATCCCTCTCCAAGAACTGGGAGCATCAGCTGCCTTGGGCCCCTGAGGCACTTGCCATGACCAGAGTGCAGCTCTTAGGGTTGAAGTCCTAACAGCTGCTGCAAGATACATTCCCTTTATATGCCCACCACCACAAATAGGAACACATAGGTGAGGCACAATGTAGTTTCTGTCAGTCACTCCCAGTATGAGGTGGAGGAAGAAGAGAGGGGACAGGTCAAGCTTCCACTCCACTGACTGGATATCTCATCCACCCCAGAAACTAAAGAAAATGGTTTTCCAACAGACATAGAAAGCAGCACCAGACGGGGGCCACTCTTTACTGTACACTCACACCAGAGGCAGGAGCTGTGGTGGCCCCTACCCCACCCCAAGGCAAAAGAATACCACCACCACTGCTGTAAGGTAGAGATGTCAAGTCAAGGAGCCATCTACAGCCTCCATGTGGTGTTGGGGTGAACAAGAATCACAATGGGTCTAGAGAGGTAGGGTGGAAGGACTGATGATATTAGTGGGTGGAAAAAGAACATGGGATAGATGAGATGTGTAGGAACAAAATAATAAGGTTGGTGTTGCATGAGGGAAACAGTAGGTGGCTAAGTAGACATGACCCTCAAGACACAAATCCCTCTCCTGACTCTGCAATCTATGTAAAATATTCTTATTTCTGAAGTCAGTGTATTTGAAAAGTATTCTATGGTATTTTCAGCCCTTAGCATTGCTGCTACTGAGTGTGAGGTTCCCAGCATCAGTCCTTTGGTTATTCAGAAGCAAAAATGATGAAAGATAAAAGCAGACAGAAGTTCAAAGACTGGGAAAAGAATGAACATAAGAATGGCCATACAGGGTCAAACTAATGATCCATCTACTCCAGGATCCCATCTTCTAACAGTGGCCAATAACAGATGCTTCAAAGGGAATGACTAGAACAGGTGATACATCTCATTGGCCATTCCCACCCTCTGGCAAACAGCAACTCCTGCCTATTCTAGCTAATAGCCATTGAGGGCTTGTATTTCATAACAGTTATTAAAGTAAACTGTTCTGGTTTTACATAGGGTCTTAATTAAGTTTTTCTTTAACTGAAACTAAATTCTTAATTCTGCATTTTAATAACAATATCCCCCAATTGTCTTAGATCTTTTTGTTTAAATCCATGGTACTTCTCTTGTGCTTAAAGTTAAGCATTGTATTGGTAAAGTCTTTGAGGCACAGACCATCTCTTACTGATGTGTATACTCATATGTAGTACCTAGCAAAATGAAGTCCTGATTTTAGCTGAGGCCACTAAGAACTACCAGAGTGCAAACAATTTTTGATAAGAGGGCTTCTGCAGTTTCATGCAGATTCACAGAGCCCATCAACAGTCTGAATTAAATTCAGATAGCCTACAAACAACAGTATATGCCAATTTGCAGACAGACTGAAGATGCTGGCCAACTCCCTCTACCCTACTACAAAGAGATTTTATACATGTGGGGGTATGTTTTCCTTGATTTATTGCACATTTTACTGAATTATGTCATCCATCATTGTGCCAACATAAAATGACACACAGAACAAGGTTGTATAGAAAGAAATGTTTGAAACAGATGAGAGCAATTTAATTTCCTGAAAGTTGTTAAATAATGGAGGATTTGTGAGGGCTTTCAAGTGTTTAGCACTTACCTTCCATTCAGTAGGAAGGCAGCACCCCAGCAGTGCTCACTGAAACAGACTATTCAGAATTCATTCCTTTGTGGGCATCTAAATGTTTGTTCCTGGCAATTCATAAACACGTTAAAATGTGACTTTTTTTCTGTTGCTTAAACAAACATTTGGAATTCAATGGATTTTTCAACACCTACAGATCTAGCAGGTAACTACCAAAGTAGTAGCAATGTTCTGAAAAATTGCAGGGGACAATACAACTGCAAATATTCAATTCTCTGACTAGGAATTAAATGTCTTTAACTGAATCCCACAGCACTAAAAAACACAGATTCAGTTCTCTTTGCATATGATTGGATGTCTATAATTGCAGTAATGAGGGTTAAGTCTGAAAGAGAGGAGAGATCTCAGAATAAAAGGTTTCCAGGTATACAAGTGCCATGAAGCTTTAGCATAGGAACCATTTGCATATTGTTATTGGAAGGGTTTGGGTTTTTTTTTTTTTGGTTTTTTTTTAAAGACACCATTGTGCAGACTGTCCTGAGGAAGGACACAAATGACACAAGCATACAATAGAAAACTAACCTAAGAAGAAATGGTTAAAACCTGGTGGCATCCTATACTAATTTGTTTTCTCATTAACTAACTGCACTGTATTTTATATTCTGGTTATGAAAAATATCTGTGAAGTAAGACCCAGCCTAACTCAGGGCTAAAACAAATCCTGAACAGAACAAAACTAAACAACCTGAAGTGGCCTAATGTAATCTCCCTATCCAACATGTGTTCACATTAATAGGGAAAGAAGATCGGTTTGACAAGGACCGGCATCAGTAACTCAGGCTCAGTGAGCCATTTTCAGCTTTTTAGCAGCTACTTTGTAGTTCCCTAGCTGAGAGCTGGGGCTGTTTAAATATCCTGCCCTGACAATTTTGCTCATGTGGCAAAGGCAGTAAGGGGCTCGGCAAAGGGGGCACCAAGCACCATAGAAAGGTGCTGTGAGATAACATCCAGGGTATTATGAAGCCAGCTGTCCATTGCTTGGCTCGCCGTGAGGGTGTGAAGCACATCTCGGGTGCACATCATACCCTGAGTTTCTGGCTCCTAGCAGGAGAAGGGAGGAATTCCTAAGGTCAGGCATGGGTTCAGACTAATGGCTGGCCTGGATTCCCTTGAATGGGCTGCTAGAAGTGGGCGAAGAGGCTGCCCCCAGCCCAGCTGTAGTGAGGGCTTCTAAATTCCCTGATCTACCTGGCTGGAAAAGTCTCAAAAGGGATTCTGCACTGTAGTAGGTAAAGGAAGATGGGAGGTGAGAGAACCAGCCAGGGGGGCTTGTGGGGGTGCAGGCAGGCTAATGGCTAGAATAGATGTAACCTGCTGGAGTGGGGGCTGCTGCTGCCTCCCAGCTCCTGCAGAGGCTGAAGCAGTAAGGCTGAGAAACGTACCTCCAGCAGCAGTGAAGAGGGGACAGCTCCACCCTGCCCCCTGCACAGCCCTGGTTTAGCTCTCTGTTACTGCTTGTGGCACAGCATGCAGTGGAAATGTCCACTGCTGCCTGGCTGTGAAGAGAGATAAGGGAGCAGCACAGCTCCATATTTTAAGGTCACCCCCTCCCCCAGGCTCTCCCCTGGACCTGCACCTCAGTCACCTGCCAAAGTGGAAAGCACTCTGTGAGCATCTCAATGTGAGTCTGGTGAGGGTCAGGCCAGCATCCTCCTGATTCCTCCAACTCTTCCAACCTACTGAGAGTGCCACAGAACTGCCTCCTTCCCCCAGCAGCCAGAGACTCTCAGTGTGCCCACTCTAGGGACCACTCTCCCCTTTTGCAAGGCCCAGGGGTTAAAGTATAATTTGGCAGGCCCTGGAACCCTCCTGCATGGGCAAGTCCCCCCTCACCCCGGCTCCTGCCTCCCCATGCCAGCCCCCCAATCCCCCATGTGGCTGCTGGTACCCCAACCCCCTGCCATGCCATACCCTCTTCCCTCACTGCCCCAGGCTGACCCCCTCCCTCACACCCTTCCCCTGCCAGGCCAGCTCACCTGCCCCTGAACCCACTCCCCAGGGCCCCCTTACCTGGCTGCAGGGCAGAGTGGCCCTGGCCTGAGGCTTTGGCCCTGAGCTGGCTCAGGGAGGGAGATTTAAAAAGTCTCCCAGCCAGCCAGAATGCAACAGAATGCCATTCCAGGACCTGCTATTTTTAGGGACTCCATATTGAGGGGGCCCTGAAAATGGAACTAGAACAGTGCATTCCAGGGCCTGCTATTTTTAAATGGTGCACCCCAGAATGCACCATTCCAGCTCCATTTTCTATTTTTATGGGGCCCAGAACTCTGAGCCCCTAAAAATAGTGGGCCCTGGCACGATGTTTTGGCTTACTTTAACCTCTGGCAAGGCCGAGTTGATGTTGAGTCCAGTCAGCCCCCCAGGCTTCCTGCTAAGGGAATAAGGCTGAAAAACTGTCTCCAGCCTAGAAAGAGTTGGGAAGGGCAAGGCTGTGACACCATCTCCCCCCTTAGGTTAACCAGGCCTTCCTAGTTCCCTGACCAGCCCGGCTGGGACAGGGAATTCTCTCAGCACTGCAATATGGTAAGTAAAAGAGTGGTAGCCAGAGGGACTCCTGGATTGGGGGGGGGGGGGGGAGGAAGGGCCCCAGATGCTCCATTATGCTGGTAATGAAGAAAAGCAGTAAATTAAACTGCTTTGGCTAATTTTCCCTGACTTTGTACCATTTAGTCTTTTAAATTAATTTTAAATTTAAAAACAAAAAAAAAATCCACACTATTAGTTGCAAAGATCAGTGCCCTGTTTTGTTTTGGGAGGATTTTTAAATGCTATTCTGGTTGCCAGAGTTTTGTGGAATCCAAACCTTTAACTCTTTAGAATTGGAAAGCACAGAAAGTAGTGCTCTACCTTGAAGTCTATCAGTTTTGTGTAAGGCTATTATAGAACCATTGTGGAAAAGGATAAATATCCTTATAAAGAAGCTTGTTAATTTTATTTCTCAGGCTCACCTTTATCCATAGTCTTAAATTACTATTATCGTTGCACTATTATTGAACTTCAAAATATTCTTGGGGACATGTGTTCCTTCATTGTAAGGCTTCTCTCGGCTCTGGTAGTGTACTCAGCTTATGTTAGGGAAGAAGAATTATGGTGGAGAAAGTTGAAAGTGACCCAAGAGTAGAAAAACAAGGCACTGTTGGCTGAACACAAGTTGTTTTGATTTTTTTTTTTTTTGGTAAGCTGTACAAAGGAAAGTACTTGGTGAACATTATGACTCAAATATTTTAATTTAGTGACAGAATTTGAGGAAAATTCTAATGAAATTGGATGCTTTTATGGGTAAAAAAATATAGAAAGGGGTTATAGCTGATGCTAAAAGAATTTGATAAAGAGGGGATGGATGTTCAACCTCCATGCTTCAAGGATCAATCCAATTTGTATCTATTGGAGGCTGTCTGAGGAGATTACCCCACACGTCACCAACATCTCTCTCTCATATGTCTGCTTCTGGGCCAAAGCAGAGACAGGACACTGGAGTTACTGCCAAATGATGTTTCAGTTCTCCATGTACCCAAACACCTCTTTATATCTAATAAGTAATATATTAGAGAGTTTTTGTTTGAGAGGGTTCTCAAGTTTCTTTGAAAAAAATCAGCGTATATAATACTGAATATTAAAGAATCACATTTCATTTTTAGCTTTGGCAATGATTGCTTTGTGTGTAGGACCATGACATTTTGTATTTTTTCCAGTACTGAAGGCAGTTCTTCCTCTCTTCTCCCCTGTTCCCTCCCAAGAATTAGAACTCACTTTTATTGCTAAGTGTTAAAAGTAACTTAACTGATGATTTACTTCAATGTGTCAGTCAATTCGTTTTCAGTAAAGATGTAAAAGCTGTATGTTTAAAAAAGCAAACTGTCATTAAAATACATCATATTATTAAAATGCATATGTAAATTGTTTGTGTGAGCAAACATTTTTTGTTATTAAAAATCAATATGCATCTCTGTTCTGTTATTCAGTTTCTTAACTAGCAGGCAACACCCCTTGCAGCTCTTAAACCACTTGGTTATTGAAGGACTTTTTAAAAAATGGCTCTTACTTTTTGGGTTGCTGACCCCTAGACAAGGACAATCTCACCCACGGCAGTAAGAGCAGCATGGGGAGAACTGTGAAGAGCTGCTAGCTGAAATACATCTTGCACTGAATTTTTTCAACTTTCCCATGAACAAAATCATCTTAATGAGAGAGAAAACATTTCACTGAATCGAAGCTGACTGTTGGCACAAATCCTACAAGCCAGGAGAAGCAGCAACTATGCTGTCATGCCAAGCTCTTTAAAGAGCAGGATCGCCTAAGGAGGTTTTTGTAAAGATTTATTTAGGAAACTAAGGTCCACAATAAACTTCATTACACTGAAGTCTCAACATAGAGCATTAGAAAAGTCTGTGAGCTGAGCTACATAAATCCATTAAGTTTTTTCCAATCAGCTTTGGTAATAACAGCATACAGAACATAGTGTTGCTTGACATGCCTGCTCCTCAGCAGGCACCAAGCTCTAACAACATTTAACCCTTTTCTTTAAGAACTAAACAGAGCCCAAATGCCCCATGGTGTTACTTCAAGAAAAAAAAAAAAAACAAAACAAAAACAAAACAAACAAACAAACAAACAAAACATACAATCCTTTTAACAGTCACCATTTGTCTTCCTTTGGTGCACCTACTTGGTACAATTCTGGTAAGCGTCAAAGCAGTTTATATTTACTGCAGTAAATTTCACTGTGTTTCTCTGCCCATTAAATCATGTTTTCTAAACAAGCCACTCAGAGAAATGACTCTGCTCACCACTGTGAGTTGAGTCCTGCTCCACCACATACTTGGGATTCCTCAACTCTCACTTGAAAGATGCGAATGGGACTTAGAAGATGGCCAAAATTCATCCTTGTATAGAAGCACCTATATCAGCCCAGGCACCTTTTATATCTTGCACAAGTCTTCAAAATAAAACTGGTTTTCTGCACACAGGAGAATTTCATCCAGTGTAAACTCTAAGTGCTCAGTTCTGTGTATAATTTGACCTTCAGATAAGTAATAATTGTATTTCTTAGTTAACACTGACTAGAATTATAAAATATCTTGGGACAGATCATGCTATCAGTTTTTAAAAACAGAACTCCCCTCTCATCTCAACCCATATCGCTGTTTAAAAACTAGTGGCACGATCTGGCCTCTTGTTGCAATTCTCACACACTAGCTGTATCACAAGACCAGGATTATAATTTCTCTACATGGAGAAAGCAACTGTGACAGGAAGGTTCTAGTTTAAAGAGATGAGTATCTTATATGCAGTGTTTTAAATGAACATTTAAAGCACTTGGATTTTTAAAAGGGCTCCAACTATTAAAATGTTGCTGGGATGCATAAAAGCCGTGAAGAGAAAAAACAGAAACTGGAGCTCAGACTTAAATGGTGACCCCAGAAGAAACTGCTCTGCACTCAAGACACAGAGATGGTAACAGACTTTTTCCCAATGAGCTGTCAGGACACCTTGCTGAAGAAAAATGCTTTGCACATTCTGGATCCTGTTACACAGCAATCCCTACAGTCCAAAGGGGCAGCTGTGTTAGTCTAGTAAAGCAAAAAGAGCAAGGAGTCTTGTGGCACTTAAAAGACTAACATTTATTTATTGCATGAGCTTTCGTGACAGCCCTAGAGAGATACAGCAAGAGCCTCCCTTGCTTTTTAACAAGGCAGAGAAGTATCATTAGTGACCTGGAAACCCACAACGTACTCTAAGAACTGTTTAATCTCTAGAAAGCAATTTGCATCTTTAATTATTCAGCAGAATGGGCTTCCCTCACCATTCCCCAAATTCAGAAAGTTGGGATGTGTTTTCTCCAACAAGAGTTCATGCAAAAAATAATTTTTTTAGTTTTCAAGTGACACAGGACTCCCTGTTTTGTTTGCTGGACTAGACTAACACGGCTATCCCTCTGGAAACTGGGGATGTGTTTTGCCCGCTTGAGGCAGCAGGTGCCGGTGAAGGGACGACTAACTGACCGATGAAAGCAAAAGTGATTTATCCGGGAAAGGGATGAGGAATAAAGCACACCACACGAGCTGGAAAGCGCAGAGTAGCACGGGACTTATTTTACCGGGGCTAAAGGAGCCCACAGCAAAGTATGGAGCAGAGAAACGAAAACCAGGACACATTTTCTTGGATAGACATTAGAGATGGAGCAGAGCAAGTGTCGTTCCCCAGCGACACCCACCCCCTCAAGTCAACTCCCATCTTTCCAACTCTGCTTCAAACCCTCCCAAGTCTATTCCTGTAGCGCTGGGCTAACCCAGCGGGGCACAAGCAAGCCAAACACGCCAGAAACAACCTCCCCAGGCGGCAGCTGCTCATTCAAAGCCGCTTTCCTTGCAGAAGGGGCTGTTTTCCCTTTGCTGCTGGAGGGGAGGTTACAGCTAAATTGCAACGGGCAGTCCCTGCTGCTGGAAAGGACCGGCCGGAAGGAGATCCCCCCTCCGGAGGCTGGCCAGGCTGCAGCCGCAGGGCAATGAGAACAAATGCAAAGGGGCGACCAGCAGCAGGACTCACCTTGCGCCCGCTGCGCCTCCATCGCCCTGCGAGAAGCCGCCGCCGCTGCTGCTGCACCGAGCGCGCGAGCCACAGGGGAAGGCGCGCGCCAGCCCCGCTGCTGCAGCCACGGCCCTAGGTACCGCTCTCCCCGCCCCGCCTCCTTCCCCGGCGCGCGGCCGCGCAGCGCCCCCTGCCGCCCACACCCCCACGCAGCCAATCAGGGCGGCTCATGCAAATGAGACTCACCTGGGAGAGACAGCCCGCCAGGTTCCTCCTAACTCAGGCCTGAGTGGCAACAGCTGGGACCCGCCCCGCCTTGCCTTAAGCAAATGCACAGTGAGGAGAGTTTTCCAGAGGGGTAGCCCTGTTAGGCTGTGTGTAGCAAAAACAAAAAATAAAACCAGGAGTCCTGTGGCACCTTATAGACCAGGTGTGGCCACACTGCAGCTCTTCATTGACAAACTGTGGCTCCCAGGAGAATATCAGCAAATCAGTTTAGGAAAGCAGCCCCAACCTAGGAGTTCAGGAGGGGGTCAGAAGGGTAGGAAGAAGCACTGCAGGGTTGGGGATGGCAGGGAGAAGTGTCTTTGAAGCATCTGGGGAAGTGGGATCTTCTCCCATGAAAGCTCATGCAAAAAATAGATCTGTTAGTCTTAAAGTGCCACACAACTCTGTGTTGTTTTTTTACTGGACTAGACTAACATGGCTATCCCTTTAAAAAAGGGAGAAGTGTGGCATGGTCAGGATTTTTAATAACTGGCCACTAGCTTGCAGTCTTCTACGCTAAGCAGCAGCTAAGTTTTTACTGTATAGGCCTAATTTTCATGGTAACCTTAAGTAATTATTAGAATTAGACGTTGGCACGATCAATATTTGTCCTCTTTTTACAATAAAATTAAAGTGGGCAATGAATTTTAAACAGAGTGATTTTGGAGTAGGTAAAAGTGTGTGACTATAGGCCTCAGTGCAGCTCTCAAAGTTTTAGTAATCAACTTGTGTGGCTCTTGAGTTCCATAAGTTTGGCCACCCCTATTATAGACAAACAGATTTCTTCCAGCATAAGATTTCGTGGGCTACAACCCACTTCGTTCTGACGTTCTGACGAAGTGGGTTGTAGCCCACGAAAGCTTATGCTGGAAGAAATCTGTTAGTCTATTACAGGCATGGCCAAGCTGTGGCTCAGGAACAGCACGTGGCTCTTGAATGAAAAAGTGCGGCTCGTGGAAGAATGTCAGCAAATCAATTTAGTGGGTAAAAGTATATGGCTATGTGCCTCAATGTGGCTCTTGAAGGTTTAATAATCAACTTGTGAGGTTCTTGAGTTCCATAAGTTTGGCCACCCCTGGTCCATAAGGTGCCAATGAAGAGAGTGTTTCCCGGTTGACATCTTCTGGCTGCAGACCACCCTAATGTAAGGTTACCAGATGTGGGACAGAAGAAGAACATGCCCTCCTTTTTACCTTCAAGTCCTCCATCTGGCAGGCGTTTTAAAATACATGATTTTGTCTGGCTTTTTTACGTACAGAGGTTAAAATATGCTGGAATGCCCCCGAACACCCTATTTTTAGGGGGAAGTATTCCAGGGCCCCCTAAAACCAGAAGAATATGACATTAATACTACATTTTCTCCATGTGTCCTCCAATGTCCTCCTTTTCATACTTCCCTGTCCTCCTTTCCATGCTTCAGTATCTTGTAACCCAACCCTAATGTCCATCTAGAGATAGCTCTGGCTGCTGGCAGAGGCCTGCCAAAGGAGTCAGTGTGCTCTTTACCTGCTCTCAAACTATTTTAAGCAGAGAGACGGATAGATTTTTTAGTGACATACTGAACGTGAACTGTAAGGTTTTTTGTTTTTTAATGGATGTGTTAAAGAGGTACTATGAATGTATACATTGCACACCTGAAGGATTTCTCTTTATTTACTAGTGTTACAAGTAACCCCTAAAATTGCTAGACAAACAGGGAGTCTTATGCACTTTTAAAGACTAACCAATTTATTTATCGCATGAGCTTTCTGGGAGAAAATCACACTTTGTCAGATGCTTTGAGGATGGGGAACTTACAGAACGGGAGGAAAATAAATGCAGGCAGAAAAGTCATCATCACCCTGCATTTATTTTCCTTCCATTCTGTAAGTTTCCTATCTTCAAACCATCTGACAAAATGCGATTTTCCCCCACAAAAGCTCATGTGATAAATAAATTTGTTAGTCTTTAAAAGTGCCACAGGACTTCTTGTTTATTTTGCTGAACTAAACTAACATGTCTACCCCTTTGGAACTAAGTTATCTATGACAATTGAACTTACACTTCTAAGTTACTTAAATGTTTTTGAAAAATTTGCCTCTCAAAGAGATCATGCTCTTTAAGAAGTAATTTCATTTATGACACTTAGTATTGAGTGTCCCTTCCGTTTTGGGTGGTTTTACAAACACAATTTCTTTTTTAACATTCTGCTCTTTGTTAGTATGCAAAAGACTCACACAAACCACAGGGGAAATTGACTCCTGAAACCAGTGGAAGTGTTAAATCTAGTGCTGTTAAATCCACAATGTGAACAAATGAAGAAAGAACTTTTTTCCTCTACTTTCTTGCAGTTATAGTCTTCTTAGAATAGATGCTTCCAATAATAGTAAGGGGAAAAAAAGACTCCTGATTTTTTTAAATTGCTATTATATCTTTAAGAGCAAATTATTCAGACTAAACATCTAGTGATGTGCTAATATACAGCCAGGCTGGAACACAGCATTTAGTCAGCAGTGACAAACTTAGGTCCTGAAAATATTCATGCACATGCATAACAATATGCACATGAGCAGTCCCATAAAATCTATACATAGACTTACCTTTTAAGTTTTAGCATGACAAGGGCCGTCAAAAGGTCCCCATTTCTAATACTGCTCACCAAGATGGAAGAAGTCATGTATAGAAAACAGGTGTACAATAAAATTAAGCAACAGAAAATTTAGACTGAATACCAGGAAAACCCTTTAATGAAACGACACAGGCCTTCTCATGTAACAGAAGGAGCTCTGTTTGAAAAATGTTATTAAAGTGGGATTATGCATAATTCCTACTACCTTAGTATTATTGAACACAGTTAAATGACTGGTGCATAGCAGGTCAAACTGTGTTCAAAGCAATTTCTGAAGAAAACTGTAAGAGTAGGAATCAAGTACTAATCACAAGAATTAGAGCACTCTTAGACACTGCTCAGCCTAGTCCCCCATCCCCAACACGCTTGTTCAAAATGGGTCTGAGGGAAACACATTACGCATTATTTTAAATGCTGTTTTCAAATGTAGTTTATTTCTTATGAGAAATTATGAAAATCTCATCACCTGTATACTTTTAAACTAAAACAGAACAATGTTCTAAAGCTTGGCCTACATGGTCAGTGAAATTCAGCAGCAGTGGACTGGAGATACACAAGCTATAAAAATAGCTTATGTACCTCCTGTTGACAGGATCCTAACTTCTGCCTATTGCAGCGTCCCCACTATGCTGTGCCAACAGGAAATTCCCTCTCATCAACACAGCATTACTCTTTTTGAGGGGGTGGATTAACAGCTTCAATTTCTGGATCAATTGAGTGGGTCTCCATTGCTGCTCAATCCATTCCACAGAATTGATCCGGCAGCACTGACTGTGCCGCCATCAATATAGACATACCATAAGAGAATATTGATAAAAACTTATGGTGGTAGGAGATGGCCCCATTATCTCAGCTTTTAATTTCTATTCTATGTTTAATAAACTATGTTTACTATGTTCCCCTCCTCACCTTTCAATGATTATATATCTTGCACATCAAAAAAGTAACCCTTTTGTACTGCATTTATTTCAGTTGTGATGTATAGCCAGTACAATAGCTAAGATAGTCAAAGCAAAAGTCATTCTCCGTCCTTTGCTTATTGATAAGGCCACTGTAAATACCTTTCTTAAGATTCACTGCTACTATGATGGCTAACAGAAGACATCCCATCACCACATCTATTTAACAAAAACTACAACTTCTTTATACTGTTATCCTGAGCAGTAGCCTCTGCTGAGTACCCAGTCCTTGAATGCCTCAATCCATTCCCCTGTAGGGTTTTTTCCGCTTATTTATTGATCAATTGATTGATTGTTTTCTTCTGTAGATTTTATGTGAAATTAATTTGTTGGTTTTTAGGGGTAAGGGACCGTGTCTTCTTCATATTATGAAATAAACAAGGAGTCTAGTGGCACTTTTAAAGACTAAAATTTATTGTATGAGCTTTTGTGGAAGAAACTCCCACTTCATCAGCCACTTGAAGATGGAGCTTTTTGAAGATGGATTTTCTCTTACAAAAACTCATGCAATAAATAAATGTTAGTCTTTAAAAGTACCACAGCACTCCTTGTTTGTTTTGCTGAACGAAACTAACACAGCTACCCCTTTGGAACTTGTCTTCATATTGTGAGGCTCCCAGCACGAATCTGAACACTATGAATTTAAAACCAACCAACCAAACAGTTCTACATTAGTGTTACAGCAACAATACAGTGGAAACTTCACTAGTTGCCTTAGGTAAATAAGATTTGTATTTGGATAATCTTAGTACCTGTTATATTCAAGATGTTTCAAATGGTAGAAGAAATGAAGTTCAAAGAAACACTGCAAATACTATGATTTCTATATCCATTTATCGTCTCAACTAAAAATAGGAAATTTAACAGGATACCACTCTACCACTCTGTATCTTATCTGCTCGGTAGTGTAAAAGGGTAGCTGGGGTGTGTGTGTGGGGGGGGAATCCTTTAAGTGCAAGTGTATTCAAGAATGGAAATTGTTAGTACATGGTTTGAGGCAGATTTCACATTTGCTTCAGTTATGCTAATATGAAAATATTTTCTGGAGTAATTTACTTACTCCAGTATCCAGGGTAATCTTTTTTCTTTTTTTCATAATTTCATTACTTCCTCATTTCACATTAATTGTTGTCTCTCTCTTTTATATACATTTGTTGGATAGAGACTGTTCCTTATTGTAGATCTGATTTGAGCACCATGGAGTTAAGGGCATTCAGAGCTGTGCAAAAAAATATATTTGTTGATGCTGAAACACTTTGCAAATCCATTGCCAAATTTGCAAATTGATCTGACTACAAAAGTTTGTAAAAATTCCCAACAAAATCAAACAGTAACATTTTCTAAGCAATATGTTTTGATGTGAAACAATTTTTCAGTTTCAAATTTCCTTTAGTTTTATTTTAACATGTTAAAATGTTTTTTAAAATGCTCAAAATGTAAACAAAAGGTCTGGTTTCAGTCAAAGTGTTATATTTGACTTGTCATGAATATTTTGAGGTATTGTTTGTAAAAAAATCCCCAAATAATTCAAATAAAAGTATTGTTTTCTGGGTCAATCTGAAATGATTTTTTTGATAATTTTAGAATTTCTAGCAAACTGAAAAATTCGTTATTCACTCAGCATATTGTTGGCTGGATATGTTGGATCCTTAAATGAGAAAGTAATGATAAAACAGCAATAAGGTAACATGAGGTAAAGATCGTATTGTACTCTTACTTGTGGACGTAGATAACTACACGTAACATTTAGTTTATGAAAAAATAATGAAACTAAATGAAAATGATTATAAATAGCAGTCTAAAAGTTAACATTTACAAGTCAGAAAAAATGGACGTTACTCACCTTTGTGCAGTAGCCGAAGTTCTTCGAGATGCGTGTTCCTAACATGCTCCACTGAAGGTCTTCCGTGCAGCACCACATCCCAGATCGGAGATTTTTTTCTCCAGCAGTGGCTCTGTTAGCGGGGGGAGAGAGAGAGAGACGATGACAACAGACACGAGGGCTTCCCACGTTGCTGATGTCAGCGTTCTATTCTCCCCGCACTCCTCAGTTCCCTCGTACCGCGGAGGCCGGATGTAAGAGAAACCGACAAACAGGAACCTCCGAAGTAGAGGGGAGGAGGGCGGGTAGTGGAGCATGTCAGGAACACACATCTCGAAGAACTTCGGCTACTGCACAAAGGTGAGTAACCTCCATTTCTTTGTCGAGCAGTGTTCCTGATTGCTCCACTGAAGGTGAATACATAGCAGTTACCCTGCATGGAGGTGGGCACTCCAGCTCATGTATCGTGGACTGAGCTGAGAACTGCTTGTCCCAATCCAGTGTCCATAGCTGAAAAGCGATCTAAAGCGTAGTGTTTAGCGAAAGTCTCAGTTGAGGCCTATGTGGCAGCTTGACATATCTCATGCAGAGGAACTCTCTTAATAAAAGCAAATGAGGATGCCATGGCTTTGGTGGACTGAGAGTGTATATTTTGCGGAGGGACCGATTGAGAGATTGTATACGCGGTCTTAATACATGTTGAAATCCAGCGGGATATGCACTGTTTAGAGATTGGTTGTCCTTTAGAACGTTCTGTGATCGATACAAAGAGTCTAGGTGTTTTTCAGAAGGGTTTCGTTCGATCAAGGTAGAAAGCTAGAGCTCGCCATACATCAAGGGTGTGTAGTGCCCTGTCTTGTGTCGTGGAATGGGGTTTTGGGAAAAAAACCGGAAGGTGAACGGTTTGATTGAGGTGAAAGGTGGACGATACTTTAGGAACAAATTCTGGGTGCAGTCTTAAGGAGACCTTGTCCTTAAAGAAAATGGTGTAAGGCAGGTAGGCCATGAGGGCGGCAGTTTCTCCCACACGTCGAGTGGAAGTGATTGCCACCAAAAAGGCTACTTTCATAGACAAATGTAAGAGCGAGGTCATGGCCAGCGGTTCAAATGAAGGTTTTGTCAGAGCGTTCAGTACTTTTGTGAGATCCCACGGGGTAGTCGGAGGATGCATTTGCGGATACAGGTTTTGTAAACCCTGCATGAATCTCGACAGTACGATGAGCAAAAATTGAGGAATTATCTACTGGATCATGAAAGGTGGAAATAGCTGCAAGGTGAACCCTGATCGAATTTACTGAAATGTTGGTCTGTTTTAGGTCTGAGAGGTATTCAAGGATTCGAGGAACAGAGGCTGTACAAGGATCAATCAATTGCTGGGAGCACCATGAAGAAAAACGGCACCATTTGTAAAGGTAAGTAGTCCTGGCTGTGGGTTTCCTGATGTTTAGTAGGATGTGTTGTTCCTTGTGTGAGCACTGTAGTTCTACGCCAGTGAACCACCTAGGTTCCATGCTGTTAAATGGAGTCTGTTCAGGTAAGTATGTAGTTGAGTCCCGCCGTTCTGTGACAAAAGGTCTGGGACAAGGGGTAGTGTAATTGGTGGTGTCCTGGACATGGTCTTGAGTAGGGTATACCACGTCTGGTGAGGCCATGCTGGCGCTATTAGCAATACTGTTGCTTTGTCCTCCTGGATTTTCCGAAGGGTTTTGGCGATCAGGGGAATCGGAGGAAAAGCGTACAGCAAGTCTTGTCCCCAATGTAGGAGAAAGGCATCGCCGCTGGAGCTGTGACCGCTTCCTCTGTGAGAGCAATAACGTTTGCATTTTTTGTTTTGAATAGTGGCAAAAAGATCCATTGTGGGGAACCCCCAACGGGAGAAGATGTTGAGTAGGATATCGCTGCGGATTTCCCACTCGTGCTGAGCTGGGAAGGAACGGCTCAGCGAATCAGCTAGTATATTGTCCTTGCCAGGTAAGTACTCCGCAGTAGGGTAGATAGCATGGTCTATGCACCAGTCCCAAAGGGTCATTGCTTCCAAGCAGAGAGATGTCGACCTGGTTCCCACTTGACGGTTGATGTAGAACATACATGTTATATTGTCCGTGTGAATTTTGACATGTTTGCTGGCGATGACAGGGAGAAAATGCTGACATGCTCTTAGAACTGCCCTGAGTTCGAGAAGGTTTATGTGAAGGAGTGTTTCTGCATGTGACCATCTGCCCTGTGCAGCTTGATGTTGAAGGAATGCTCCCCAACTGACGAGAGAGGCATCGGTGGTGATGGTGAGAAGTGGTTGTGGTAAGAGAAAAGGAACGCCTTTTAACAAGTTGTTCGGGTCTGTCCACCAGGACAGGGTGCGTTTGATAGGTGCTGGAATGGGTAGGAGCATGTTGGCAGACTGTCTGGAAAAACGGCATCGAGAAAGGAACCACAGTTGGAGTGGACGCATATGTAGGCGGGTGTATTTGACCAGGTAAGTAGTTGCTGACATATGTCCAAGCATTTGCATGCAAGTACGAGTAGAAATGATGGTAGATTTCTGTATTGACAGGACGAGTTGGGCTATCGCGTGAAACCTGTCGAAGGGAAGAAAGACCCTTGCTAGAGGTGAGTAAATCCATGCTCCTATAAATTGAATGTCTTGCATCGGTCGTAGCGATGACTTTTTGTAATTTATGGTTAGGCCTAGGGAAAGAAACAGGGCCTTGGTGGATCGCACTGCCTGTTGTGCCTGAAGACGTGTGGGAGCCCTTAGGAGAAAATCGTCGAGGTAAGGGAATATAGTGATGTGTTGCCTTCGTAGGAATGTGGCTACCAGAGCCATAAGTTTGGAAAAGACTCTGGGGGCTGTGCAGAGTCCGAAGGGAAGTACTGCATACTGGTAGTGCTTGGAGAGGAAAGTGAAGCGGAGAAATCTCCTGTGGGCAGGAAGTATGGGGACATGAAAATAAGCGTTCCTTAGATGGAGAGAGGCCAACCAATCTCCCTGGTGAAGAGATGGGAGAATCGTGTTTAGTGTCACCATCTTGAACTTTTTTACTTGACTATATCGATTGAGATGTCTGAGATCTAGAATCGGTCTCCAACTGCCTGTCTTTTTCTCTGTGAGGAAGTAAGGAGAATAACATCCTTTTCCCCAAAGGTGTTTTGGTACCTCTTCGATTGCCCCGATATAGAGCAGGTGTTGAATTTCCTGCTGTAGGAGTTGTACATGGTTGGGGTACCTGAAAAGGGACGGGTATGGGTGTTGAGGTTTGGGGCGTGAGATGAAAGGTATTGAATAGCCCCTTTGGATGATCTCTAACACCCATCTGTCGGATGTTATTCTCTGCCATTGATGGAAAAAAGGGTGTAATCTGTTCCTGAAGATTGGAGGTGGTAATGGTGACTGTGGCTGGTGAGTTGTTGGTTGGTTGGCGGCTCTCTCTACCAGCACGTCACAACTGCTGTCTGGAATTCAGTGGCTGTGAAGTATGCAAGGTCTGGTTAGCTTGTTTCCGGCGAGGCTGACGAGATTTTGATCGATAAGTATCAGCCCATCAATTAGGTTGAACCTGTGGTAGTCTGGAATTGTAAGATTGGCTCTTAGGGAACCTCCTCTTAGATGATGAAGTGGTACAGATACCCAGAGTGCGTAAGGTAGCCCAGGAGTCTAGACTGTGCATTACATCACCTGTTTTTTGTGCAAATAACGTATCTTTATCAAAAGGAAGGTCCTCAGTAGTATGTTGCGTCTGTCTAGGGAGATCGGCAGAATGGAGCCAAGAAGCCTGCCTTATCAAAATTGCCATTCCTAGTGTTCTGGCAGCAACATCTGCTATGTCCAAAGACGCTTGAAGGGCCATTCTTGCAACAAGGTAACCTTCCGAAATTAAAGAGTTAAATTGTTCGCGTTTGTCGTGTGGTATATCGTCAGACAAATCCATTAGTTTAGTATATATATGGTGGTCGTAATTCGAGAGTAATGCAGTATAATTGGCTATACGAAGTTGAAGTGCTGCAGACGTATAGACTTTTTTTACCAAGTGCGTCGTTTCTTTTCATCCTTGTTTATTGGAGTAGATCTAGAATAGAGTTGTTTAGTTCTTTAATTAGCTGCTTCCACCACTAGGGAATTTGGTTCAGGGTGAGTAAACAGAAATTCATTGCCCGTAGAAGCAATGAAGTATTTTTTATCAACCTTCTTGTTAGAAGGGAGATTAGATGCTGGCGTCTGCCATAGTGCTGTTGCAGGCTCCAGAATCCCAATGTCCATCGGGAGAGCTAGTTTATTGGACCCTGCTGTCTGTAATATCTTGTAGAGCTTATGCTGACGAGTAGGGTGGGAGTCCAAAGAAATGTCCATAGTATCCACAGCTCTTTTAAAGAGGTCACGGAATTGTCTGAGATCATCTGGTTTTGTGTCATGAGCCTGAATTTCTGAATCTTCAAGTTCACATTCATACTGTAATGGTGTGAGTATCCGGCTGTGGGTGTTGGTGTTGTTGAGGGTCTGGAGGAAACTGACCAGGTAAATAGGCAGGCTGTAAAGTATTGTTACAAGGCCAACCAGGATAATTTGTCCCCGATAGAGGAGGGTAACAGAACCACAGGGGATATGTCCATGGGTAAGCAACTGGAGGATTTTGAACCGATGGTTGCTGTATCTGTGGAGCTGCTGTTTCCATAGACATGGGGCTGGAAGATGCTTTCGAAGGCAGATGGTAGGAGGAACCGCGAGTTGAAGACGGACTAGAATGTGAGGAGTCCGTTTGAAACAAGGGGGACCCTGGAGTGGAGTGAATACTAAAGTCCTCTCTCAAGTCAATGTGCTTTGTTTTGGCAGCATGCTTACTGTGAAGCTGCTGTTTAGGTTGTTGCTGTGACAGGGTATTGGCTGCGGATGCTGCCTGTGGCTGTTGGGGGGGAGGGGCACAGCTGTGCCACATTAGCCAAGACAGCCGGCACCGGGGACAGAAACTGTGGCATCATATGGTGCACTGGGATTGGCACCGTGTAGGGCGGTGCACTGTTTACAGGCGCAGGTGTTGCGGAGTCACTGCTGACTCTGTCCGGAGTCGGAGGTGGTATGAGGGAACTGGAGAGTGTGGGGAGAATAGAACGCTGACATCAGCAAGGCGGGAAGCCGTGGTGTCTGTCGTCATTGTGTCTCTCTCTCTCTCCCCGCTAACCGAGCCACTGCTGGAGAAAAAAATCTCTGATCTGGGGTGCGGTGCCACATGAAGACCTTCAGTGGAGCAGTCAGGAACACTGCTGGACGAAGAATGGTTGCTTATTGGAAAATATTTTAGAGCTTTGCAAAGTACAATTGTCATGTTACAGCTCAACATTGTTTTTCAAAGACAAAACTTTAAAGTGGGAGATCTGCGTAAGTCAGACGTACTTTTATATACTTTTGAACAAAGGTTCCTTTTTCAAAAGGCTGCTGGTTTTGAATTTGAATGATTGTAAAATATGAATGGCTTTTTCAGGCAAGCTTACCCCATTTGGGATTTGTATATCTCTTTGGGATGCAGAGAAGGGTTTACTGCTTACGCTAGGGTGACAGCAATATGCTGAATGTGAGAAGAATGGATTGCAGTGTTTTGTGATTCTTCAAATAAGGAGACATTCTTTCACTAGATCTCTGCACAGAAAATACAAATGTGCAGTGGTGTTATAGCTGTGTCAATTCTAGCATACTAGAGAAACAAGAGCCTTGTCTTCCCTATCCCACTTTGATGTGAATGTGAATAACGTAACTGAAGTTGACATATCTTACATCAATTCTTCACTAAGATATGTCAATGGGAGATGTTCTGCTTTTGATATGGCTTACACTTCTTGTTTAAGTCAACTACTGGAGTCAACAAGAGAGTGCTCTTCATTGGCTGAGCATATTTTCACCAGACTCACTAAAATCGATGCCACTGCATTAATGGTTGTGGCACTTATTTAGTGCTGTAGGAAAGACCAGATCAAGGTAGGTGACATAATCTCAAAACCTGAGAATGAGTTTTGCGTGCCTGGAAAGTCTGTCTCACCAACAGAAGTTGGTCAAATAAAGGATATTACCTGAGGTTAAAGTATAATTTGGTGGGCCCTGGAACCTTCTGGCATGGGTCAGCCCCCCCAGTACCCGTCCCCAGAACCCACCCCCTGCCCCATTGCCCACCCCCAGACACAGACACACATGCAGCCACACCCAGCCACACACACACAGAGCCACCCCCCATTGCCACACAGACACATGCACACCCCCAGACACACATGCACAACCTCCAGCAGACCCCTCCCACCCCCAAAGCCCTTACCTCGCCTGTTTGTGGGCTGCCTGACCAGCTGGAAGCTGCTTCCAGCCACAAGCTGCTACACCTTGCAGGAGGGAAATTCACAGACTCCCAGCTGCGGCAGCTCTCTGCTGGCTGGACTTAAGGTGGAACAGGGTTTAAGGTGGAGTCACCGGAATGCTGTGTTCCGGCTGCTCATGCTATTTTTAGCGGGGCCCTGGAACACAACGTTCCAGTGCGTTCCTCTATTTATAGGGGCCCCAGAACACTGCCAGCCTAAAAGTAGGTGGTCCATGGAACTGTGTTCCATGTGTTACCCCTCACTTTAACCCCTGGATATTACCTCACCAATCTTATCTCTCTAATTTATGTGAATACACATTTTGGATTAAAAAAATTCCAGAACATACTAATGATAGAATATAGCTTAAAATTTGTGGAACAGCAGAGCAATCCCTCTATCTATATAACTGTTTCACTAAGTGGAGCACAATTAGTACATCTGACTTTTAAAAATATAGGACGAGACTTTCAAAACTATCTAGAGTTCTTTAAAAATCTAATGAGAATTAGCCATCTAAATCCATTAGGCATTGCAGTGGATTGTTTACCCACTCTGGCCAGGAAGAGGTAAAACCCTTTCAGGGAATGAGAGCCACTAGAGCAGAGGGCTGCAAGGGCAATCAGGGTGCAGCAAACAGTATAAAAATATTTATACAATTTGTTGATAACTCCAGAACTTTAATCACCCCTTAATGAAATGTTTTGCAATTGTCAAACGGATACAGAAAGAACTCATGCAAAGAAGGTTGTGAAACCAGCAGAAAATAGCCTACAAATGTTAACTAAATACTGCAGAGCTACCAGGAATGGCTATAATTGCAGATTGAAAGGGAGAAGGTTGTGCTAAGATTGTGCTGAGGGAGACAAAACACCAGATAGCTCCCAAGGGTTCAGTCAAGATTCAGTGAGACTCCAGCCTTGATACAAGGGCAGCAGATACCTGAGGAGGTGTGGATATAGCCCAGGAGATCTGTTGAGGTACAGGCTGAAGAAAAGTTAGAGGGCAGAAAGCGGGCGGTGGATGGTCAGTGGTGGCCACTGATACAAGTGGGCTGGCTGGAACTGGACCAGATCCCCCAGAAGGGGGAAATTTGGAGGAATTGGCCAGAGAGCTGACGTCCTGAAAAGACAGAGCCAACCACTGATACAAGTGGGCTAGCCAGAACTGGACTAGATTTTGGAAGGGGAAGACTAAAGGGACTCAGCTGGAGGACTGAAGTCCTGTAAGGAACTGCAAAAGTTGTGAGATGGCACACAGAACACCAGATGGCAGACCACTTGAACAATTCCCCCATACCACCACCAGGAGGTGCCAGTCTGGTGGGTCCCAGCTGAGGAGGTCTACAAGCATCTTCAAAAATCTTAGCTATTCTTTTTACACAGAAGCATAATTAAAACTCTTATTTAAACACATATCATAAATCCAAGTTTGCTGTCATTCAATCAGCTGAAAAATATTTTATTCATATTTTTATGAAGCCCTGTTATGGATTAAACCCTTTTCATTCATGCATCACTCATTTTTCCACACAAGAAATCTTATTCACCATGGTGTTAAGAGACCTTGAGTAACATTTTACTCACCACAGTTATAATATCTGGCAATCACCAAAGCTAGACCTACACTAACTAGATTCCAAATATATACCAAAGCCACATTGTTTACTGGATTCATGATACAGTATTGTTTATCACTATGTGGTGGACTGAAAAAAAAGCTGGTTCATTTAACTGTAACTCCCTCGTGGCCAGATAGAGTCTGATCTGAAGGCAGCTCTGGCCAGGGAAGGGCATGCATGGGGACGCAGCAAGGAGAGCCCCTTTGCCCCAGGGGCACCTGTTCCAAACCTCCCAGAATGACCACACACACACTGGGATAGCACAGGGATTATGGGAATGGGGAAGGTTTATTTGCAGAGAGGCGAAGGAGAAATCAACAGGAGAGATGGGGCAGCAGTAACACAGCGTAACAGCTAACACCGGGCCCTGCAGGCCCAGCAATGCAGCAGGTTGAAGGCGGACCATGAGCTCTGTGCCTGCACCCTGAGTTTCAAGAATCCCAGCACAGCTCCAGTCCAGTAGCTCCTGGTCATCTTCAGCGCCAGCAACTTTCCCAGCAAAAACCCTCTGATGCCTCTTCTGCCGCTCTCTGCAACCACAGAGCGACACGCTCCCCACTTAACTAACTACAGCCTTCCCCTTAGTCCCAGGCCCTGTACTCACGGCCCCACAGCTCCAGATGGCCAGTCACTGGGTCCAGCTCTGTCCTTGGGTGAGTTTCCCCAGCACAGTGTCCTCCTGTGGGTGCTGGCCTGGCAACCCAGGTCAGCCACTCTGTCCTCCCTGGCTTCAGGCAGGGCCTCTCTCTGCGGCTTCTTTCTGGTTGCTTCTCTCCTGGGACCTCTGGTTGCAGCCCCTTCCCCTCAGCTCCACACCCTCCTGTCAGTACAATCAGTCCCTCCCCCACAGGGCAAAGATTTAAAGGCACCATGCTCTTTAAGACCCCAAAGGGGTTACATAACTATTTTCATAGTATTTTACATCTCTGAATTCAATTATGTTGAAAATAAAATTAAGAAAGATTATAAAGAAGACTACCCCACTGAAATTAAAAGTAATGTTGCACTTAAAGGATTAATTTTTTATCTACAGTATAGCAGCTCTAATTGCATCCCCAATCTAATATTTGCCCATGCTGTCCGCTACATCTGTCATTGATCTGGTTAGTTTCCTCATTGAGTTTGCCATTTTGGAGATTTCCTGCCCTTTTTCTCCTTGAAGAGACTGATATAATACCTGCTTTGTTTTCAGCACTGAAATATCCTGATCAAGCTGCTGCATCTTAGTAGAGGTTTGTGAGAGTTCGTTGTCCCTCATAACAAGCTGTAATGGGGGAAATTATGTCAGTTTAAAAAAGTGGTCAGATAGAACAAAACCAAAAGCAAATGATTACGATTTTTAAAGTCTTATGTGTTATGGAATAGATACATATGAGACTGCACTATTTTTAACACATAAAGTAATCAGAGGCAAAGATTCAGTTTTGTCAGAGCTACTCAGCACATTTCTAAGGCTAATTTTTGCCTTATGATGATACACATACTAAAATGACACCATTTGGTCTAGTGAGAACTTTAAGGGGTTCTCTGTTTGTTTGTCATTTATGATCAACCTGAAATCCATTCTGCAGGAAGAGATTAAGTGCATGATTCTTTCCGCAAGATGCTGAGCACCCTTAAATCCCATTAATTGCCCAGGGTTAATAATGGGGGGATTGTGATGCATGATTCACAAAACAACCCTAAGGATGGAATAAAATCTCAGCACTATATGTCAATCCTCTGGGCTGACTAATCACACAAGAGGATGAAACTGCAGCACAGGCATGAAGAGGTTGCATGAGGAAAATGGCAGTCCACAATGAATGTAGATGAGCCTTAATTCCCAGTAGGACTGCCAAAAACTTGACCAACCACCAATGGGGAAGAGGCAAGAGACTCCAAGGGTAGTTCTAGTGCAGCTAGTTCATGCAAGCTAGCTTAGGTTTGTGAGGTTGTTTCATTCCTATGTAGGCTACGGTGGTCAGCTGTAGCCTGGGTTCTAGGACCCTGCAGGATGGGAGGTTCCCAAAGCTCAAGCTCCATCATGAATCCAGAATCTACACAACAGTGAAACCACCCTGAACCCAAGTTGGCTGTCACGGGCCAGTTGAGGGTTTTTCTTTGCTGTGTAGACATACCCTTAATCACATACTTTGGCTGGAAATGTTGAGGAGATGCTTGAATTCCTTTTATTTCAGTAAGCAAATGGGAAAACATTGCAATATACTTTAAGGCATAGCACTTGTAATTTTAGTTCCTTACATTCAGATTTTTTTATTTGTATTTAATTTAGGTCCTTAACATTTTTATGT
Organism: Podocnemis expansa; assembly: GCA_007922195.1. NCBI lineage: Eukaryota > Metazoa > Chordata > Testudines > Podocnemididae > Podocnemis > Podocnemis expansa. The sequence continues at coordinate 6,446,765 of ML682021.1, read as the reverse complement.
TAATTTTCAGTAAAATATATTCCAAATGAAAATAAAAACTAAATGTAGTTTTTGTTTTCATTTTTCTTAAGTTCTTTTCCTGTTTATTTTTGTATCCAGAGTACATTTAGTATTTAGCACAGTTCTAAAAAATAAACACACATTCCTGAAAAGAAATGCTCATGTTACAACAGACAACAGTCAGACAGTAGCTGATGTTGCTGATACAATTTTACTACTAAAAGACTGATTTACACTCTTCCATTCTTAGAGGGGATTTCCCCCAGAGAAAGGGAAAGAACTTTCCACTCCCCCCACTCCAGTGCGGGGAAAGTGTAAACTATTGTCACTGGCTTTCCAGAAGCCTTAACAGGAGGTGCAGTTAGAATGTCCCCAATCAATTCATCAGACCCCCCTCATTTCAGTGAAAGTTAGATTGGGCCCTCCATTTATTTTAAAAGTTCCTGACTTCATCACAGAGATTAGATTAAGCAATTTACCTGGTTTTGTAAACTAGATACAAGATCTACCAACAACGCTTTATCTCGTCGTAATTCAATATTTTCCTGTTCCTCTTTGTCCAGCATACCCTTCATTTCAGCTATTCGACTACTTATTGTTGCAATATTTAAGTTGAGACATGTGCTTCCTTGTTCTAAAATATGAATCTGTGAGAAGAACAAGCCAGGGTCAAGATCATAAAAGACAAAAATAGACATGTATGCTAAATACACATATATGCATGTGCGCACACACACATAAACTTAAATGTTTTTCAGTTTGGACACAATTGATTGCTTACAGAAATGCTTCCTGTTATGTGAGCTTTTGGAACACCTGGGATTACACCAATCACATATTTTGTTTACATAAAATAAAATCAATTTCCAGTTTAAGGAAAGGTGATACTGATTTCTGACCTTGGGATCTCTCTGCGATCAGGCATCTACAATCAAAGTTTGGTCTTCCTCATTTCTGAATGCTAAAGACATTCTTTTTCTCCCACGCATGTACCCACTTGCAGCAGCCATCAGCAAATGTTCCTCCCAGTCTGATACCACCATTAAGGAACACTATAATTTGTAGTTATTGAACAGATTGTTAAAGTTACCATAGCTCATAATCTATTTACCAAATACATCCGTTATCTTTGCTACAAATTTGCATTCTGCTGGACTGGGGCTTGAAAATCAAGAACTACTTTTCCTTTCTTGCTTGTTTTTACATATTACAGTTACTTTGCAGTAGTGGGTTTATTTGCCAACTAATTTCCAAACTCTGAGCCAGTCATCAGAGGTCCTATTTTTGTGGTCAAATGTTGTATGATAGCCAACTGGGACACTTTGGGTATATGCCTACACAACTGACAGGACGAAATTGTGCAGCCTGAGTCTACAGACCTGTGCTTTTGTGCTTACCTTGCTTGCTAAAAATACCAATGCAGACTTGTAATTCATGCTCTGAAGCCTAGAGACTAAGGGCAGTTCTACATAGCCTGCCCTTTTCAGCAGCAGTCAAATAACTTCCGTATCTAGGTCAGCTTCCCTATGTCCTACACATGCTGTACTGGTTTGAAGGGAAAGGCCTCCCTTCAAACCAGTGTTACCCGTTTGCCTGGGTGGTGTTGCAGGATCGACTTCCTCATCATCTCAGTGGGTCTTCACAGACCTGATCAGTTGATCAGGAACTCTGAATGGATGGCAGCGAATTTGCCACCATCAGTGAAGACCTGCCCTGGAACGGGGTCGAGCTTCAGAGCAGGAGCTCCAGCTTAAATGTGAAAGCAACATCTATGCAACTATTTTTAGCACGTTAGCCCAAGCCCCTCTAGCACAGAACTGTCAACCCAGGCTGCAAGACTTGGTCCTAGCAGCTGTGTAATCATAGTTTTGGAATCCCAGAAAGCTGTTGTACAATCTTTTTATTCCGTGTTTGTACAGCACCTAGCACAATGGGGCCCTTGACTAGAGCTCATAAGTGCTCCGGTAATACAAATAATTAAAAGAATGAAAGACTTGTTAAGTGATATTCCCTAGAAGTGGAATCTGTTGTTATCCTTTATTATAGTAGGGAGCAGTTCTCATAATCCCTTTACATACATCCATAATAAATCAACACTCATTTTCTTCCAGAGCTATAACCAATGCAAACTCAGAGCTGGAAAGACGATCCAATCCAGGGACTTTATTATTTTGTACAAATGCATTATTATGCTACCACATATGAACACCACAGTTACAAGGGGAAAAAAAAGGGGGCTATTACTTCATGCCAAAAACTCCCAACTGGAAAAAAGAAAAAAAAAGTGCTACTGACAGCATCTGTGGAAATGTCTGCACATTCTGTCTTTCTGACAAGTGGGAAGGTGTTGGGATGCTAGCTGCCCATAGAAGTCACAGGAAAACTGGGATAACACAAAGAGGCTCCAGAATGACAAAATCAACCAAGAAGAAATTATTAGAACCATGGGCATTGCGCCACAGAAAAATAATTTGGGGCACAGGACCCCAAAACCCAGCACCCTCTGCCACAGGCCTAGGATTCCCATGGGCACAGGGCTGCCCCTATACCTAGGCCCAGACCGGCACTGCTCCGGGCTTCCTGAGGTGGTCCACTCTACCCAGCCCAATGCTGTTCTGGGCCCCCCTCCTGGGGCCTCATGCCCCACCCACTGCTTAACCCTCCCCCCACCCCCCAGCATGGCGTTGCTTGGCCCTTCCCAGCTCCGGAGCCAGCTCTCCTGTCTTCCCCTGCAGTCCTCCTCCTTGCTGAGTCCCGATCCCTCCATCACCCCTCATGCAGCAGGAATTAATTTACTCTTCAGTGGAACCGTGTCAGGAGGTGCTCCCTGACCAGACCTGCTGGCATGTACAACTCCCACCCTGGGCCATGTGCCTGGGCAGGGCAGTAGATTTAAAAATTCCCCTCTCCGGTGTGCACCGCGACTTGCCTGTGTTAATCAGGCTAACACAGGCAAGCAAGCTGCTAGTGCCACAGCCTACAACAGGGCCAGATTAACACCCCTGAGGGCCCAGGGCACTAAGATTTTGTGGGGCCCCTGGCCAGCCACCAGAGAGCCTGGGGGCAGGAGAGTGGGGTCTCTGGCACCCGGGGGGGAGGGTCATAATTGCATTGGCGCCCCCCATCGATGACAGAACACCATGGAAGAGTCCGTGGGCCCATGTCCCACTTTCCCATTGCTGTGAGAGTGGTGGGGCAGCTGTGACGGGCTCTTTGTGGTTCCCTCTCTACACCTAGATCAGGCTGTCTTCGAGCAGAGACAGCCCGGGCAATGTGGATCCTACACTCACATTCTCCCTCCAGCCTCTCCTCTCCTCTCCTCTCCACATCCCCCCTTCCCTCAGAGGGTCCCCCTTACTCACATCTGCTTCTGCTCCAGCGTCCTTCTCCCAGCCCCACAACCTCCCTGTACCCTCATTTGCGTACATCACCTCATCTCCCCTCCAGCCACCCACTGTCCCCCTCCCATCCTGTTTTCCCCCTTCATCCCCTCTGACCCCTCACATCCCTGTTCCCTACTCTGGCCCAGCCTCTCCAGTCCCCTTATACCTCCAGCTTCCAGGAGTCAAGCTGGAACAGGCTGCATCCCCTGCCCTGCAAAGAAGGCAGTCAGCATCTTCCCATGGCAAAAAATCAGTCAGCTCATCCAGGAGCAGCCTGGAGCCAGATCTCTCTCACTGCAGTTGGGGAGTGTGACCAGGAGGCTACATAAACTGGAGCAGAGGGGTGAGAAGGTCTCTCCTAAATTTCCTCCAAGCAGTGCCAGCCTGGGAGCAGGAACAGCTGGCTGGGGCTGGATTTTTGGAGGCTCTGGGCTCCAGCCCTGATAGCTCCTGTATTAATCTGGCCCTGGCCTGTGGCACTGGACTAAACAATTAGGACATGGGCCCCTTGGGCCCATGTCCAGCGATGCCCACAACTCTAACTATAGCTCATGAGCATGATTCTGATGCCATGTGCTTGGAGGCCTGTGACTTCTGAATAACAAATAAAATGGCTCCAAACAGAAAGAACCAGTATACTTTTGATTCATAGGGCTGGTTCAGCAGTACCATAAAGGGAAAAATAAATCTTACTATTAAGCCTTTCTTCAAAAAGTAGGGAAGAGCATTATGGATGTGTTCCGTTTCCCACAGAAATAAATGAAGAGAGTCCTATTGACTTCACTGGGAGCTGGATCAGGCCATATAAGCACAAAATGAAGTATAACCTCTTAAGAAATTTAGTAGAAAAGAATGTGATTGCTTATCTTTAAACAATGAAGATGCAATTAGAACATCAGTGTAGTCACAGACAACCTTTTCCAGAAAGTCTTGCAAGTTTTTCTTCTCCTGCAGCAACAGCTCTTGGTGCCTCTTGATTTCATGTTTCAGATGCTCTTCTTGATCTTTCACTGTGAGAAGCTGAGTAAAGCTGGAAGACTGAGATGTACAACTCTCTTCCCTGAGGGTTCTCTCCTGAAATACATTATAAAAGCAGATCATCTTCTTCCCAGGGGCACCCACGCTTAAAGGGAATTCACTACCACCCACTCTTAGCATGAGAAAGCCTTGCCTGGGCCAGCTCCCTGACTCCACTGGCCACAGACAACGCAAGCACTCCTCTATGAGCCTACAAAGGCTCCGCTGTCTCTCTGCTGATTAGTGATAGGTACACTCCAAACCTTGAATGGCTTCTCACTGTGCCAACATTTTTAATGAATCACTTAGAACAATGCTTTCTCAACTCTTGTCCACAAGCACTCCTCCTCCAGTTACACTACACTGACGACATTTTCATCATTTGGACCCATGAGGAGTCCCTTGAATAATTCCACCAGGATTTCAACAATTTCCACCCCAGCAATAACATTAGCATGGACCATTCTACACAAAAAAATCTACATTCTGGACACTACAGAGCAAATAAGTTTTGGTCACATAAACACCACCCTATCTCGGAAAGCTACTGACCACTGTAATATACCTACAAGCCTCCAGCTTCCCTTCAGGACACATCACACAATCCATTCTCTACAGCCAAGCCCTAAGGGACAATTGCATTTGCTCCAGTTCCCTAGACAGAAACAAACACTTTCAGAATCCCTATCAAGTGTTCTAAAACTACAATGCCCACCTAGGGAAGTGAAAAAACGGATTGACAGAGCAAGACGTGTACCCAGAAATCACCTATTACAAGACAGGGCTGGCAAGGAAAAAAACAGAATGCCACTGGCCATCTACAGCCCCCAACTAAAACCTCTCCAATACATTACCAAGGATCTACAATCTATCCTGGAAGACGATCCCTCACTTTTACAAGACTTTGGGTGGCAGACTACTCCCCTCTTATAGAAAGCACCCCCAACCTGAAGCAAATAGTCACGAACAACTATGTACCATACAACTGAAACACTAACTGGGGAACCTATTCCTGCAACAAACACTATTGCCAACTCTGCCTGCATATATATTCAAGTGACACTACCACAGGTCTGAACCACATCAGTCACACCATCAAGAGCTCATTCATCTGCATGTCTACTAATGTGATATATGCCATCATGTGCCAACAATGCCCCTCTACCACATACATTGGCCAAACCAGACCAACTCTATGCAAAAGAATAAATGGATGCAAATTAGACATCAAGAATGGTAACATTCAAAAACCAGTAGGAGAGCACTTCAGGCTCCCTGGACACTCAGTTACAGACTTAAAATTTGCCATACTTCAGCAAAAAGACTTCAAAAACAGACTTCAGTGTGAAACTGCAGAGCTGGAACTCCTAAGCACACTTGACACTGTCAGACTTGGCCTGAATAGAGACTGGAAATGGCTAACTCAATTCAAAAAATAATATTTCCCCTCTTTCCCAATTCACACCTTCTCATCAACTATTTTTAATGGAACTCTTCCTCCCTGAGTGAATTTATCTCATTAGCACTTGCTCTCCTCATAACTGTAACTCACCCTTGCATGTGTGTATATATCTAACAAACCAAAGTTTCCACTTCATACATCTGATGAAACGAGTTCCAGCCCACAAACATTTATGCCCCTCTCCCCCCAAAAATATTTCTTTGTTAGTCTCTAGGGTTCCACAGGACTCCTCATTGTGAAAACTGATGAAACACAGCAACCCCTCTGAAACATGTCCTTTGTAATCTCAAATGTTTATTGTACTAAAAAAGTGAACTGACTATACTCCAAATGTTACTGAAGTGTGAAAATATAGACTCTTAGATGTTTTAATGGAAGTCAATGGAAAGGAGCATCACATTAATCTATCCTATATCCACTGTATTACCTGTTGGGGGTGGGGGAAATCTTTTATATGCAAGACCAGTTGCTCATTCCCTATCCCATTCTTACTATGTTCAGTTGCTTGTTAAGTTCCAAGAGCTGGGAACGCAGCATAGCATTCTCTGTGGTTAGGGAAGCATAATCATCCATCATTTTGCCTCGTAAGAAACGATCCTGTTCTGCCAGTAGATCTTTCTCTCGCACTTGCTGATGAAGAAAACTTATCTCATTTCTGAGCAAAAAGTAATGCACAGAAAAAACGACATTAATTGTTAAGAATTTTTCTCTCTGAAAATGATAAACAGGTCATGTTTTAAAGATATATATGACATTATTCAGAAAGCTATATATAATGTCCTAACTATGGTTATGTCTACACTAGAGGGGTCAGCTAAATCAGCTTAATAAGGTGAACTTAAGCCAGGGGACCCATTTAAAGTCGACTTAATAAAGTTGACTTAAGTGGCTCTCCTGCCTTAAGTCGACTTCAATGACCATATTTTGTTAAGTTGACTTAGTAAAGTCGACTTAACCCCTGAAGTTGACTTTAAGGTTGAGAGTTATTAAATTGACTTAAGAAAGTGCTTAAGTCAACTTAATGAAATCCAAATGTGACTCTGGAGTTGCTTAAATCGACTTAAGCCTCCAGTCTAAACATATCCATTAAGATCTAATTATAAGGGTTCCTATAATAGGATCTTAACATTAAGACATTTTATATAGTTTTCTGAAAACTCTGAATTACTTCATTAAAATCAGCCCCTGTGTGAAGGGGCAGGCCCGCCCCGCACTGAAGCGGGCCTATATGCCCGGAAGAGAAGGGAAGCCCCGCCCCTCAGGCCCTGCTGGGCATGCTCAAACAGCTGCCCAGGTATAAGAGGCTGCAATTCCCCTCAGTTAGGGGCTGGCCAGCGGAGGGAGCAGATGCAGGCTGGAGGCTCTCGCTCAGACTCTGGTCTGGCTCCTACCTCAACAGGGCAGACGCCGGGGACGCTAGAGACGCGGAACGTAGAAGGCACCGCTGAACAAGGTGTCCTCAGCCATGAGGCTCCTAGGACCCAGACTGAACAAGGCACCTGACCAGGTAGACATCAGGAGTCCAGGTGGGGCACCTCATAGTGACCCCACGTAGGAAGTAGCCCACGGCGGGGTAAATCGGGGTGAGCGTTGGCCAAGTCCGGGCCTCAGTCGGCGCGTTGCGGCTTGGATCCCCGCCGACTGGGCCAGGATTCCCGTACACCCCAGGGCCCTGGGCTGGGGTTCAGAGAAGTGGGAGGGCCTGAACCCCCCTACCTGGGCCTACGTCCCTCAGGGCGCCCAGCCGGGGCTTAGACTCATTGGCTCCAGCCAGTGGGCCGCACTGCCCTGACGTGAAGGGCTGAGACTCCTTGACTCTGGCCAGTGGGCCGCACTGCCCTGGCATGAAGGGCTGAGACTTACTGACTCCGGCCAGTGGGCCGCACTGCCCTGACATTAAGGGCTGGTACTCATTGACTCCGGCCAGTGGGCCATACCGCCTTGCCCACAAAGTACCCCGTGGACAGGGTCAATAATCATAAGGCCATCTGGCCTTAGACCGAGAGCTTCCCTGCTTGGGAGCACGCGGAGCTAGATCACTCCGCGACACCCTTCCATAAACTTTGTATGCTAGATCTGCCAAATAGCAACCTAACATTGTTAGTTATGTTATAAAATGTATCTAAGTCTGTTCATTACGAATTGATTCTAAAACAAGGATGAATCACTAGCAAGGCACATCTTGCTTGTAGGAGGGCATGCTGTTGTAACAATGGAGAATTTCTGCAATGCCTGTGCCCACGCACATATTCTCTTTTCACTCAAAACAAGGAAATCAAAAAAATTACCAGTACTCAAATAAAATATATTACACAATTTAAAAGCCCTCAGAATACGCAAATAAAAAAGATAAAATCAGTTAATTTTATTCAAAATGTCATACCTAAACACTAACAAGAATTCCAAAAAGAATGCTACCATGTACCATTTTTAAAGATCTGAAGATATACACTATCAGTCTTAAATAATTTTTATTTTATATTTTGAAGCCAGATTTGATCTGATTGATCCGGGCCACTTGCAGAGAAGTGAGAACATCTTGACAGTTAAGCTGGGTTTACAGCTGTTTTGCACCGCCAAAGCAGCACAAAATAGCTGGAGTGCACATACTAGTTTTCCCCTACCATGTGTATCCTCTTATCCTTGCCCACATATGTACATCCTAGTTTCCTCCTCCCTCCTACATCGCTAGTTCCCCAGAACAAATAGCTCCAGTTTCCCTGTGCTCCCCTACACCATGTTTCCCCACATATGCAAAAGTTTTTTTCCCCTCACGTCTCCAACATTCCCTTGCTTACACCCCACCACCCCCAGTTTCTCTCCTTCTCTCACATTCCTTAGCTCTCATACACATCCTTGGTTTACCACTTCTCTACTGAGCCTGTCAGACAGATGCAATGATTAATTTTTAGAAGAAATATTTAGGATTAACAGCAATTTTTTCATTAGTTTTCATCACTATAAATAAAAAATAAAATAAAGATTTTTAGTGTATCTGATGTGGCCTGTCCCTTCCTGTCTGTTTTGGAGGGAGAACACACCCCCTTGTGGCCACACCGCTGCAGACAAATTTTTTACAGGCGATTAGTTCATCACTGTCTGCAGCTGCTGCCCTCAGGCAGGGCAGGGCTCCCAACAGCTGCAGAGCCGTAAAGAGACTGCTTTTATTATGTAACCTGTGTCTCTTCACCAAGTCCGTGAAGTGGAATCATGTGTATCCAGTCCAGATGATAGCTGAGCAGGGAGTAGATGAGTGGTAGACACATCTGTAGGGATATGAGGCACAGCCTTGCGTATTGTACCATATAGGTACATGCCATTACCCAACAGCCTGAGGTAAACCCAAACAGTTGTTAGTCAATGGGTTGTAACCTTGGAGGTCAGATCCAACATAGCTCGGATTCTGGCTTCTAGTAAGTAGGCCTTGGCCTGGGTCAAGTCAAGTACTGCCACGAGGAATTATATTCTCTGGACTAGGACCAGAGTTGACTTTTACTTGTTTATCAACAGACCCTGCTCATGAAAGATGTTCCATACAATGCTGCTGCTGTGCTGGACCTGACCCTGTGAGAGGCTTTTTTGGTCAGCCAGTCATCAGGTACAAACAGACTTGCATGTCTCGATGCCTGAGTAAGGTTGATATCTCCACCACACATTTCACGAATACCTATAGGGCTGCCGACAGCCCAAAGGAAGTGCAGTAAATTTGAAGTAGTGTTGACCCACTACAAACCTGAGGAATCTCCTGTGTCCATTGAAGATGGAGATGTGGAAATAAACATCCTTTAAATCAAGGGTGATGTACCATCCTCCTGGATCCAGGGAAGGAATGATGGAGGTCAAGGAGACCATGCAAAACGTCAGTTTCCTGAGATATTTGTTGAGGCAAAGCAGATCCAGGATGGGCTATAGAACCCTTTGGCATTTGAGATTAGGAAATATCAGGAGTGAAATCCTTTCCTTCTTAAGTCTTGAAGAATCTCCTCTATGGCCCCAATACACAGGAGAGTTTGCACCTCTCAGATGAGAAGCTGCTTGTGAGAAGGTTTGCTGATGAGGGGAGTTGCGGTAGGGGAGGGTGTAACTAACTGTCAGAGTGCTGATTATCCAACGTCCAATGTTATAATATATATAATCACAGTGGGCTGAAGGATGACAGACCGTCCAAGAGTAAAAGCTGGGGGGATAAACCTTGAATTGAGTGGTATGCTGCCCTCAGGCTCACATTCAGTAGTTCTGCCTGACCCCACTGGGGTATCAGCATGAGACTGACTGGGGGGCTCAGGTAGAAAGTTGGAGCTGGAGTCGCTTCTATCCCTTCCCTTTTCTTTTGCAGGGCTACTGCCTGGTAAGAAGTGCAAACCTAGAAGGTTGCTGGGGCCTAAGGTGTTTCCTGGCGGCAGGAGGTTTGTAAAAGCCTTAAGAGTGAAAGTATGGCTCTTAAGTTCTTGAAGCCATGAAGCTTGGAGTCCATCTGTTCGGAGAACAGGGATGTATTCTTGAAGGGGAAGTCCTGGGTGGACTGCTGTATTTCACAAGGAAGGTCTGATGATTGGAGCTACAAAGAGCACCTCATGGTGACTGCTGACACCATACTTCTGGCTGCTGAATCAGCCACATCCAGAAACACCAGGATGGATGTGAACTCCTACCTCAACTCTTGCAATAGAAAGTACTTAAATTTGATCAATGAGTCCCACAGGTTAAAATGATACCTCCGCAGCAGAGTCTGCTGGCTAGAGATACATAACTGGAAGCTGGCTGTCAACTAAATCTTGCTCTTGAACAGACACAGTCTCTTAGCTACTTTATTTTTGGGGGTAGCACTGAACAGTCCCTGTCTATCCCCTCATTTGCTGTTGACATTACCAGGGACCTGTGGGTGCAAGTATAGGTACTCAAGTCTAATGGCCAAGTCATAGTCCTTTCTGCCCTTTCTGAGCTATGGGACAAGATGAAGAAGCCTGCTATAGTGCTATGACAGGTCCCAACACCATTTCATTAATGTGCTTGGCCATTCGGCAGGGAACCACTGTAGACAGGACATCAACTAAGCTGTTTTACTTCCAGCCTCAGGTTTGCAGTGACCCTTTTCAGAAGCTCTTGATGGGCCCTGAAATCATCTGGCAGGAGCGGGTTACTAGGTCTTGCAACTGCCTTATCTGGGGGTGATGAGGAAGAGGACTCCACTAGAAAAAGGGCTGCCTACTCTTCCTCCAACTGCACCATGTCTACTCTTCATAGACATCACTATGTCTATGTACTTCCAGGGATATCAGCAATTGGGGTTGGTACTGAAGTCTGGGTCCAGTGCCAGACAGGAAGGAATGGTGGTTTGCCTTTAAAATACCACCAAGTGTGAGCAGTGGATGGTTCCTAGGTACTGGGGAAAACTACATGGGTTTCAGTACTGCCACTGCATTGGCCAGTGGCCTAGCTGAAATGAACCAGCTAGGGGGCTGGTACCAATTTCAGAGCATAGGCTGGAAACAAGTACGTCCTTGGTGAAGTGTAGGATTCCCCTTCAGCCTCTGATGAGGATTCTTCTCTTGAAGACCATGGTGCTGCAGTACCTGCTTCTGCCCCAGGCAGTGCTAAGGAACTGGTGATCAACAAGAACAGTGCCAGGAAGAGCACAGTGCCAGTGGAATACTACACACATACACCAAAGTGCTTAGCACCAATTTGGAGTGGAATGGAATGGTTTGAGGGTAGCCTCCATAAGCTTGCCTTCAGACGAACATCTCTGTCCTTTTGAGTGCATGGTCTGAAGTCCTTACAGATCTGGCACTTCTCTTTCATGTGTTACCCTGAGGTATTTTAGACAGCTACCGTGCAGGTCACTCACAGCCACTGGCCTGTTTCAGGAAGCACATGGCTCAAAGTCTGGAGACCAGGGCATGCCCGGACCCTGGAGCAAAGTCCCTCTATGACAGGGACAACTATTCACACTGCTATATATGCTAACTACAATGACTGTGCTATCAAAAGTCCAAAGTACAGGGAAAAAAATCTTGCAAGAGCAAAAAGGACCATTTTAGGCAATTGCCACAGGCAGCAAAAAGGAAGTAAAAGGGAGTGGAGTCAGTGATGTCTCTTGTACCAGAGCTTATGCATGTACCTCTAGAGCAGTGGTCTTCAAACTTTTTTTTTTTCAGGACCCAGTTGAAAAAAAATCATTTAAGCCCAGGACCCAACAATTACATCTTTCAGCAATGCATTCCAGTCTTTTGATGGCGGCAGCAGGTGGGGTGCCATGACCCAGTACCTGAGGGTTCACGACCCAGTACTGGGTCCCAATCCCAGGTTTGAAAACCACTGCTCTAGAGGGTGCTAGAGCTGGCCCTACAGATACCACTGAGGAAGAAGTCTCTGGCAATGGTGCACGTTGCACACAAGCATCTAGCATGGAATGGACATGTGCCAGCACTCAAAGAAGGATTGAGGCATCTTAGCTGAGGGCAGCATGTGGCCTCATTCCACTGATAACAATAGAAGATGGCTGTCATTTTGAAAGAGGGTAATTCTATGTGTCATTCTCTGAAGGATAAGATTATATGCCAGCCCTGCTCAAGAAGAAACTTTAACCAAGCAAAATAAGTCAAATGAAGCCAATGTACACAAGTTCAATGAGCTTAAATTAGGAGGATTGAAACATGAAATATTGCCAAATTAAAAGGTTCAAAAATCATAAATCAGACCCCCTCTGAAATCATGAGATTGGCCCACATCTGCCCATCCTTCTGTCCAGCAATTAATTCTAACCCTCAGGTCTCCCACCAGTTCTGCAGCCCCAACCTCATCCCTGCTCCTACTGTTCCTGGTGCTCTTGACACCAGGGGTCGTGTGCTGATGCAGAGGTCTTGTCTTTCCCTTTCAGGCTGAGGGGTCAGGCCCAGGGGTGCTTCAGCCCCTCTGCTCATTCCCAGGATTGGTGTTAGAGGGAAGGGGGGAAGGCATGCAGAAAACAGCTGTCTCTCATAGAGCTCACAGAAATAAAGGGAGGAGCTGCTGGGCTCTTTTTGTTCCCTTCTCCTTTCCTGTGAGAATGGTGTCAGTTTCTGAGAGCAGAGGGAGAAAATGCCACTTGCTTCCTGCAGTAGCTTTGATTGGCTGCTCTTTCTGAGGAACCGTCTAATTTTAAAATTAAGCAAAAACCCAAAGGATGCCAAATTGTTAATTACAGGGACAAAAACTAAACATTTATTCTTTAACACACTGCAAGTGTAGCTACTAAGCAAGCTCTCATACATAGACCCATTTATGTTATTCAGTCCTGAACTAGAGGGACTACTGCTGTGGAAGAGAGAGAGTACCTTTTGTTTCAATATATGCATTTGCTCCTTTGCCTTTCAGCTGAAAAGCCAATACAGTGTAACATCTTTTGGTAAACAGGGATGAACAAGCAGTATATCATGAGTCACAGAATGTGTCAAAAAAAGGGTTTCAGCCAACAGTGACCCCGTGCAGTGAAGACAGAAAGCTGAATGGATCAGTAAGTCCCCAACTCATCAGTACGCTTGCCTTCATTCAAAACCTGCCAAATACTTGGGCTAGTACCTGATGTCATGTGTGATCTGGTCTTGCATCACTGCTGTTTTTTTAAATATTTTGTCTTCCATTTCATGCACAGCAAACTGCAATTTCATAAGGTCCTTTCTCTTTTCAGAAAGCTGCAACTCTACTGCCTTTTGCTGCTCTGACCGCTGCTTCAACTTGGTGTCCACAAACATGAAAGAAGACAAAGTTACAGCAGAATGAATTCTGAAATTCAGGTTTCTTTTATGTTTATTTCTAAATAACTGTAAAAAAAAAAACCATACATCACTCATTAAGCAGTTACAATAAATAAGTTAAAACTAGTTTGACTATTATAAAACTGTCCAGTAGTCTGATTCCTCTGTGTTTTACAAAGTTTATATGATGACTCTTGACCAGGTATATAAAGTTCAAGTGGCAGCAGCTTGTACTTTTGGTGCTGAAATTTCTAAATTCAGTCCTAGTTGATGAACATGATATCAACATGTATGTGGTTAGGATTGGTTGAATGGATGCTTGAGAAATCTAAGTACAGTGAGAGCAAGGAATACATATTTTACAAGTCTATTATTTTAGCATTTCCTGATCAACATAAATTTTTTTCTTAACTCAAGTGTCTCCATCAGATTTCATCATATGTACACACGTTTGAGCAATGAACTGTTTATTTGAAGTAACCATTTACCAGAATACTGAAAAAAATAGATGGGGCGGCGAATGAAGATAAGGAAGGGTTACTGAGGTCCTGCAAAAACTTACACATGCCAGCAATTTTAAGCACAAGTAATCCTATTCAACTGAACTGGATTATTCATGTGTGCAGGCATTTGTTGGACCAGGGTTTATATAATAATTTTATAGTATATTTGAACTTGCCCTGGAATTATATATAACCTATTGGCAGTTTTTGAAAAAAAAAACAAAAAAAACTTGTGCTGAGCCATTCTTCACATTTTCTATGCAGTATGCAAGAAGTGAATTTCAGATTAGGTGGAAAAATACAACTTTTAGAAAAAACTTTAGTATATTTTAAAACCTTTTTTTTTTAAAAAATATTGCTAATACTACTTTGTATTTTTGTTACTGTTCTTGTTTCTTTGACATCTCATTTCCTAAAATATTTTAATTGTTTCTTTGCCTTACCTGAACGTACAGATTGAATTTAGGAAACATATTCCTTGCTCAATATCATCATTTATTATTATTTAAAATGTGGTAGCACCAGAAGGTCCAAACAAGACTAGTTTCCCATTGTGTTAAGATATTTACAAACATATAAGAAATCAGAAATCCCACCTCAAGGAATTTACACTCTACAGGCTTAGTCCTGTGTCTTTTGAAGTCAACGGCACAATTTTTGGTGATGAAGGATTAGGCCTTACAGGCACCAGATAGACACTTGCATGTGTGCACAATTCCATTGAAGCTAATGGGCCTTCACGTGGAAGCAAAGGTCACTGCAGGATCAAGGCTTAAAATGCAATCTATTCATTTTAATCATACTGCAGTCATTGTTCCTTCTGCAGGTAATTCATGTTACTGTGATATTCACAGTAACTCATGGAATACTAAGTATATGGACTACTATGAACTTTGTGGCATAAATCTACTTGTAAAGGCCTCCTAACACACATTGTACTGGAAATGTTGGGAGGGTAAGGTGTGGGAGGCTGGATTCTCTGCTGATTGTGGGATGACTGCTAATGAAATTGAAAGTATGTGTTAAATGTGAATTAATTTCTATAGAGAGGGAGGGAAGATGGAATTCAGAGGTGATGTGCAAGATGGTGGAAATCAGACACCCTGAGGCTTACCTAGACTTCCTTAGCCACTGTACCATTTTCAGAAAAATGTTAGTGAAAGTGGACCTTAAGAACACTCACTACAAGACAAGATCAGACCCCTAGTCTCAGTTAATAGTGATTTCACACTAAGTTCAGTGCATGATTTATCAGTGTACAGTATTATGAAAATATTATTTTAATAGCTGTAGACTTAATGAGAATCTAAATTGCAAACTGACAATACAATGGTTTTTTTGATCAAACAGAATGTCATCTACTATATTAATAGCAATAAATATAAAACCAATTCTTAATAAAACTTTTTCCCTGATATAACACGGAATAAATCAAATCCCATAGATGCCACTGAGTGGCATAATAAAATAAAGATACTAGGAAGTGTACCTTTGACTGTATCAAAAGTATTTTCTGTTCACTGTTACTCAGATTGGTTTGTTGCTGTTCTAATTCCTGCCTGGCTCGCAATAGCTCCATATCCTTTTCAGATGCCTGTCTGTCTGTCTGTTCCTTCCTTCTCTTCAGTTGTATGATCTCTTCTACTAAGGCCTGCTTCTCTTTAGAATGAAGTTCTAAAGGAAAGAAAGTGATTTTAATGGTTTCAAGTTGTTTCAATGTATATAGGTCAACATTTTTATTTGATACTGATCAAAGTACAAATAGAGTTATCCAGGTTAAATACATATTATTTCACCCAATGCAGATCAATTATTTCTTTAATCAAGTCAACGTACTAACTTCTACACGTAAAATTGGTAGTAACTGAAATGATGCATAATTACCACATTTTTTATTCTCTTCTAAAAGAAGAATTGGGGACCATCTTATAAAAAAGGTATTTTATAAAATTACACAAATTAAACAGCTTTCCATTTTTTTTACATACTCTACTTTCTACTCTCTCTTGTGTCTCAAAATTGTCTCTTTTGTAAATTGCCTTCACTCTTAGTGATCCCTTTCAAACAGTATTCCTATGACTAACAGGGAAAAGCTTGGCACTGCCAACACAACAGTAATACAGACCACTAAGCATGTACCCCTTTTACAAGATGAAGAGATCCTGTACATTTTAAAGTGTCACATGAAAAGGAAATGAAGTGAGAAATATCCAGCCTTTTTCATTTGTTTACAGCAGATATATGCATCTGCCTTCAAGTCTGTTTGAGTTATGGCCCTAAAATTAATTACTTTTGTGATGCTCCTTTCTAAACAAATGATAAACATTTCAGAGTAATAGTTATGTATATTAAGAACATTATGATGACTTCTTTCATCAGACCAAACAGACCAAAGTTCTCTCTGAGTTTGATGGAAAACACATTCAGAAGCAAGCATGTAAAAACAGTGTTTTTTCAATATAGACACAGTGTCAAAATATGGAGTGATTTTTGTTAAAATAATTGCCAGAAGGCCTCATAAATCTTCTTTGCTTCTTAACTATAAGGGCTGAGCACTGGAACAAGTTACCTAGGGAAGTTGTGAAATCACTATCTCTAGTGGCATTAAAAAAAAAAGGTTAAAGTTAGGCAAAACACCTGCCAGGGATAGTCTAGCAGTAAAATACTTAGTCCTGCCTCAGTGCATACAACTGGACTAGATGACCTACAGATGACCCTTCCAGTCCTACATATGATTCTTTTACCTGATTTCTTGTTCAAAAGAGAAGAGGGGAACTTTGGGGACATTAAATGCATGTAAAAACAGCTGAGTATTAAAAATTAATGAACAAGTAGAGAGGTAATTGGTTATAATTTTAATAAAGCAGAATAGGAAAAATGTACACTGTCTACTTTTCTCCCACCCTTCATATATTTACTTTGTCTTTTTAGAATGTAAGCTCTTTGAGGAAGAGGCAATCTTTGTAAGTGTATGTACAGTACTTACCACATTTAAGGCACTATTGCAATTCAAACACATTAAGAATAATTTGAAAAATTTGGCTCATAGTTGTAGCTAAGGTCTCCAGGATCTCACTGGAACCAGAGAAGATACAGAGGCAATGTCACAGTATCCACATGTGATAAGGTCACAGTTTCTGCTTCAGTCTCAAGGCTGAAATAACAAGAGAGCCCGGTGCCCCTGAAACAGCAGAATATCATTCGCCTGACTCAGGAAGTGGAAAACCTGATTGGAGCTGCAGACAGAGACAAGCTCTGTGAAAAAAGATGGGGGGTGTTCCTACTGGAGGAACACAGGACTGTACACTTATCCTCACTGAGCTCTCTACTTCCCACTGGCATCTGATGGGAGTTGATTGGCTCCCTCCTCTCCCTCCTTATTAATGCATACTCTCACTTGTGGTTTCACCATTTTTGAAAACTCCTAAACCAATTTTAGTTCACCCCCTCACCCTGTGATTTGGACTGACCACCTGTTCTGGAGGTCAGGAAGGCATTTTTTCCATCGGGCCAAACTGTCAGAGACATAGTGGATTCCTCCCCTTCCTCACAGCATCAAGAAGGCTGTGTTCACACAGCCTCCTTATTTCGAAACAACAGAGGTTGTTTCGAAATAAGGTTTCAGCTGTTCACACGACGCACAGTTGTTTCGAAACAAGGGGACCCCCTTTTTTCGAAACAACTGTGTTGTTTTGAAACAAGTTAAACCCCATTTGGGGTCGAAACAAGGCATGTGAACATGTTGTTTCGGAACAAAGTGTTCCGAAACAACATTGGATCCTCAGCATCCTGGCCAGGGAACCCTCAGGTCCTTGGCCAGGGTGCTGAGGGCTGCCCCTCAGCCCCAGAAGGGGGTTGCAGCCCCAGAAAGGGGGCTGCAGCCTCCGGTGGTGTGGAGGGGGGTGAACCCCTGCCAGGCGGCTCAGCCGGCAGCCCAGGCTGCTCAGCCGGCAGCCCAGGCTGCTCCCCCGACCCCATGGCGGGGTTTGGAGGCAGCTCCAGCGGTGGGTTCCAGCGCCCCGCAGCCGCTCGCACCCCCCCGCTGGGGGCTGCACCCCCCTTTCAAGGGCTGCAGCCCCCTTTCTGGGGTTGCAGGGTGAGCTGCCGCAGCGGCTCACCCCCAGGGGGCTGCAGCCCCCTGAACCAGGTACCAAAATAGCAAGTTCACAGTGTGAACCTGCTATTTCGATTCCCGTTTTTTTCCTTATTTCGAATTAACATTTTGTTAATTCAAAATAAGTTGTTTCGAAATAAGTGTTATTTCGATATACGGTTGTTTCAAAACAACCGTATCGAAATAACCCGCTGTGTGAGAACACAGCCGAAGAGAACAGTTAGATTAAGTAAATATAGTATTTAGAATTTAATACTAGCTCTTTGTGTGAATATTTAGCTTGTCAGAACTTTGTAGATTGTGTTCAATGCAGGAAAAAGGCCAAATATTAGAAGTAAAAGAGGTAAGGGATTTGACTTGTGGGCCTTAAGAAAGGGGAGACCTGAAGTCTTCATAGACCAAGGTCCATCTTTTGATACCCATTTCACTTCCAGAACGGAAGATGGAGAGGTGAGACAATTCAGCAGAGTGAACTTAGTCTTCAGGGTAGGCTGAGGAGAGTTACTGGCTATATGATGGGAGCCAACAGTTCTATGTATGAAGAGGCACTAGATTAATAAAGTAGCAACCTTTTGCTACAATTCATTCTTGTGTCTGTACTCATTCACCTGTATCTCCAGATCAAATGAGGAAGATTCCTTCCCTCGTCCTGCCCTTCTTTCCCATGCATCTTCATAACATCAAGCCCAATCACTCAAGGTAGAGAAAGCAGATTTGATTACCCCTAAACTATGCCTATACTGCAATGAAAGTCCTGTGGCACAGTTGCCGTTGGCCTGGGTCATCTGATGCCCGGCTGGACAAAACCATGACTGGGATGGTTTAGTGGGAGTGGTCCTGCCTCTGGCAGGGGGTTGGACTAGATGACCTATAAGATCCCTTCCAGCCCTATGATTCTGTGATTCTATGACAGGACTTAGGCTTCAGGGCTATAAAACTGCAGTGTCAATGTGCAGGCTCAGGCTGAAGCCTGGCCTCTGAGACCTCATAAAGTGGAAGAGTCTTAGAGCATCTACAGTGCAATATTATAGCCCCATAACCCCAAGTCAGCTGACCTGCATTTTGTGGCACAGATATAGTCAATGTCAGAAGATTTTCTGAAAATTATCCTTAAAACATATATATTCTACGTCAGGCAACTTTTCTGTCTGATGTTATATGGAAGCCCAGAAAATTCAACTGGACAAAACAAAACAAAATTTCTCTATTTGTGTATACTTACATTGCATGTTACTAAAAGATTTGATGTGGCTTTTCCCTACTTGTCAATTTCAAAAGGGACAGCCCTGTTAGTCTAGTCCAGTAAAAAAACAACAAGGAGTTGTGTGGCACTTTAAGACTAACAGATTTATTTTTTGCATGAGTTTTTATGGGAGAAGATCCCACTTCTTTGAAGCATCTGAGGAAGTGGGATCTTCTTGCACGAAAGCTCATGCAAAAAATAAATCTGTTAGTCTTAAAGTGCCACACAACTCCTTGTTGTTTTTTTCCCTACTTAACACAGTGAACCACTGAGCAGAAGTGCCAGTACACAATTTTACCACGTGATGGTGCCAAATATATTTTTAAAAAATTTATTTAAAAAAAAAATCACATTTTGCAATGCTGTTTAGGCTTCAGCATGAACTTCTATATGGTTCTACAGAAAGAAGCATACAAGGTTATAATTTACTACAATGGATATTTGTACAACAGACTCACCTGAAGTTCACCAACCCCCTTTTTTCCCCCCTTTTAAGTTTCTGTGACCATCTTTCTTCCTTGCTTCTGTGACTGAAGTTGGATGCACCTCAGAATCTATTAAGACTGCAGTGGGCATAGCTGTTGTGCAAAACAACTATACTCACTTAAAGAAGGTAACTTTTTAACACCACAGCGAACAGTAAACTGCATGTGGAGTCTGTGGAGATTTTATTTGACTGCCCTCTCGATTGTTCAGTGCAGAAACTTGTTCAACAACACTACTCCTGAAAAACTTGAAATACAGAACTCAAACTTCTATGTCACATATATCATTCATATCAAGTATAGAAAAATTTGCATTTTAGTGATCATGCACAGGAAAGTGACTAACTACTATGGCTTTTGCAATATTTATAATGTTCATGTGCAAACCCAGTAACCTTCACACTTACATATCTTCTTTTCATGTTTAATATTATTCACAAACATCACATTACTATTAAAAATTAACAGCACTGGACTAGAGCCACTGCTCAATTCTTTGCATTTGGAATCATCATTTCTTTAAACCAAGGTTGACAACTAAACCAGAACACAAACAACATCCTTGCCTCTCCCCGCCTCCCTGTGTTGCAGACGAAGGGGCATAGCTCCAGGTGGACTTGGGTGAGCATGTGCCCACCCACTTGGCAAGCAGGCCTCCCTACTGCAGCACCCAGCAGTGGCATGGGCTTGGCTGCTGCAGCCGTAGACTAGCCAGCAGCAGCTGGCTGCAAATGGTGGGCACTACAGTGGACAGATGGGTGAAGGTGGGCTTCTCTCTGCCTGTGCAGCTCCAGCCCTGGGCAGCCACTGCAGCCTTTGTGCAGCACAGGCCGGGCTGCTTCCTCCCCCACTCCTCCCAATGCTCCAGTTGCTAGCAACTGGAGCATTGGCAGCAAGCTTCTAATCACATGACTGGAAGCAGGCCTGGCTGGGTCCATCCTGGACAGTCAGGGGCCCAGTCAGAATGTATGGGCTGGCTACAACCCTGTTTCAGACCGATTTTGTTGCAGGTGGCAATTAAGATCTCAAAATTTCTTTCATGTCTAGGTGACCTAACTAAAAAATCATACTACAGAGATTCCCTGTCAGCAAGATAACCAATCAATTCTAGTCTCTCAGTTAACTGGGCTGAAAAATGAGAAAAATATTCCCTTTCCCAGACGCCGCTATTCAATCCTTTGTTCGGAGAAAGATACTCTTGCCACTGGAAACCTCATCTTTTGTGGCTTTCCTGACCAGACAACAGAGCTGTGTCAACTCCACCTTCTAGCATTTTAACAGGATACAGCTGCCCTGTCCAGGCCTGGCACCTCCTCCAGCACTCTCTATGGTCCAAGTGTTTCCACTCAGCCCAGTCAATGGATTTGATTGTTTCCTTGTTCAGCGAGGGATGGACTTTTTTGTGCATATGTATGGAGTATATATATCCCATCACAATTACATATATGGTAACTGTCAGCTCTGCTCACAACTGGACTTAACAATTAGTGTAACTAATATCAACCTAGTGTAACTAAATAAACACAGCTCAAAATGGCTTAAGAATTGACAACAGGATTCATTTAGAAGATGGAGTACCATAAACAACCATGCTTCCAATTGTTTAGTATATGGAAGATGTGTGTATTTTCCCAGTTGAATACAATACTCTTAACCAAGATCGATATAGATTTATATTTTAAATTAGAGGGAAACTATAAATCTATAACTTACAAGAAACACTTTTGTATATAATCATTCTAACATCATCCCTTTTAAAGAAGACCAACTGCTTCCCCGGGGGGTGCAAGACCCGGAGCCCATCGGCCTGTGCACACACACCACCCCCCGCATGGGGGGTGGTGCAGCCCTGTCCTGCCCTGCACTGCCACCCCTTCCCTGGCCCTGAGGTCGGAGAAGGCTGGTCCAGGGGCTAGACTCCACTCTGCCGCGCTGCCTCTGGGCTGACCCTGACTGCCCCTAGGGTGGAAGAGCCGGTCCAGGAGAGGGGCAAGAGACAGAAGCCCAGCCTCTGGGCTGGCCATCTCCAGCCCTGGGCTGGCTCTTCCCCAACCTGGGAGCAGGGAAGAGCCAGCTGGGAGCAGAGGCTGGCTCTGCGCTCCAGCCCCCTTCCCCACTGACTTCATCTCTGTGCCAGAAGCAGTGGGGAAGGGGCCAGGGGACAGCATGGTTGTGGTGATGGCAGCGGTTCTGGCCCTGTGCTGCCTTGAACATGGCAGGACAGCATGGGGTCCAAAGAACCATGGGTCCCAGGGTGACCACCCCTCTCACCACCCCCTAGGGACAGCCCTGACTGATTTAGTCTGAGGGGTTTCCTATACCGGCATCTGCACTGGCTTGCCAATTAGCAGATAAGAATGCTTGTTCTTTTGAGGCCTGGATCCCCAGTGTGGATGATGAGGATGACAAGTAGTACCCAGCAATGAAAATAAGCAACGAGTCTGGTGGCATTTAAAGATGAGCAAATACATTTATCGCACGAGCTTTTGTGGGAGAAAGCTCATGTGACAAATAAATTTGTTAGTCTTTACTTGCCAGAGGCAGGGCCATAACTGGGCTGGAGCAACCAGGGCAAAGCCCCAGGTGCTGAATTTTAGAGGGTGCAGGTGATGGATCTAGCTCCCCATGGCTGCTGGGGATGGATATGGCTCCTCACCGCCCCAGCGGAGCCAGATCCGCCCCCTGCACCCTCTAAAATTCTGCAACTGGGGCTTCCAGTGATGCCTGGGGCTTCTGGTGGCACCTGGGGCCGGACCTGGCTCTGCACCACCAATGGGGATAGATTGGGCCCCAGCTAAGGGGAAAACTCTATCTGCATGTGCACTGTATTTGCGTAAGTACAATGAGGTGCTCAACATCAGGGCCACAACTATGGCGAGGTGAAAGGGAGAAGGTCCCGGGCGCCAATTTGAAAGTGCATCAGACCCTTTCGGGGCCCTTAAGAGGAATGTGCCTTTAAGGCACATTCCTCAGGGAGCGGGGAAAGGTGCTTCCTGCCCAGCTCCAGCCATGGTGGGGTAGGGAACCCCTGCTCGGCTCTATCACCAGTGGCAGGGAAAGGGAAACCCCTCCCAGCTCTGGCTGTGGCAGGGGAAGGGGCTCCCAGCCCGGCTCTGGCCATGGCGGGGGAAGGGCTCCCCCCCCCAACACGCTGGCTGTAGCAGGGGAAGGGGTTCCCTGGTGCTCTGGCGGCAGCAGGGGAAGGGGTGCCCCCAGTGCTCTGGCTGCGGTGGGTTAGGTAACCCCCTGCCCGGCTCTCACCACTGGGGAAGGAGGATGGATGGGCCCCAGATCCGGGCCCAGGTGTGTGTGGGGGCACCTTTGGGTCTGTTTGCCCTGGGCACAGATATCTCTAGTTACAGCCCTACTCAACATGATTGCACTGCATCTGCATAAGCACACATGCTCAGCATGCTGGAGAATGGTCAGTTTGGCTGGTATTGGGTTACTAATCAATTTAACCTTACTTGCAGGGGTAATGGAATGTAGCCCCTTTATTGTATGAAAATGGAAGTAGAACTGTGCTTAGCCTGTTCTGATGAAAGATTTGTTCTCATCTGAACAGAGCTCAACAAAGAAGGCTTTCAGATGCCAGAGCACTATAAAAGCAGCGGGGAAGGGACAGGGTCTTCCTGTCTGGTTTGCACTGGCTCTGAGAGCTGCCCTCAGGCATGGTTTGATTACTTTCCTAGCATGGGCGGTTTTTTATGCTGCCCTTGGGAGAGGAAGCTCCAAAAATCCAGTACCTCCCTACCCTCTGCCTGATCCAGCTCCCACTGCTGGGGCCAGAGCTGGATTCTGCCGCCACCAGCAGCACCAGGTCCAGGACCAAGGCCAGATCCTGCCAGTACCATTGGCTCTTGGTTCCTGGTCGGGGCCAGATCCTGTCATCGCTGGTGGCTCCGAATCTCTTGTGGGGGGCTGCTCCTGCCACCAGGGGTATCCCCGGGTCCTAGATATCGCTGAATCGGGCAGCTCCCAGTGACTCTGGGTCCTTGGTTGGGACTGGATCCTGGCACCAGTGGCATGTGTGGGTCCCCAGATGGGGCCCAATCCTGCCACTGGCAGCTTTCCTGGGTCCCCAGCTGGGACCAGATACAGCCACCAGCGATGTCCCCAGATCCCCAGTCAGGGCCTGATCAGGCTGTGGGAGGGCAACTCTGGGTCTAGATTCTAGCACCTGCTCCAGGTCCATGGCCAGGGCCTGATGCTTGTGGCAGCAGCTCTGGGTCCGTGGCCAGTAGGACTGTAGCCAGGGCGGGGCAACTCGGACAAAGCCAAAGGTGTTGTATTTTACAGGGCGCCAGGGCAGTGGCTGGGGCTGGATCTGGATCTGTGCCATCTGCTGGCAGTGGCTGGATCCAGATCCACACCACCTCTGGTGGTGTCTGGAGCCAGATCTGGCTCCGTGCCACTTGTGGGCCGGATCGGGACTGGGGTGAGATAGGGACCCAGCTTGGCACATTTCAGGCTGCTTGCTCCCAGTGCCAAAATATTTATTTCCAGCACCGCTGACCTGGGCTCAATCCCGCCATTGGTGGTGGCTGCTCTCTGGCTCCCTCTGGCCAGCCCACTCCTGCCTTAGCAGGTGGGCAGAGAGCAGCCAATCATGGGGAGGCAATGCCTCCCTGCATCTTATTAAGTCTGTCCCTGTTTTCCAGTGTTCAGTGATACAGTTAATAAGATCTCTCTTGGAGTCTTTTGTTTTGTTATAACCAGACACAATGCTCCTATCAGCAGCTGGGTATCCCCACAAACTGAAAGCTGAAGTCACTGATAGCTGAACTCTACGAAATCACTAAGAACTGGGGAAACCTTGAGGAACTGACAGGCAGCGAAACTAGAGAAACTTAGCCAACAGAGGGGCTCAGTCAACTCGCACAAGTGTCAGGTGGCAGAAACAGCATAACAAGGCAGTTGAGTCCAGAGACGGAGAGAACAGTGCAGTTATAACCATTAGTGGGCTCAGGGGAAACAAGAAGGCCAAGGCAAAGGACATGCCCCACATACTTTGGATGGGGTGGGTTCTGCTCAAGGTTTTTGTGTTTATGAATTCTGTTTGCACTGTTTTGCCAAACCAGTGTTAGGTTACTTCCTTCCTTTTATTAAAATGTTTACTATCTACACTCAGACTGTGTGTTTACAGAAGGGGAAGTACTGCCCTTTGGGAGCACCCAGGGGATAGTGTGTAATTTCCAGCTGATCAGTAGGAGCCCTAGTCAGTTTGGTGTTGCATTATGGACAGGAACTCCCAGGTATTGAACCCAGCCTTGTTGCTGCTGACTCCATCCGGCAGTAGAGTTACAGATAGAAGGAAATGCCTTTCATATAATGCATCATTATCTTTTTGGAATTGCTACAGGATATTCCAGTGGCTACACCTTAACAGGATTCTAGTTATAATATGTAAAAAAATAAGCAAACAAGAATGTTGGTAGGGACAAGAAACCCTCATCCTTTAGGGTAAAGGCCAATCTTCTAATTATTGGAGTTGAGTTGAAAAACTTTCCTGTAGGCAGGCTATTCCATAACTGTTTACTACAGGGCTTCTTCCACCTTCCTCTGAGGCAATGGGTCCTGGCCATTTCTGGAGACAGGATATTGGATTAGATGGACCACTGGTCTGATCTCTTATGGCAGCTCCATAGGAGGAGTGGGAAACTCATGGAGTGGTGACTTGTTCAAGGAGAAACAGGCCTAAGTTCCACAGATGAGGAAGCATGTATGTTTTGAAGGCCTTGTTGATCTGAAGTGCTGCCCTCTGAACTGAGTTTCTGCTTTTCTCTCAGAGGGAAGAAAAAAAATAGCACAGCTTATAGTAGACATTAGCGGGAATCTCCTACCATTTCTGCTTTTTCACTGTCCTGAGCCTCCTGCCCAAATACGGTTCTAGTTAAGGAGATCTGAAGTGCAGGGAGACCATCCAGTCCCTGTCTACTGTCACTGGTGGATGGCTGGACAGGGAAGCAACTGACCCGCTGCTTGGTTGGACATTTCAGATATACCAGCCCTCTGAGAGGAGCAGACAGGGTTGCCCTAGTCAGGGGGCTTATCTGTATTTTATTCTGCCTTGTGCTGTTTTCCATTATCCTAGCTTCTGTGAACTAAAGATCATTTCTCAGTGTGAAATATTTGCTACACTATTCAATGAGAGTGCTGTTGTAGTTGCGTTGCTCCCAAAATAACAGAGAAACAAAGACAGGTGAGGTAATATCTACTTCTTTTGATGAGAGAGAACCTTTTGAGCCATACAGAGCTCTTCTTTAGGTCCATTGACTGGGCTGGGTGGAAAAGACAGCTGGAGGTGCCAGCCTGGGGAAGAAGACCTGATAGCTGTGACCCATTCAGCTAAGAGAAGGAATTGACAGCTGTACCTTCTGCCCAGAAAAGTCATAAAAGCTTACGATTCCAATGTAGCAGAATAGCTTTCTCCCAAAGAACTGAGTACTGGAGCCTGGAAAAAAATCATGCTATGATGTCACTCACATTTTCTTTCTAATTAATCAGCGAGAAGCAGAAAGAAAATGCACCAAGATAGAGTGCCTGTGAAGGGGTAGGACTGGCACCAATTGTTCTGCTCTCAATTGGTCCTTTATTGCCTGACACCAAAGATGGTCCACCCATTTCCACACTAGAAAGATCAAACCACAGAACTTCAGCTACCTTTGCTGAAACCTGGAACTCTGGAGTTTGTGCCACATAAAGTATTAAAACAAAAAAAGGAGTCCTGTGGTACTTAAAAACTAACAAGTTTATTTATTGCATGAACTTTTATGGGAGAAAATCCCACTTCATCAGGTGCTTTGAAGATTGGGGAACTTACAGAATGGTAGGAAAATAAATGCAGTGAAGTTTAAGTTATGGAATCATGCAGAGGAGTTTAAGTCATGAGGTGACAAGTGTGACCTGATCCCATGACTTCCATTTCCCTGCATTTATTTCTAATTAACCTCAGTTGTGACCTGATCCCATGATTTACACTTCCCTGCATTTATTCTCCTCCCATTCTCTAAATACCCTCGTCTTTAAAGCGTCTGACAAAGTGGGAAAGGTCATGCAATAAATAAATTTGTTAGTTTTTAAGTGCCACAGGACTCCTTGTTTGTTTTGCTGAACTAAAATAACACAGCTACCACTTTAGAACAAAGTGTTAAAAACCATACAGAGAGACTGTACACATTCACATGTTGACATTTGACTCCTGAAAAACAATTACCTTCTGTAATATTAATCTGGTTATTAATTCGTTCTCTGTCTGTTTGCAGCATATGTAAACTGCTTTCCTTTCGTTTGAGTTCCAAATGGAGGCCATCAGCTTGTGATTGTAATTCCTGCAAGAAAATAAACATATTTGTGGTGAAAGTTTATCTAATCATTATTAAATATTTCCACAAGGGTCAAATGTTCATCTACTCTGGACTATTGCATCTCAATTCAAATGAATAAATATTTAAAAAGAAACAAAACCACAGATAAATACATTCAGATACAAATTGCATACTGAGTGTCAGCATTACATGTAATTTGCTTCAAACAGCTATCAGACGCACAATGAATGCAATTAAAGTCAAGCATATTACAATTTTAATTTACAAATCCAAAATGTTGGTCTAATTTGCTACCATGCTTGCAACAATGTTTCAAGTTTAGCTATTTTAACAATTTAGATTAATAATGTGCCATCAGCTTAAACATAGATGGCTATTTACCAGTTTTAACACTTATTTAAAGAAACACCATTTTTAAACTAACATCTTAAGAGCTCAGTTTAAAAAACACCAGCAAAGCAATCACTTAGCAACAAATATTTTTCCTTCCATTTACAAAAATTTCAGACTCACAATGACTTAAAATTAAATTTTCTTTAAAAAGAAAATATTCTCTTTGAATGCTCTATATCAAGCATGAGCACAGCAGTTAAGATTTCTCAAAGTGAAAGATTTTAGACTGTGAGGCTATGTCTACAACTAGCAAATCAGTTTGAATTAAGGAGCCTTAATTCAAACTAATCTGAGCCCTGTCTACACTAGGCTTTGCCTAGTTGGAACTAAAAAAATGTTTAGCTCCAACTAAGCAAAGCTTAGTTCAAACTAGTTAGTTCAGCTGTTTAGTGTGAACTAACTGCTTAGTTCAAACTTATTTCAAAATTTATTTTGAACTAGCACAATGTAGTCATGCTATTTGGAACTAATCGCATTTTTAGTTCGAACTAATTTCAAACTACTTAGTTTGGACTAAACAAGTCCTAACCAAGCTTTTAGATGTAGACATAGCCTAAAAGTCCAGTGACTTTGTGCTGAGGCATCTGCACATCTAAGGCTCAGAATCTGCTGTGGAAAGTCTTTGATGTGCCAATACCTTGGCAGAGAAATACTGGATTCAACTACTTTAAAGGCCTCCACCACTGGCCAGAATCCTTTATCTTACAGAATATCCCACATACTGGGGTTAGTCCCCTTTTCATAGATGGCCTGTTCACTTTGTCTTCCTTATCATAATGTTTATCTCCAAGCCTCTGACTGCACAAATGGCTCCCCACTCACCAGAAGCATACGCAGAATGCAGCTAGCAATTCTGAGTGTCAGGCTGACAACAGCAGAAATGGAAGTAACGCAGCGTTACTTACCAATAAACTTCCTTCTTCGATATGGGCTGCTCACATACATTCAGATAGATGTGTCTAAGTGCCGGAGCACATGGATATCCAAAAGCTTTTTGCCCCCACCTGTCCCTGTAGGGTCAGTGGTCAATGCCCCCTCTGTCCTGTGCACCTAAATGGTATATCGGTGGCCTTGTCCCTGCCCCCGCCCCCCTTCTGTCCCTTCTTTCCACTAACTCCGAAAAGTGGGGATGGAGGGAGGGTACAGCATGTATGTGAGCAGCCCATCTCAAAGAAGGACATATACTGGTAAGTAACCCTTCGTTCTTCTTCAGGAGCTGCTTACATCCATTCAGATATAGGTGACCACAAACCATACCTATGATGGTGAGCAGAGTTAAGATTTCCCCACTCCAAGGATGGCTCTGCCCAGGGCAGCATCGTCTGTTGCCTGGTGGACTACTGCATAGTGTGATGTGAAGGTATACACTGAGGACCAGGGCACCGCTCTGCAGATTTCCTGGATCAGGACCTGAGCAAGGAATGCTGCAGAGGATGCTTATGCTCTCCTTGAGTGTGCTCTGATCTTCCCTGGTAGGGGAATGTTTGGTCTTTAATAGCAGTTTTTAATACAGTTCAATATCCAGGATGAAATGCATTGGATCATTACTGGTTGTCCCCTCATGCTCTCAGCAACTGCCATGAACAGCGGGATCATTCTACTGAATGGTCTGGTTTGTTCGATGTAAATTTCGAGTGCCCTTCTTAAATTGAGGGTGTGCCACTTCCTTTGGTTCTCTGTGACCTGTGGGTCTGAAAAGAACACCAGTAGGCAGCTGTCCTGATTAACATGGAACAAGGACATCACCTGGGCAGGAAAGCTGGATGTGGCCAAAGCTGAACCTTATCCATGTGGAAGACTGTGCATGGGGGTTCCGAGGAGAGAGTTTTTAACTCTGAGACCAGTCTGGCTGAGGTAATAGCCACCATGGAGGCTAGCTTCCATGACAGTACCAACAATGTGCAAGAGTTAAGGGGCTCATCTGGTGGTTTTATGAGAACCTCAAGCACCAGGTTTAAGTCCCATAGGGCAACTGGGGCTCAAGTTTGGGGACAGAGCCTTTCCATGTCCTTCAGGAACCTTGAGGCCATGGGGTGGGAGAAGGGGGTTACCCCATCCAAGCTACTGAGGATTGCTGAAATTGCTGCCAAATGCATTCTGAGGGAGTGAAGTGTGAGGTCCTTCTCCTTGAAGTCTAGGAGGTAGTCCAGTTTTTTTTTAATCAGTGCGGACTCCATGGCTATCCCTTTTTTCCTGATCCCAGAGGGAGAAGCTTTTCCATTTAGCGCTGTGAGTGGCTCTTGTGGAGGGTTTTCCGCTCTCAAGAAGGACGTTCTGTACCTTTTCTAAGCATTTCTTCTTGCAGACTCCATGCTGTCAGGTGAAGTACCCCTGGATCTGGGTGATGCATAGAAACATAGAAACATAGGGTTGGAAGGGACCCCACGAGGTCATCTAGTCCAACCCCCTGCCAAAAAAGCAGGACCACTCCCACTAGATTGTCCCAGCCAGGGTTTTGTCCAGCTGGGCCTTAAACACCTCCAAAGACGGAGATTCCACCACCTCCCTAGGTAGCTTAGTCCAATGCTTCACCACTCACCTAGTAAGAAAGTTTTTCCTAATATCCAGCCTCGACCTCCCCAGCTGTAACTTGAAACCATTGCTTCTCGTTCTGTCCTCTGTTACAACTGAGAACAGTCAAGCTCCATCCTCCTTGGAGCAACCCTTCAAGTAGTTGAAGGTTGCTATTAACTCCCCCCAGTCTTCTCTTCTGCAGGCTAAATAAGCCTAGTTCCTTCAGTCTTTCTTCATAGGGCTTGTGCTCCAGCCCTTTGATCATTTTTGTTGCCCTCCACTGGACTCTCTATAATTTGTCCATGCCCTTTTTGTAGTGGGGAGCCCAAAACTAGACACAGTATTCCAGATGTGGCCTCACCAGTGCAGAATAAAGAGGAATGATCACATCCCTCGATCGCTGGTAACACTTCTTCCGATGCAGCCCAGTATGCCATTGGCCTTTTTCGGCAACAAGCACACACTGCTGACTCATATCCAGCTTCCCATCCACCATGACTCCCAGGTCCTTTTCTCCAGTGCTGCTATTTAGCTGATCACTTCCCAGCCTGTAGCAGTACATGGGGTTTTTCGTCCCAAGTGCAGGATTTTGCACTTGTCCTTGTTGAACCTCATAAGATTTCTATAGGCCCACTGCTCCAATTTGTCTAGGTCTCCCTGAATCCTGTCCCTGCCCTCCAGGGTGTCTACTGTTCCCCTCAGTTTGGTATCATCCGCAAACTCACTAAGTGTGCAAGCTATCCCATCATCCAGATAATTAATGAAGATGTTGAACAGAACTGGCCCCAGGACCGACCCCTGGGGCACAACTTGACATGGAGCCATTGATTCCTACATGCTGAAACCATTGATCTAGCCAGTTCTCTATACACCTTACAGTCCACGCATCCAACCCATACTTCCTTAATTTGCCAATGAGAATGCTGTGGAAAACTGTATCAAAAGCCTTGCTGAAGTCGAGGTATATCACATCAATGGCTCTTCACAAATCCAGTCATCTCATCATAGAAGACGATGAGGTTGGTCAGGCATGATTTACCCTTGGTGAATCCATGCTGACTGTTCCTGATCACTCTATTTTCCTCCAAGTGTTTCAGGATGGATTCTCTGAGAAGCTGCTCCATGATTTTTCCAGGGATTGAGGTGAGGCTGACAGGTCTGTAATTCCCTGGATCCTCCTTTTTCCCTTTCTTGAAGATCAGCACTATATTTGCTTTTTTCAAGTCCTCTGGCACCTCCCCCGTTCGCCATGAGTTTTCAAAGATAATGGCCAATGGTACTGCTATCTCATCAGCCAGCTCCCTCGGATGCAGTTCATCCAGCCCCATGGACTTGTGCACATCTAGCTTCTTTAAGTAGTCCCTAACCTGACCTTCTGTCACCAAGGGTCTCTCTTCTTCTCTCCAATCTACCGTACCTAGTGTAGTGGGCTGGGAGCTGACCCTGCCTGTGAAAACTGAAGTAAAAAAAGCATTGAGCACTTCAGCTTTTTTCTCATCCTCTGTCACAAGGATACCTGCCCCATTTAGTAAGGGACCTACATCATCCCTGATGCTCTTCTTGCTATTGATATACTTGTAGAACCCCTTCCTGTTATCCTTCACATCCCTTGCTAGCTGCAACTCCATTTGTCCTTTGGCCTTTCTGATTTTATCCCTGCAGGGCCAAGCAATGTCTTTATATGCCTCCTTAGTCATCTGTCCTAGCTTCCACTTCTGGTAAGCTTCCTTTTTATGCTTCAGCTTAGTGCAGAGCTCTCTGTTAAGCCACTCTGGGCACCTTCCACATTTGCTGTGCTTTCTCTTTATCGGAATGGTATCTTCCTGTGCCCTTAGCAGGGTTTCTTTAAAATGCAGCCAACTCTCTTGGACACATTTCCCCTTCAGATCAGCCTCCCAAGGGATCCTGCCCATCATTTCCCTGAGGGAACCAAAAGCTGATTTTCTGAAGTCCAGGGTCTGCATTTTGCTTCTTTCCTTCTTTCCTTGAATCAGCATCTTGAACTCAATCATCTCATGGCCACTGCTACCCAGGTTGCCATTCACTTCTACTTCCCTGATCAATTCTTCTCTGTTTGTGAGCAGCAGGTTGAGAGGTGCAAGGCTCCTAGTTGGTTCCTCCAGCATTTGTACCAGGAAGTTGTCCTCAACACTCTCCAAAAACTCCCTGGATTGCCTGCGCACTGCTGTATTAGCCTCCCAGCAGATGTCAGGGTAATTGAAGTCCCCCATGAGAACCAGGGCCTGTGACCTAGAAACTTCTGCCAGTTGTCCATAGAATGCCTCATCCACCTCCACCCTCTGATCTGGTGGTCTATAGCAGACACCCACCATGACATCCCCCTTGTTGCTCTCCCCTCTAAACTTAACCCACAGACTTTCAACTGGCTTGTTTCCACTTTCATAATGAAGCTCTGAGCAGTCAACTGAGCTCTTTTACATATAGTGCTACTCCTCCCTCTCTCCTTCCCTGCCTGTCCCTCCTGAACAGTTTATACCCAGCTATTGCAGAGCTCCAGTCATGCAAACTATCCCACCACGTCTCTGTTATCCCAGTTATATCATAGTTCTTTGTCTGCGCCAGTACTACCAATTCCTCCTGTTTGTTTCCCAGGCGCCTCGCATTCGTGTATAGGCACCTAAGATACCAGGTCAAAACAGTCAGAGTCCTATGTGAGCAAGTCCTCCCTGAGTTGGAGCGTTACAGGTGGGACCAGGTGTGTCCCTATACATAAATATTAGGTGGGGCCCTGGCCCCCACCAGCTGGCAGAGCCCCAATCTGTTCCCTTCCCACTCCCCCCCCAGCTCCCTGAGCCCTTCCCTAACCCCCCTCCAGTGGCCCCCGAGCCCCATATTTGGTATAAACATGGCCACCACACTGCCCATCAGAACATGGACTGTCTTCCCTTGTATCTTGTCCAGGAAGGCTACACAAGCTAATCAAATTGCTTTCAGTTCTTTCACATTTATGTGTAGGAAGGTGTCCTCCTGTGACCACATCCCCTGGGTGGATAAGCCTCCCTTAATGTGGGATCCCCAACCCTGATTTGATGTGTCTGTGATCAGAGTGATTGAGAGGCCCTGGGCTTCCAAGGAGACCCCTTTGCATGTGAACTCTGGGTTCTGCCATGACTGTTCCTTCCAAGCTCTATGCATGTTCACATGCACCCATTGTGAAACCCACGCACACAACAAAACAAAGCACGCACACAAAAAAAATTCAACAATGCTAATATTAGTGCACAGAAAAAAAAATTTTTTGCACACACAAAGAAATTTTTTGTGCACGCACCCTACAAAAAATTAGAGGGAACACTGTCTGTCACACCCTTACTTGGTCTAGCATGCTCCTTGGGATTGTTAGCCTGTTCAGGGAGTGATGGTATGTGTGTTAGGCTGTTGCCAGCCACAACTGAAGGGGCCTCATGTAGACGGGCTGTCCTTGTCACATAGGTGGAAGCCGCCATGTGGCCCAGCAGCTGCGAGCAGTGTCTCGCAGTAATCACAGGGGTGCCCTGTAGTTCTGACACGATGGTAGAGATGGACTGAAACCTTGACAGGAAAAGTGATGCCCTTGCCCTTAACGAGTCTAGATGGGCCCCTGTAAATTCTATTCTCCTTGAAGGGGAGAGTTTCGACTTTCCCAGATATAGTAGGAGCTCTAGTTTCTTGCACAGGCTTTGAGTCACGCATACAATGTGATGGACCGGGTGTTTGGACTTTCCCCTTAACAATCAATAGTCTAAGTATGGGTACATTCTAACCCCTTGTTTTCATAGGTGGGCTGCTACTGC
The DNA here is from genome assembly GCA_007922195.1 of Podocnemis expansa. Lineage (NCBI taxonomy): Eukaryota > Metazoa > Chordata > Testudines > Podocnemididae > Podocnemis > Podocnemis expansa. Next base: position 6,412,793 of record ML682021.1, on the reverse strand, counting down.
TGAGATGTATTTTGTAAACCCCCCTGGGGCCAATGCAAGGCCAAAAGGGAAAGCAGTGACCTGGAAATGATTTCTGCCCACCATGAGCAAAGAAACCTTCTATGTCCTTGTTTTATTGAGATATGGAAGTATGTGTCCTTCGGATCAAGGGCCTCAAATGAGTCCTGGGGATCTAGTGATGGAAGAATCTGCGATAGGGATACCATTTGAAACTATAATCTTTTTAAAGTGTTTGTTTGGAGCTCTGAGATCTAGGATGGGTGGTAGGTTGCTTTCGGGACCAGGAAGAAGCGGGAGTAAAAGCCCCTCCCCTGCTCCCTTGTGGAGACGCTCTCAACTCTGCTTAATATGCAGAAGGTCCTGGGTTCAAACCCCGGGGGGTTGGACTCGATGATCTCACAAGGTCCCTTCCAACCCTACTGATTGATTGATATGGCAAATATTGGTAATGATCAACTGCCCCACAGTCAGTAACTTTTAGCACTCTAGTTCTAGTAGAGTCTCGTGGGATGGGCCCCCGCTGCTGTAGCAAGGGGGCACTTTTCAGTCCCAAGGTCTAGATCTGAACTGGATGGAGTAACCTTGTGAGACTGTGTCTAGTCCACAGCAGTTTGATGTGATTTTGGCCACTGGTGGTGCAACAGGCCCAGGCAGCTCCCAAATCGTGAGGTCTGGTTGTTCCTGTTGTTGACGCAGTCCTCGGGTGAGAGGTCAAAACCTCTGTCTTTGGTTGGAAGGGCGGAAGCTGTTATTTCCTTGCCAGGGCACCTGAGTATTCCCCTGGAGCCCTTTCCATCCCAGCTCCTGTCTCCATCCCAATTTCCATAGTGTTAGGAAGGCTGGAAGGGCTGGTGCCAGGAGCCCTGTTGATGTTGCTGCTGCTGCTGCTGCTGTTGGCAGGACTGTTGCTGAGGCTGCTGCTCATGGAAGACATGCCTGGCTGTCTGAGGACTATACATGCTGAGTGATCTTAAGAGTGTCCACTTCTACACATGGTGATCACTGAAGCCACGCTGTGGCTCCCTGTATCTATGGCATCCCATAAAGTTAGAAGCATGTCACATGCCACCAGGAATCCCTCCTTCACCTAGGTATTATAGCTCCAGGATGGTCAGAGGGGATGGGGTCTCTAAACCTCATCATGGACTTCCACAGATTAAAAACATATCTACCTGTGAGGGTCTGGTGATTGGCAAATACGTAGCTGCAGAGCCACGGTCGAGTACGTTTTTCTGCCAAAGAAGTTGTGCTTTTTGGCCTCTCCGTTCTTCAGCATGGCAGCTGGTTGGCCCTGATGCTCCTGTTGGTTCACTGTGTCCACTACTAGGGAACCAGGAGTAGGATGGTTGAAGAGGAAGCTAAACCTGACTGCAGGGATGTGGTAATATCTCTCCTCCCCTTTGGATACCAGCGAGATCGAGGACGGAGTTTGCCACCTGGCCTGGGTGACTTTCAGGACTCCCTCATGCACTGGGACTGCCACCCTGGCTTGGGAATGGGGAGGGGGGATCTGCATCACCGTGGCTGACTGGCGTACGCAATGCGGCTTCTGGGGCAGGCCAAAGGTAGCACCGGAGGCTGTACTGCACATGCAAGTCAGCCCTGCCACCCCAGGGGCGAACCAGCCAGGCTTTATCCAGTCCATCCCACCCCCCAGGGCAGACTGGCCGGCCCATGGGTGGGGCAGGAGCTCTGAGACTGGCCTCTGTGCTGGCTCTCTCCGCCAGCAGGGGCAGACCAGCTGGCCCAGGGGCATGGTGGGAGCTCAGAGCCTGGCTTCTGGGCTCGCCCGCCCCACTCCCCTCCCTTGCACTAGCAGAGTGGAGGAACCCCACACTGTGGCAGGCCCCTGGGCACAGGCCCCATTGGCCTGTGAGGTAATCCGCCCGTGACAGGAGCAAGGAATTTTTTTCTTAAGCAATGGTAAAATCCTAACACTTGGCAGAAGGACTTAGAACAGTCGGAGTACCTGAAACTATTTTAACACAGATAATTTATCTTGTACTTTGATACTATGTTTCAAGTTGGTACAATATTTCACTCTATTTAAAAACAACACAAATCCCTCTCCCAAAACCCTCAAAAGCGCTAAAAATCAACAGTATTTCACAGAAATGAAATAGCCCATGTAGTTATTCACATGAAAATAAGGTTGAATACTAGGAAAAATTTACCCGCAGCTTTTGAAGCAAGTGTTCAGTTTCACAGGTGATGCGGGGTTGAAGATCTGTGGCTTTTTTAGTCTGTTCACGAGTGATGATGGAAAGTTAAGGTCAAAAAGTGATTTTTGAAGTAATTACATAAAGTGCAGAAAAAGGTTTTCTTTAATCAAAATCTTAACACTAAACAGTTTAAAATTTTACTCAACTTGTATAACCTTAAAGAATTTCCACAAAAAGTTTTTCTTGGGTATACTTACTGCATTTTTTGGCATGATATATTGAAGGATATAGAAAATTGGCTTCCAGTTCAAGGAAGTAGATTTGTTGCTGGAGGTTCTTGATATACTCAGATTCTATAGTTGACACTGTGTTCTCCATTGCTAGAAAAGATTAATTCAAAACTATATGTATATTTTAATTTCCTGGCAACAAATATGATTGTACTGAGACTTCTACTCAAGTCAGGACAAAGTATTATCTACACCATCCCTGACATGTTTATCTAACTTGCTTTCAAAAATCCAAAATGATGGAAATTCCAAAAAGTCCCATTGCAATTTATTTCAGGGCTTTAACTGCCCTGACAGTTGTGAAGCTTTTCTTAATATCCAAATTAAATCTCCCTTGCTACATTTCGACCCCTTGTTCTATCCTCAGAGGTTGATAAGTCTCCACTCAGGCATCTCTTTTCCAGACTAAAGAAACACAATTTTTTCAGTCTTTCCTCAAGTTATAGGTCATGTTTTCTAGCCTTTTGATCATTTTTTGTTCCTCTCCTCTGGACCTTCCCCAATTTGTCAACATCTTCCCCGATATGTGGCATCCAGAACTCAATACAATACTCCACAGAGATCTAATCTGCACAGAATAGAGCAGAATTACTTCTGCTGTCTTGCCTACAATACTCCTTATACACCCCAGAATGATATTTTTCTTTTTGCAAGTGTTTGTTGCATTGTTGACTCATATTTAGCTTGTGATCCACTACAACCCCCAGATCTTTCAAGCGCTCTTCCACAGGCAGTCATTTCCCATGTTTTTGCATGTGTGCAATTGACTGTTCTTTCCTACACATGTGCCTTGTACACTTAAAAAAATAAGTTGACCTAATACAGATCCATTTACAGTCACTGCTGTAACTACTGTGGTGGCTGATGTTGTCCTCTTCGGGTTGGTGGAGTGTGTCTTCACTGGAAGCACTTCCACCAACCTATGGTGCAGAGTGGGCAGCTGAGAGTCCAGTCTCAACTTCCGAGCTCTTTGTGGGCTAACCCACCCCCCACACTCCTCTGTCCCAACCTGGAGCCTAGGAAAGCCACCCTGAATTCTGTTGTCCCCTCCCTCTTTCCTGCTGGTTCCATCCCTGCTCTCCTCTAGAATAGACAGCCACCTCAATTTCACAGCTCAGCTGTGCAATTGAAAAGGCTGAGGAAGTTGGGGTGTGCTTCAGGACTCCTGTTAGGACAGCCTTGTCAATTGCATAGCTGGGCCTTGAAATTGACATGGTTACTGAGCCTTGGGGCAGCCTAGACTTAGATTTTCTTGTCAACTTCATTGCTCAAACTCTCTCGTGTGGACCAGGCCATAGTAAAGCACTTTGAATTTGTTCTTACTGAATTTCCTCCTATTTTCTTCAGACTATTTCTCTGGATCATTTGGAATTTTAATCCTATCCTCTAAAGCACTTGCAATCCTTTAATTTTTTGTTTCATCCTGCAAAAAAACAAAACATACCCCCAGCTACTTGTCCTCACTTTAAAGTCATAAATTTTACCCCCACCCATAATGCTGCTCTTATTTATCCAACTCCCAACACAATTTATGTTCCTGTCAATCATTTTCCTCTCCTTTAATTTATGCTCCTTTCTACAAAAGCAAGTGTCCCTCTCAGTTTGCATAGCTCATGCTCACTCTGTTGTATTCCTCCATAAAACCCATTTGTTCAGGAACTACTTCCTGACTTCCTCCCATATCCTCCCTCTAACTGAACTGCTAGATCATATCATTATCTGTTCATCTTGCCTACTTAAAGACTAAGACCTTTGGGTCTTAGACCATGTCTTACTATGTTTATAAAAGCACCATATAAACATTTAGTACAATATACTTTTATTAATAATAAAATTGCTGACAATATCTGTTTCCATAACAGAACAAAGGTAAAGGTGTGGTGTACATGTATTTTCCAAGTACAAACCCTCAGACAAAATATGCACTTATGTTTACTCAAAACTAATGCAATGATCAAACTGTAGCATTCAGATCAAATAGCTGCAGGTGTGTACCACTGAATATGCAATTATACTAAAGAATTCATTGGTGCCTTTCTTCTGATTCACATTTAGCCACCTGTGGTCAGTTTGAAATGACTCAATACTTCACTTTTTTCTAGCCCTTCCTAAAGTGCAACACAGCGCACTATAAACAGATTCAGGAACCATGTGGCAGAACCTTTCCATCAATGTCATTAAAAAATGGCAAATTCAAAACTGATAAAAAGAAGTACTTTTCAGAACTAAATGTAATTAGACTGGGGAACATTATGTCAATGAGATGAAGAATTTAGCAAGAATCAAAAAGTCATTGGACGTTTTTACTGACAACAAGATTATCTAGTTACAGGATTAATTGCTAACAAACATTTTAGAAAGATATAAAAATCTCATGCCTCAGGTTTTAAATTGTATTAAGGATTAGGATGAGATTTTGGGGGGATAGGTTCTGAAGCAGATTTTCCCAGATGTGCCTACAGCAGCATTTGTTGCACCTTCTTCCGGAGCACTGAGTGCTATCCACTGTTAGAAACAGAACAGTAGAAGAGGTGCACTATAGATCTGATCTAGATGGCAATTCTTATGTTCCTACTTTTTTAAATGATTCCACATGTAAAGCAAATCTGTCATGGCTCCCAGGAAGTAGTGCCTCATTTGTCATTACAGTAATCAATTTTAAAAAAGCCACCTGTGTGTTTCATGATGTAAGAATACACTCAATGAATTACTTCAACAGTTCCAGAAGGTGGCCTTGTTAGTCTTGTTCAGCAAAACAAACAAGGAATCCTGTGACACGCTTAAAGACTAACAAGTTTATTTATCATGTGAGCCTTCATTGGAGAGATCCCACTTCAACAGATGCTTTGACGAAGTAGGATCTCTCCCACAAAAGTTCATGCAATAATTAAACCCGTTAGTCTTTAGAAGTGCCACAAGACTCCTTGTTTGTTCAGCACAGTCGTTTCACATAACATGCTATTGCTTTAGTGCAGGGGTCTCAAACTCAAATCACCCCAAGGGCTGCATGAGGACTAATACAGGGCTGCATGAGGATTAGTACGTTAGCCCAAGGGCTGCACCACTGAAACCTTACCATACAATGATATTGCAAATATTGGTAACAATAGTGTCATTGCGGGCTGCAGGAAATAGCTTTAGGGGCCACGTGTTTGAGACCCCTGCTTTAGTGTAAATTATGAACACTTTTAATGAAGAAACTGTTGAACTAAAATTCTGCTCATTCTTGTCACATTAGCTAACAACTGCATCTTTAGAGATCTGGCATAAAGCATTGAAGGAGTCTTTTCAGTATGAGGGAATGTTTCAAAGATTCAGTTTAAAGAGGTATGTGGCAACTTGGGTCATTGGGGCTCTACTTGAGCACAGTCCTTTTGCAAATGATGATTGCAGACTGTGCTTTCGTAGACTTACCCACTACTGATGCATGGATTCATAGCCCTTAAGTCTTTCACTACACTGTGTCATGTCCCTTCTAACCCTATGATTCTATGCATATTAGATATGTAAAATACTAGCATAAGAGTTTTCAATTCTAAAAACGTTAGGATTGAGTCTTTATGATGCAAGACCATAATGATTAAGATTTTGTCAGAGGTTTTCCTGATAATAAACAGGTCAGGGGCAATAAACAAAAATTCACAGGCACCCGTGACCTATCCATAACTCTTATTAAAAGTAACAGGGGAAGAAGATGGGGATGACTGAAGCTTGGCTGCGGGTGGTGACAGCCTGAACCCTGCTGCAGCTAATGGCTCTGGGCCCCACTGTCTCAAGGTCCCTTAGCACTCACAGCAAGTAGGAGATGTGGGGTTTTCCCCTTTGACCACAGTGACTCTAGGACCCCTGCTACCTTGAGTGGTTTGAAGCTGTGGGGCTTCCACCATGCCAAGTGAAAAATGTCGGAGTAGGGTCTCTGAAAGTCATGGAACTCATGACATAACATTATCCTTAATGACAGAAGTATTTCAATCTAGCAAGACTATTTTGCGACAAGAGAAAATCCATTCTTTTTAGCATCCCTTTACTCTTCTGCTGCTGCTAAATAAAAGAAAGTATTGTTAGATCATACCAATGTTAAGATCATTTATAAATAAATTGTAGGACTACTTAACATCTCATGAAACAGCTAAACTTTATGAGTCAACTCAAAATGAAGCAATACGTCAGAGGTTGGTTTGTTTTTTTTAAAAAGGTACAGCTTACTTACTCTCTATGAAACGTGATTTTTAGAAGTAAAGTAATCAGTGCTGTGGATCCAGATTATTGAGGAATTTGAGAAAAAGGCAACCGCAGATTTATTTGAAAATACCAAAACAGCTGAAGGCCTTACGGAAAAGCCATACTGAATTAATCTTTGTTTAGTTCAGCAAAGGGTTGCCACCGGGCCAGTTTATTACTAGCTCAGGCTGGTGCTTCCCCTCATAAAAGCCAGATGAAATGCAGATGAAGCCAGCTGTTGAGACATGATTTTAAAAAAAGACACACACAAAGCTGTTGTGTAGGAGAAAGGGTGAGATTCCCTCCCTGCCTTTTTTTTTTTGTAGAAGGAAAAGAAAAAACCCCAATCCCCAGAAGCAAGTGCTGTTACACTAAATAAAGCTCCCTGCAAAGTTCTGCTACAGAGAGGGAACCAGTATGTCCCCTGGACTTGAAATTAAGAGGGGCGTAAGGCAGAGGCAGCCTTAGGCAGTTGGGGTCCCTAGGTGAAGGCCCTTTATGGGGTCCCCTATAGACCCCTGCTGCTGCTGCCCTCTGGGGCCCCAGGGCCCCTCTGCCACCCTAACTGCCCCCCCCCCACCTTCCCAGCTCCTGTGGAAGGAGTAGCAGGGGGCCGTGGAGCTGCAGCTTGCCCAGAAGTAGGGCCCCCTTGAGCGTCCGCTCTGAAGAGTTTGGGCTGCTTCACCCGGGCCACCCCAGGCCTGAATAGAAGCCGCCTCACCAAAGGCCCTGGATCAGACTTCTTCAGGCCTGGGGTGGTAAGGGGCGAAGCGGCCAGAACTCCCCACAAGTGAAGCAGGCGACGGCTAGTGGGGCCCCCTTACTGCTCGGGGTCCTAGGCGACTGCCTGCTTCGCTTACCTCAAAAGCCGCCTCCGGTGTAAGGGGAGGCGCAGGGGGCGCTAACAATTTGGCATAACACTATTAGTGGGTTGGGAAATTCGGGGGGGATGCCAGGGGCTGTGAGGGAAATCCCTGGGAGAGGGGATGGAGGGCCCTGCAGGAACCGCCCCGCCCCGCCGCGGGGTCGTGCCAGCCCCTGCCACCAGCGAGCGGGTCTCCGAGCGGGAAACCGCCCGGCTTTTGGCGTGGGCCGGTCGGGGGCCTGCGGGGCACTAACCAGCACTCACGGCCCCAGCCGGGCCACGCGGGGCGGAGAAGGAACGTGACGGTGGGGCCAGGCGGCGCCCGGGACGGGTCTCCCCGCAGGCCGGGCTGGCGACGCCGAGGCCCGCAAACTCCTCAGGCCGGGCTGGCGGGAAGCCAGGGAGCGGCGCTGTCAAGGAAACGCACGCGCCCGCCGCCCGTGACGTCAGAGCGAGCGCTCGCGGTAAGGAGGGGCATCACCCCCTGACCTCGCCGCGCAATTGGTTGGCGCCGGCCTTGCGCCCGCCCGAAGCCGGGTCACGTGCTCCGCCCCACCTCCCCGCCATGGGCGGGGCAGGCGCTCGCCCGAGGGGGGAGGGGAAAATCTTTAGCTGCGGGCGCCGGTGGCGAGGCTGCGCGTGCGCGCTGTTAGTTGCCGGGGCAACCGGCCTGGTTTTGCCGCTGAGCAGGGCGCGCGCTGCGGCATCCCCCCGTGCACTCCGAGGAGCCTGGTGCAGCCCAACGCCAAGCCAAAGCTTTGCTCCTCTGAAATGATGCACAGAGCGGCGTCGCTGTCTTACTCCAGCTGCGCAAAGGGGCAGCAGCCGTGTAGGTGGAGGATTGGGTGCTGAGAAATCTTTCTGTAAGTTCACCCATCTCCGAAGCATCTGAGGGAGTGGGATCTTCTCCCACGAAAGCTCATGCAAAAAATAAATCTGTTAGTCTTAAAGTGCCGCACAACTGCTTGTTGTTTTTTTACTGGACTAGACTAACACGGCTATCCCTTTGGAAACTGGGAAATCTGAGTCTCTGGGTGGCCCATTGTGAGGCCCACAACCTGGCTTCCAGCTGCTTAGCTTCCCCACAACCGCCCCTGGCTTCTCCCATCACCTTTTCCCACTAGGAGCATTGGGAAGCCTCCAAAGCCTTCACATTCCCTGTTCCCAAGGGAAAGCACCCCTGTGCTTCTCTGGGAAGTGAAGTCTGGCTATTCTGGTGTCTCACCCTGCCCCGCCAGGAGTTGGCAACCTTGTCAATTTTAGGTCTTGGTTTTTGAAGCACCCAGGGCTGCTTCTAGAGCTCTCAGCTGCAGGGGGTAGTACCTGCTCTGGCTTGGAGCAACCTAAGCTTGGGCTTTCCTGACAATGTCCCTGCTCCAGCAATGACTTTGACAAGAATAATAGCCCCCACCACTGGTGTAAGGCAGTGGTTTTCAAAGTTAGGGTCGGGACCCCGTACTTGGTCACACACCCTCAGGTACTGACTGGGTTGTGGTGCCCCTTGCCATCGTCGCCAAAAGACTGACCTATTGCTCAAAGATGTAATTTTTGGGTCACAGGCATAAATGTTTTTTTCAACTAGGTCCCAAGGAAAAAAGTTTGAAAACCACTGGTATAAGGGACTGTAGTGTCTACCTTAACATCAACAAGGAGTATTGTGGTACTTAAAAGACTAATAAATTTATTACGTGAGCATTTGTGGGAGAAATTACCACTTTGTTCTTCAATGAAAGCTCATGCAATAAATAAATGTCTTTTAAGTGCCACACACTCCTTTGTTTTACTGAACTAGACTAATGTGGCTGCCCCTTTGTACCTTTACACCCCATCTAACTAAGCTGACAAAAGTTCTACATCTCTCATTGAGATCATACATTTTGCTGGAAAAAAAAAAAAACCAACAAAAAACAGCAGTTTAGTTAGTGAGTAGGAGGGACAGGATTGCAATGCAGACACCAGCTCTCTTTTGTTGTCAAAACTCTCCAGTGTAGACCAGCGCTTAGTTCCTGTTCCACTTGCCTGAGATGTGTTTGTCTTGTAATCCTCTCAGTGTAGTTTTACTGTTTTAAATTATTCAAATTTATTTTTTTTGTTACCTTTATTCTTAGCACTGACCATTTACCTTCATTACCATTGTGTGGATAGATATCATAGCTAATTTGCATTAATAGCAAATAATTATCGAAAATGTTTAGTAGCTAGTAGCATCAGAAATCACAGCTCCCAGGACTTACAGTAAGATTCAAGATCAGCTTTACACTTTATTGTGCCCAGAGGCAAGTGTCTTCAGCTCTCCCCTACCATAGCTGACCCTTGAATTTTCTGCATAGGAGAGAGGGGTTGGCCGAGTCAGTTCTTCAGGGGTGCATGTGAAGGGGGAAGAGGAGCTGTGGTGACCAGCTCCAGGTAGGATGAAATATGCTTCCTGTGGGCCCTTGCTGCCAACTGGGCCAGGAGGTGGGACTTCAGGGGAAAGAGGGGGTGCAGTGACAGGATGCCAGAAGAGAAGGGGTTGAGTCCACACATATGGCATGGTGCTTCTCATAACCTGCCCCTGTTTAGGTCCTCCTATAATGCCAGCACCATTAGGCATGTGCAGAGTGTGTCTCATTGGAAATCCAGTACTGGTAATATCTATTTTTTTAACTGTGATTTTGTAGTTTACATTTTAAAAATCCTAAATAAGTTTTGTTTTTTTTTTAAACAAGTTTATTTATTGGGATCATATAATTCAAGGCTGGTTGATTTCTTGAGCTGGTGCAAAACTTCAGTTTCCTTTGATTTGCCATTATTTTTTCCCTCCCACTTCTACCCAGCATTCTAATTTTACCATGTAGTATGCGGTTCCCAAATATTCAGTAAAGGTCAGAGTTTTAAGTGTTACAAACACCCAGCTGCTTCTGAAAATCTCATTAGTAACTTAAATACCTTTAGAAATCTGGACTGAAGAGCACTATGCTATCTTGTATGAAATTCTTCTGAAAGGCAAATTTCTACAGCAATTTTTCTTAACATACATTTGCAACTACAGGATTGGCAGCCACAAGAATTAAAAAAAAAATAAAAAAAAAATCATGCACCCAGCAGTCAGAGGAGGATATAGGCAGCAGCTGGGTAGTGATGCCACTGGACAGAACAGCTGACAGCCATCAGGTCAAATGACAAGACCTTGGGGTTTGTCGAGTTAGCCTAGAGCAGAGGTGGCCAACCTTATGGAACTCAAGAGCCACACAAGTTGATTATTAAACCTTCAAGAGCCCTACTGAGGCATATAGCCATATTTTACCTACTCCAAATTACTAGGTTTAAAATTCATTGCACGCTTTAATTTTATTGTAAAAGAGGGCAAATATTGATCCTGCTAATGCCAGATTCTAATAATTACTTAAGGATACCTTGAAAACTAGGCCTACCTATTGTGGGGGGAAAAAATCTAACTCTGGCCCTCAAGTTCAGAAAGAGGCACACCAGAGCCTCCCCAATGAAGCAGACCTGTTCCCAGCCGAGACTCCAATGAGAAGAGAACAAGGTGTGGTTCAGAGTTTATTATTCAGCTGAATAACAAAAGGAACTGCATCAGAGGGCAGCAAAGAAGTGCTAGCCCCTCTGAGCAGGCCCCCCCAACAACTCGAGTGCAAGAGAGAGCCCTGAGGGGCAGCATCACAACATTTTTATCCAGTACAGTATGATAATGCTATGATAATGCTTACATGATTGACAATGTTTTAGAGACCCTTATATGGTTACATTAACATTATTAAATACATATTAATAATTAAAGAATGCATATAATTATCCCCACCTCTGTTTAATGTTGACATGATTTGCATTATCCTGGGCAGCCGCAGTACCTACAAACTCATTAATTTCTGCCTAGAGATGCTGACCGTACGTTCTTGTGAGGCTATGGTGCCAAGAAGGGTGAGCAGGAGATAGGAGGTAATACTCCCTTTTCAGTTAGAACAAAGACGGACAGTCTAGCTTACATTCCTTGTCCAGATGGTCAGGAGAAAAAGCGTGAGAAAGGGGAGATAACACACTTCAACCATCAACTCTAGGCTGCTTGTTAAAGAAACTTAGATACATGACTTGCCAGAGAAACGACCCCACTACCATAGCAACCCACGGCTCCAACAAGGCCTACAATTCAGCACCTTTCTCACTGTCCTACAGAAGAGATTACATACAATTTCCCTTACACTATACAGTAAAAACTTAGCTTCTCCCTGCTGTCCTGATCATGCCACCACTTCTTCCCACCCTCTCTGAACATACTCCACTTCTCCACACCATCCCCTAGGCCTTGACCATGCCACTGTTTCCCACTGTCTCTGACCATGCTGTACTTCTCCGCACCACCCAGGAGGCCCCAACCATGCCACCGCTTCCGCACTCTGACCATGGCGCTGCTTCTCCCCTCCATGCTCTTCTGCGAGCTGCACTTTTTCTTTGAAGAGCCACATGCCTGGCCTAGAGGTCTGCTGTTACTGCTGGTGAGATTCCTCTTCGGTTTCAGTCTCTACCTGGCTGCTTATTGAGTCATGTGATACAGAACCTTTTTTACTACATGCTCTCAGAAAAATTTAACTCAGACTCCCTCTTTTCTTACATGAATATTACCATTACTGTGTCCATTACTGCCGTGTCAGCATTGGTGTGAGGACAGAGTCTGGTGGACTGTAATAGAAGTATTTTAAGTGCACCAAAAATATTCTGTCTTAGCCAACAGTTAGAGTAGACTGAGGATTCATCATCCAGCCCAGAAACAACGTGCAGCAGATAGCAGATAGTCTTTAGGTTAGTTTCCAAAGCAAAAGCATGTGTTCACTGTAGTCAAGCTATGTAACTAGTCACTTCCTGTTTACTTTCTTGCTGGCTAAGCCAATCAAACCTCAATGGGGGAAAATGTTATAAAAATATCTGCTTAGGTCAACCATGTATCTTCAATGGCCCATCAGGGTAAGAGCACGAAGGTCTGCTTGGAGGAATGGGTTCAGTGACAATACTGGGAAAGGTTTTGAAAAGAAGGCTGATACATTCTTAGAGAGATGTGAAGGAGCCAGGTACACACACGACATTATGACCACATAAGGGCTGAATTCACAAAGGTAGTTAGGCATCTAAGTCAGGGATGTAGGCTCCAGAGCAATTAACAAGACTACTGCACACTAACTCATTTGGCACCTAAATTTTCAGGAATAAAAGTTCCCCAGACACTAACTTTTTGCCTCTGAGCATAAGCATTGCTGCCCTGTGGATGCCTACTTCCTGCCTAAGACTGAGTGATTTAGGAACCAGGGAAGAGACAGGCAAATACTAAGTCAGGCCCCAGATGGACAGTAATAGGTATAATATAAGGCTGCCTATTCATCTGGTCTCTTTCAAAATCTCCCTGAAAATGTGAGACTACCACTTGATTTATGACTTCAGCCCAGTGGTCAGAGCACTAACCTGAGGTGCAAGAGTCCCCACATTCAATTCTCCACCTCTCCTGCAGCAAAGGGAGAAAAAGATTTTAACAGAGGTTTCCCCACATCTCAGGTGAGTAACTACTGTGCAAAAAGTTGTAAAATAGGAACTACCATGTCCTCCAGCCATTTTGTGTGGTGTGAGACAGGCATCAGCCTAGCTCATTCTCCTGAGCCCATAAATTTAGGGCCTGTGCTACCTGACTTGAAAAGATGGGTCCTGGCTGTGAATCACTACCATGGCTAACCACCTCCCTGCAGCCCAGACTAAGGCATGAAACTCTGTGATAGGAGCAGGATTTGGAATCCCTGGCTCTCCTCAGCATCTCCCATTGGCTGCTTTAGGCAGCTCCCCACCTAGCATGCCTTTTCATCTATATCAGTGGTTTTCTAACTTTTTTCCTCAGGATCCAGTTGAAAAAAAATCATTTTTGCCCAAGACCCAGCAACTACATCTTTGATCTATGCATCCCAGGCTTTTGGCAGTGGTGGGAAGGGGTGGGTGCAATCCACTACTGGGTCCCAACCCTAAGTTTGAAAACCACTGATATATATGATGCTGTTAATACACCCCAGACTGCTACTAGCCTTTATTGCAACTGATGGCATTATTGACTCATATTCAGTTTGTGATTCACTAGAAGGCCCAGCTCCTTTTCAACAAAACTGACTACTTGGCAGTGATCTCCCATTTTGTAGTTGTGAATTTGATTTTTTCTTAAATGAAGTACTTTGCACTTATCTTTACTGAATTGCATCTCGATTTCAGACCAATTCTCTAATTTCTCAGTCATTTTAAATTCTAATCCCGTCCTCCAAATCACCTGCAACTCCTCCTTGCTTGGAGTTATCTGCAAATTTTATAGACACATTCTCCATTCCATTGGCCAATTCATTTGTTAAAATATTCACCAGACCCTGGCCTGACCCTTGCTGGACCCCACTTTGATAGCATGATTTGTTCTTGACAAATCCTTACTGCTCATTCTTTTTAACCCCATCATCATCCCGTTTCTTCCAAATTAATAATTTGTTCCAGTATCTTTCCAGGTATCAATAGTCAGGCTGACTGGTCTATAATTCCACATCAGTTATCATTAATTATAATCAACTCAAATAGGGTTCAGCAACAATTATGGCCCAGACATGCAGGCCTGTATACAGAATTACCATGATTGTCCAGTCACAAAAACTGTACATAAATAGCCATTTAAATGTCCTGCTAACCATTTGCACAAGAAAGTGTACATTCATTAGAAAAGTAAGCTCTAAAAGTAGGAGCCTTTTGAGTTAATCATGGATTTTTGTCTCCACCCTCCAGTTTCTCTAGTCATCACTATTTAATTAACTTTTCCCCTTTCCTGCTCCACCAAAATATTTGGCATGCTCTAAAACATTCTTAAATGCAGTTAAAAAAAATAATAGAAATCAGCCTTTCAAAGGTAAAACAAATCAAAGTACTTTAGCTGGATAACAAGTCCAACAGCTATTTAAGAACTCAAAAGACAGCAGGTGTTTAAATTGCTACTAGCTTATTAATTAGTGTTATTCATGTACAGGCTGGCTTAAGGGCAGACATCTTACACAGGTCAAATCCTGGCTGGATGACTGGCTAGTTTTTCCTCCTGCTTCTTTTCATAGTTTCTGTCAGCTAAAGGCTTCATGCCCATTTTCTTATTTTCTGTCACTAGCTTTTTGATAAAGAAATTGGGCAACATGCTATCTTACTGACACATTCATTTGAACTAGTGACATAGGACTTTTTCCTCATTGGTTTTTCTCTTAGCCTAGGATCAAGTTCTTAGGTCTTCAGGTTACTGTGTGAGAGTCCCTGTTCCGCAAAATCTAAAAGAAAGCGATTAATATAATGTAGGAAAGCAGTGGCTCAGCTCAGTGTTATTTATCTGTGAAGCCTTTTTCTTTCTGTAAACTCTTTGCACACAACCATCTGTACACTCATCTGTTTAGACACTTATAGGATCAATTATTAGTGATATACATTTTGAATTTAAATGTTTTTGGTCCATAGTAGCCAATGTGCTTCAGTGAGGTGAGTAGGCAATATTCCCTTTTTACAGACAGGGGAAACCGAAGCATTCAAGTCTCCTGACTCCTGTCTGACAGTATTCTCATAAGATCAGACTTTGTTTAAAGACACTCAGTCTTATACATGGAAACCATTTAACCCTACTGATATATTTTATTTTACAAAATTTAGCCAAGCTATAGCTTCTGCTTTAGCCAAGAGTTTCAATCCCAGAGGACAGGCATTCTTGGTGTTGGATAAGGGCACAGGATTGATTACGCATAAAACCATTTGAGAGCATCCTTTTCCGATTACTGAAAAATTTTGTTTTTGTGTAGTTATCAATGATTAGAGGAATGGTTCTGGAAAGTATTTATTTTCTGTTATCTGAAGCACTGGAGACCTTTAACAAATCAGACAAAGCACCATTCTGTCAATCCTACCAGTTCAATATTGTGAAAATTGTTTCCCCTTTCTCAGAGAGGAGCGCCATGTTTAATTAAGTGTCCATGTTTCCATCTGCAGTCACTGATGTTTCAAGAACAGTATAGCAGACTTCTATGCAATTTACTTTTAAATTCCATGATTATGAAAGCACAGATCTTTGGAATGTGGTTCTATAGAAGAAATAAACATTTCTATGCATGTAAGGTTATTTTATTAATCTTAATAATTTTACAAAAGCGTACAATTAAGTCTTATGTGGAATGTACCAATACTTTTAAAATAAAGAAAAATTTTGAGATACTAACATGGGGTAAGATTAATTATCTTAAAAGTGAGAGAAAATTAAATATAGGGAAGTAAAAGTTTAGTAGAACAGTAGTTTAGTAGAACAAAGATTATTTTAAAAGTAACCAACAGACTGAAGTAACCTTTTCTTTTCTCAGAATACTTTTGTTAAAGACTTATGAAATTTTAAATATCCTTCAAAGAGATTAAGTTGTAATTCTGCTAGAGTTGTCTACTTAATTTGTTCAGCTACAGACATTTGGTCCTTTGTTTGGGGTGAGGGTGAGGGGGATGGAAGAAGCATTCAGAAACATCAGTGGCCTTTTCATCTCCAAAACTTTATTAGACAGACATTACTAGATGACACTGTATGACCCTCAGCATGCAAGTAAAGAAAAAATCCACTGTGTATACCTTCACATAATCCATATGTTAACACACTCAGGACACTGTTTCCCAATATTAGGTCTAGGACCGGTGAAGTACATTCAGATTCTATTTTACATCTTCCAATTTCATCATGAGGAAACTTCCTTTAGTTCATCATAAATAAAGGACATTAGAATACTGATGGAATCCAAAGGGATGCATTCCAAAGCCTGGAAGCACCATGAGCTTCTGATTCATGAACTTCACCCTCAGGATATACACCAGATTCACTGGATACTCTTTACTGAAGCTGTCTACAGTAAATGTGATTGGATTTAGCAAAGTGGAACAGTACAATGATATACCAATAAATGAATATTAGTGAGGTACCATTTTGAAAATAAACTGTTAAAAATTCACTTAATTTCAAAAGGTCCTGTCCAGCAGGACAACACTTTCCCTTGTTTCCATGTTTTGTGTACATGTGCATATATAACCTGTCTCTAAATGTTTCTGAAGAACAGGATTCATTTTAATTATGAGTTTTACATTCATCAGGACAAGTTTTAGTTAGACATTAGTATGATAGATTGTACAGAAGACAAAACATTCTCTACACCACCTAAAACAAAAGGCACTCAAAAAGAGCAAAAAAAATCATAACAAAACATTGACATGAACTGAAGCAATTATGGAGGAGCCATGTTCAGTTACAGCTATTAGTAATTTAAAGTATCTGCCTGGAAGGTAGATCAATAAAAAAGAATACTGCCTAAGATCACCTACTGGGGGGGGGGCCTCAAAACTACTGTAACAGAGATGTTTAGCACTCAATTTTTAGTATAACACAATCAGTGTTGCTAGAATTCAATTTTTTTCCTCTAATGTAAATTTTCAAATAGAAAGATGAGCTAAGAGTTGTCCATTATCTTTTTCAGTATTTTAGTCATCTGAATGCTGCATTGAAGAACAGAGCAATCTTCCTTTGAGGAAGAATTTTGTTACACAAGTACGGTATATTTCTGTCATGATAGCTCAAGTTTCATATGGTCTCTCATTCAGGAGATTATCAGGTACTTAAATTCTGAACCTTAAAATCATACAGGAAGAAACCTATTGTTATTACAGGATATCAACAGGGATTTGGCAATTCAGTAGGTTTCACTGAAGTGAGACCATCAAATTTTTTGTTCTTAATAGCTTTAGAACTGTAGTATGTTGGAATTAAGAAATATCTAACTGCAGGTGGCAATAACAATTCTTCAAAGATTTTCCTCACTGCCATCTTAAATTAACACCATTTTTCAAAATTCTATAATTCATAAATTTCAGTAACAGAAACATTTCTAACAAAATAATCTCCCCTTCCCCACAACCTTGTAATTTGGTCCAACTAGGCAAGAATGTAGGAAAAAAAGCTTTAAAGGAAGACAGATTTTGACTGTGGTTTCATAAAGAAATATTTTTTCAAAACAAGCATCAGTTTTCATAAAATCACTTCACAATTTATTTTTCTTTTGACAACTGACATTTTACTGGTCTTGACTTTCAACAGTCCAGTGAAATCTACAAAAAAATCAAAAACAGAATTTATCCCTTATTTTGACACCAGTTTTGAGGAAACAGACTAAAAAGAGACTAGTAACTTTGTATGGTCTGTAACACAAAAAAATACTTCATGCAATCTGGAATACAGTGAGTAAAATTCTGTTCCTCAGTGAAATCAGTGAGGGCCAGGACTTCACCCAACATTTTCACAGAAGGGAGAAAAAAAAAGTTGCAATCACACCTTTCTTTTTGAGACTCCTTTGGCAAGGACAACTAATGCTGCTTATTTTGTGTGACCTGTATCAGTTTCAAATTAACTCAAATCTTGTCACACAAAGTAAGTCTCTATAAATCAAGGATTGTAACTTTTACATGCATCATCCATGACAAAGCTAATGGAGGAGAGGGGGGCGATAGGGCAACCTTCCCTCCCCACCCCAGGAACCTTTAGGTGTATATGTGGTGCCTTTTCAGACATATTATCTAACCGACAACAAAGGGTGCACAACAACATTTTCAGAGGGAGCAGTTTCAGGCCATCATCATGGAGGGTCAAACATTAGCCAGGATGTCTCTTCAAGCATCCTTGGATGCTACAGACACTTGCCTGCTCCCACACTCACCCAGTAGCTACAGTGTCTGTCCCAAGGGGCTGCGCCTGGTTGTTCACTCCAGGGGTTGCATCATGGCCCAGAAGAAGTAACCCCATGAGCCATATCATAACACCACTCAATCAGATTAGGCCTGGCTGCCTCTCTTTTGGAAAAAAAAAAAAATAGGGTGATGAAGCCCCTTGCATTACCGTGCAAAGCAGAGTAGGGTGCCAGCCCAGCCTCCTGGATGAGGAATCACCACCGTCAGGTGGGTGTAAGGAAGGCTTGCACTTCAGTCCGCCACATCATCCACAAGGCCTCCTAATCCTGCGCTGTGTCAGTATCAGGACTATGGTGCCAGATGGAGGGTGCTGTTGCATGGGGTTGGTGCCCTTTGGCAGTGCAAGGGAGAGGCAGTGGCAGAGGAGGAGTACATGCACTGATTAGGGGGTCTCCTCAAAGGACGCAATGCCCCCTCCTCAGTGCAAAACCTGGCTCTGCTGCCACTGCCTCTCATCTAAATTTTGGCCTGAAAGATTGTGTCAAAAACCCACAGGTACTGTTACAGAAGATAAAACGAATGCTGACAACACACATTTAGATGCATTACTGGAAAAGGAAAGTGAGTGATCAGCAGGTTAAAAAACAGAAAGGATAAAGATCAACCTAAATAAAACAGGTTAGATTACCCTCCTGTTGTATTATGCTGAAATATCCCTAGAACAAGAGAGATTTTGGCATAAAAAGCCTTTATGTAGCATTCAGCATGACAATAATTCCCATATGGCTCTTTCATAGAGGAAAAAACAGGCTCAAGAAATAAGGCACTAAAATATGTTAATAAAAACATGCTCTCAATATATAATACATTAAACCAAAGCTGAAAAGCAAGAGCTAATAGTACAGCCGCTTTTTCGATTTTTAATGGCCTTTATATTTCTCTCTCTTTGTTGACTAGACAAGAAATTTTAACAGCGTGCTCTTCATGTGTGCAGCTTTACATCTGAAAATAAATTTGGAGAAACTGCTTACTTATTAAATCCAAATTACTTCTTAACCAGCATTCTACCTACCTTCATCCATAAGGGGAAGATTTATTACTGATTTCACTAGAAGCAGGACCAGCACCTATGTTCTAGCCACGTTAGAAACACGAACAATACTTTTATTTTCTCACCATATATCTATACCTCACATAACCCCCCCCCCCCATTTTATTCAGTGATTTAATGGCTACCAAAGATCAGTAATTTGACTCTGAACAGCTCAAAATAAGACAAAAAATAAGCATTTGGGCTGTCTAACTTTGGGTTTCTTTTTAATTTAATTTAAAAATTCCAAAAATGAGGCATTTTTTTTAATTTGTTTTTTTTTTTTTTTTTTTTAAGTTTTCACATAGGAAATGTCATAGGTCAGATCCTCAGCTTTTACAGATGCGTCTGGCTTCACTGAAGTCTGTTGAGTTACACCCATTTACACTAGTCAAAGTTCATTCTCTTTACAGGAGCCATTGCTATTGACCTGAACAATATTATGTACTGATTGTAATTTTTATATTACAATTCGAAAGTGATACTATTTACATAAGCTAAACTGCATTAGCTAACAAAATTCTGTACCAATATTGTCTCAAGTGCTCCATTTTAAATGCACTTATTTCCTTGTTCAGCCACTTTAACAATCAATAAGTTAATGAATTGAGAATGTTATTAAATTGGCAATAAGGTAAACATTGTATTATGAGATGGTACACACAGACAAATGCAAATTTACCTCTTTGTCCTTACAACTTCTGATAATGAGGCAGTGGAACGTAGATTGAAATGAAAAATTCTTAATAATGCATTTTCCACGTAAAATAACGGGACATGGCTCAAGACTGAACCTGCTTGGCTTCCTCTGGAGCTTGGATCAGATATGAATGCACTACTCGACTGCATCAGCAAGTTACAAGCAGCACTGTTATTTTAACAGCCTCTTGACTGTATGCTTTTCATTTCATCTTTTTCCCTTTATAAAATGAAGCACCCATGCGATCACATTAGTAAGTTTATCCAGAGTTAATGACTATAAACAATAATAATAAATGGCTAAGAAAATCTAATTTGTCCCTGTTTTCCAAGAATTTCCTACATATTCATCCCAGGTCTTCTGCAACATTATGTGTGGGAATGAATGTGGCTGGCATGCACTGATGTTTAAAATGGTCTTGCACATACTTTGCGCAATTTTTGTAGTAGAAAAATGGATATTTCTCTAATAATTTACCAGTAATCCTCTGACATATTGACTCTGATTCACACAACAATCTCAAATTTACTGTTCAGTTTTTCACATGAACTAAACAGAAAATGAAAGGCTTTCTGTTACACTGTATGCAGTATTTTTTCCTACTTGCCACTAAGAACAGGGCCC
Source organism: Podocnemis expansa (assembly GCA_007922195.1). NCBI lineage: Eukaryota > Metazoa > Chordata > Testudines > Podocnemididae > Podocnemis > Podocnemis expansa. Next base: position 6,392,104 of record ML682021.1, on the reverse strand, counting down.
TTTATTTTTACATAAAGGAAATCTGCAACCATTTTTAGGGGGGAGATGAGATATCTGGACATCCAATTTTACTTTTCTAGGAAACAACCTTTTTTTTAATACATTCCCAAATTTCAAATGCATCATGCATTCAATGGCCCTGTTCTTTTTCTCTACTGTAGGTACTAGCATTAAATGCCTTTCACTGCCACTTTCTATAAGAAGGGAAAATGTATAGCAATAAAGCCTTAAAATGACACAAAAGAAGCTGGACTGGGAAAAATACAGTTGTGTGAACAGAAATAATGAGGTATATTTGTTGTAGATACTGTTTTTAATTAGTCAATGCGTTGGGACTATTTTGCAAAAATCAACTTAATGATATGAAAACTGATAAATAAATACCATCACACTTTAAATCTGTATTTATTCTTCTTATATATTTTAATTTTTCTTTGCCTAACAAGGCAATTACTCCTATGTAACTGAAGTCAAAAGCTGAATCATATCATCTCTTTCCTATGTCAGAATGATTTCTGAATCAAAGGACTGTGACTTTACTGAAAAATAAAACAAATGATAAAGCTAGGTTCTGAAAGTGTTTCCTTGATGTAAATGCCTCTACTAACAACAGGAAAAATACCAGAAAATATTAGCAACTCAAACTGCTAATTGTATACGAGTATGTGACAGTCCCTCTTTAGTCAATCATAATTCCATGTACTCTAATAAAAAAAAAACAAACCCAAAAACTGAGGGCTTAATTCACTATCAACAAAAATGCATGCAATTTCAGTGGCTCCAATGGAGGGGTGCCTGCAGAAAACACCTGTAGCAAATTTGGCCCACTTCAATGAAAAGGCTACATATGAAGAACCATGAAATTCCCTCCCAATGAAGTGCTCCTATAGGATGTTTCCCCATCAGCAAAATTCGAAGTGATCTAATATAGGTTATAAAGTTATAACAGCCCGAATTCACATCTACAGCTTAGAACTACACAGTCACAATGGCAAAGAATTATAAATGATGCAATGTTCACTCCAGAAAGGAATGCCACAAGGCTTAGAAGCTCAAAGTTGGCAAAAGCTAATCCGTTTGTTCACTGAATGTGAACCAGTTTCCTCTGACATACTTGGCAAGACAAGTCACTTAGAGAAACCTCCAAGAATCATTTAAATCACTACAGATGTAAAACACAGAACGACAATCCTTTATAACAAATGGTTATACTGTCCTATGCTTTTATTTAATGTCTCACTCACTGCTGCAACTCTTTCAAAAAAACTGAACAGCCCACTGGTAAACCAAATTCATAGTGGCAATGCAAATGTTTTCAAGTATTATTGGCAACATTAACCACACACTAATATTATAGAAAAAACGAGACTTCTTGTCCAATCTTCCAAAAGCAAAGGTGAATGGATGCAATTAAAAATCATCACATCACCAAGAGCTGTACAATAAACACAACCTAGAGTATCTCAAAAAAGATTCTCAAACTCTGCTGTTCTAAAGGAGATCACAGAGGTGATTTGAAAGTGCAGTTTTAATTACTTTAGAGATACGAATACACTGTCCCACGCATTAGCGATAGAAACTGAAAATATACTGTAAATATAATTTGTGATACTGTAAAGGAAATGATCTATTCAACTGAAGGAAAGGACTGCTGTACAATTACTGACTCAGCTATACTCCCACCTTTCAGTTGTATAATTCATTGCACTGTTACTGGCTAAGGGAATAGGATTTGCACACTAACCAGCTATTTTCCAATCATACTATATGCAACTTCCTGCATAACCACTGCACAGTTATGCAAACACCTCCACTCTGAAAGGCTACAGCACTCCAAAACAACAAGCCTTCCACAAATACTGTTGTCTCAGGGTATGTCTATACTGATGGCAGCAAACTCACCACCCTCAGGTTTGGGCTTCAGGGAGTGGATCACGGTGAACATGAACGCACCATGCTGCTCCCAGAAGCTGACCCTGGAAGTCCTGGAGGTCAGGGGGCATAGGGGAAAGCCGACAGCAAGCAATTTGCAGTCGTCTTTTCCCTAATGTGTAATAGTGGCTAAGAAGGTCACCGCCGTTTACACAAGGAATTTTACATTTCTTGTGTAAACAGCAGTCAACTGCCGCTGAAAAAGCCCAAAGTATGGATCACGGCTCAGCTTCTGGTCTCCTTCCCACCCTATAACCTCACCTAGTTATGTTATACACAACTTAGCTATACTTCATTAAGGAAGGGGACGGAACCATCTTCAAGGGGCAACAGTAGCATGGGAGGCAGAAATATTGAGAGAACTAGAGTTAGATAGATTGGCAGTGTTTTTTGTGAAAATGCGGATGGCAGACTCCAAGGGCACTAGCTGTGTAGGACAGTCCGTATGGGAAAAAAGCACAAAGCTGGTGTCCAAAATCCACAGATTCAAGAATATCCACAGGAGCCATGGACCTCTGTCCAGCTTGGTTTTACCAAGGACTATATCTGGAGCAACCATGGTAGCACTTAAAGAGCTGGCAAGTAGATGCTAGGACCTATTTTTAAAGGGAACGCCCAACAGATGAGAAGTATACAAAGATAATTCAGGCTAAGGCCTTATTTTCTCTGCACAGGAAACTCCACAGTGGGCAGCAATCATGTCCCCAAAGGCTGGTGGGTTCCCAATTTCCCTGTGGACTCTCAAATCACAATACAGCTTTTGGTGTGAAAGAGCTCCTCAAACGAAGAGCCATCTTTTATTCTCTCTTATAGCTACTTCCCAGTGCCTACTGAATCTGTGGGTCTAGCAGACAGTAATACACAATCTGTCTTATCATTCAAAGCCTGTTGTCTTGTAAAGAGTGGTCTCCTGTAGATTTTATTCTACATACATTTCAAATAAAAATGTATTGTAAGAAGATGAATGAAAAACCATTGATCGCTTTTCCCATCATCGTAGCTAAATAAATTCTATCCTCCAAATTTTGGTTTATGTGTATAAAAATTAGGAAATATTGATTTTCACTTTCAAATCAAATATTTAATTTATTTCCCAGGAAATTAAGACTCTTTAGAAGTAATTTTTATCAACAACAAAAAATAATTAAACTTGGTAAATATTTGAATAGTAGGTAATGTATGCAACAACATATTTAAACAGCTGGAATATAAATTAATGTTTTTAGCAGTGTTCAACTTCTGAAGGTATTTTTTATTTAAAAAAAGGAAAGAAGAGAACTAGAAAGTGGGCAAGCAAGTCAGGACTGAATCTCTTTCCTCTCATCTAGGAAAGCACAATCAGAGTGTGTGTGTGTGTGTGTGCGCGCGCGTGCGTGCGCAACAGAGAGAGAGAAGAAAGAGCATGCAAAAGACAAGCATATTCATTCACCTCTATAAATTCATTATGCCAACTTGGCTAGTTTTGTCATATGAATAAATAAAATGGAAAAATCATTTCCATTTGATTTTGTCTGCCTTGATTAAATTAAATGTCCAAGATGACATAATATTGCAGGAACTGATAATTTGGTGAGTTCTTTTTTTTTTTTTAATCCTAATGACATTCTTTTCGTGTTCAGAAATATTTTTTCTGATAATAAAATGTGACTGGATCTATTACCCACACTGATAGCAGTACCACGAAAATGCATACTCTTCATTCCATTCTCGTCTGAAGATCTTACTTGCACTCCCATAAGAAAATCTGACATTACTTCAAACCTCCCACAGTGAAAAAGCTACAAAAATATACTACAGATTGTAAGAATATTTCAAACATTTATAAAGAACTAGGAAGAATAACTTAATCATTCCCCTGTGTAACCAATTACAGAAAAATCTCAAGTACTAAGATATTTTTAAATGAAACAGTTGATTTGACACTTTTATAGACTGCATTGCAAACACCAAATCCCTCTACACATCTCAAAAGATCTGAAATGTTTCTAAATAATACAAAAATATCTCCAGAAAGTTATTTGACTTTTAAAAGAAAGGAATAAAAATCCCTGAGTAATTCAAAGAAACTGATATGTACAACCTCAGAAAAAGAGACTCTCTTAAAACAGACTAGTTTCAAGGCAGCTGACAACTTTCACATACAACAAAATAGGGGACAGATGTGTTACAGCAGATACGATTTTAAAAGATACATAATATATGTATTTTAACTGGAAATAGTCAACTCTGAAATTAGGTAATTGTTTTGGCTTCTAATATGAAACTCATGGAAAAAATTCTGCTTCCATAATCACTGCAGAATCAACATAATTTTGAACTGAAATGAAAGATGAACAGAAAGGTGTTATTGGGACAATCTTGACTACTATTATGTACTCGTACACAGTGTTTTGGTAAGCAAAAAAAGCAAAATGACTGAAGCCTGTAAATAAACAACCACCTGTCAACTATGGTAGGCTGACATTTGTGTTACCAGGTAAACAAAATCCATCACTATTTCTTTCACTGAAGCTTTGAATTTGAAGTTCACTTTACAAGCAAAGGTACATGGATTGCTAAACAGCTACATTATATTTAGGTTTCAGAATTTTTTTTTTTAATGATATGGTGAAAAATATATATTCTCAAAATATGCTCTATTTGGGTGCACAATTTACAGAACCTATAAGCTTTCAAAGTGACTAAAAAAACCACAGCATATACAAATACCTGGTTAGATGTGGTCAGTTAATATGGCCTTTTTATAGGAATTATATTCTTTTTATTTCTTGAAGAGCAACTGACACTATGGAAAGAACTGATATTTTTATTTCCTTCTTCTACTTTAACATTTAGATATTCTACTTGCATAAATCTCTCCTTCCTAAGACTTCTTTAAAAATCTTTAATGATATTTGCATGATAGCAAGCTAGTGGGATATTTGTTGGTTTTTAGTTCTAATGACATTCTAACTTTTAATACATAGCTCTAATTGTAATGGGCTGTGAAAAGAAGTCAATCAGAATATAATTTTAAATTACAAATTAACAGTAGGAATAACTATGCCCTTCAAACAAAAGTATTGGTGTCATAGTACATCATCCCAGTAAGAAAAATAAACAAGGAAAAGAAACACAACATATGGAATACTAGTATGATTGTTTCTTACTCCCTGCCCCAACCTACCACACACTAGATCTTTTAGGAATTAAGCAGTCTACTGAACATAAACATGTGCTGTTTGAATAAATAACATTTCATAGATTGAATCGTCATACTGTAGCTAGCTTGTAGTGTATGTGCCAAAATACAACAGAAGATTAAAAAATAATCTAGATTCACCATGAAAACAGACTCTCCTGCTCCTTTCTACATCTAACTTCAGTGAGCACCTGAGGACAGAAAGGGCCATTAATTAGTATTTGTTTCCATTAGCTAAACCAGGTATTTCTTTTTTGCTGAGCGGAGCTAAAATGATGAACTGTCCACCAGAATTAGTCTCCCCAAAATCATTGCTTATATTCCTAAAATTATTTAAATACTAAAACAAATATATTTGATGTGGTTCCAATAATTTTACTCCATACAGTCCTTTGAGGCACTAATATTTTGGCAGTGGCAACCTCTGCCACGTAGATGATTAAACTCTCTAATCTGCTGATAAAATTAGCAGATTAGATAACCAACCACTGTCTTCCAGCATTTGATTTTACATATTGGTAGGACAGACAGAACACTGTGTAATGAAAAATATTTACAGATTTAGACTCTAAAACCAGACTAAACTATTCAGCGTACAGTAAAAGTCCAAACACCTCTAGGCATTTCTCTTGAAAGGCCTATATAGAAGCTAAATGGAAAACATGTTACCACTTAAATGCTTTCTTCATGGGACAATCAATAGAGCTGTGGCTACAATACAGACGTTGATTGTCTAGGAAACAAACTTAGACCTAAACCTTTTAAAATAAAATAAAAACACACATTTAAAAAGCAGCAGTTAGGGGACCCATCTTGTTTGGAGTGCACCAGAGCAGGAAGCATTCTGGACAGCAGAAGTGTCCTGTGCGGAGAGAATATGGCAGAAAGCTCCCATTCTTCCAGGACTGTGGCTTCAAAGCTGCTAACCAGTACTAAATTGCTCCGCTGTGCAAATTTTGTATAGCCCTTACACGACCAGCCAAGTTCAGGTGAGTAAGGTCCATTCTTACCAGGGCATACCTGTCCGTGACCTTTTCCTTTGCTTTTTACAAAGGCAATAGATAGGAAACACAAATAAACCTGCCAAAAAGAATACACAAAATTAAAATATCAGAGCATATAGTCTTGAAACACTAAACTGTAATTCTTCAACATGCATGCATCTATTGAAAATCCCCCCCCCCACGTGCACACAACCCAAAATACAAAAATTGCTCCACAACTCCTGTGAACCTTTAAGCAGTTAAGACATTTAGATTAGCACAGAAAAGACTGAACTGCAATGGTCTCTTTTTGGCAATTACACTAACCTTTTCATCTTTCATTTGTTTTGGGCTTTAAACTTACATTAGACTTCTAAAAATGCATAGTTTAAATTGTATTAATACCCGAAAGAGCACAAATAGTACAGGCAATCTTAACCCCACATTAATTTTTTCCCTCTGAATTTAGAAATTATCAGGAATATTTCTAATTTACTTTCAGATTTAGCTAAAAAACCTTTCCCCAGGGCTTGACAAAACCCAGGTGCCAGATCACCATGACACCTAAAAGCTGCAGATTGGCACACGGAGCCAGCTATGGGCTTAGTTTTTTTTGTTTTGTTTTGTTTTTTTTGTTTGTTTTTTAAATAGGAGCTGGCTGTTTTTCTTTTTAGGCACTAGAGGGTGCTCCTCCACTGCATTTTTGCCATGGAGCTAGGCAGTCTAGCAAAAACGCAGCAGAGGAACACCCTCTGGTGACAAAGGAAAATAAAGTTGCCGGCTTGCTCTTTCAGGGATTCAGGAGCATTTGTGCTGTGAGGGGGGGGGGGGGCCGGGAAAAGGGGGGGCTTGGCAGTGAAGAGCTAGGCTTTGAAGCTGGGTGCCTAGTTGAGCAGCATTTGTCAAGCCCTGCCTTAACCCTCTGAGTTAATTTGGCTTATAACAAAAGAATGTTACTCAATTTATGGTTTACCTTTAATTTATTTGCATAACTACAGCTTTTATGATAAAGCACAGTGTTTATTTTGCAGGTAACATAATATAGTTCCTACTAATGCCCCCATCTCTCTCAAACACATAAAAGGCCCATTCCAGGGTCTATATCAGGGGTGGCCAAACTTTCAGAACACAAGAGCCGCAAAAGTCAATTATTAAACCTTCGAGAGCCGCACTGAGGCATATAATCACATATTTTTACATACTCCAAAATTAATAAGTTTAAAATTCATTGTGCACTTTAATTTTGTCATAAAAATAGGGCAAATATTGATCCACTAATGTCAGATTCTAATAATTATTTAAGATTACCATGAAACTAGGCCTATACGGTAAAAATTTAGCTGTTGCTAGATGCAGAACACTATAGGCTTGTGGCAAGTTTTTTTTAAATCTGGGCAGTAACTTGTCAGTGCAGCAGGTAACAGCTCTCTGAGATGCTGATCTCTAAGTATTCCACAATGTTTTGAATTTCATTGTGGAATATGATACTTCACAGCAGTAAGTTATGCCAAAAATTGAAAGTAATCTACGTTCAGTTTTATACTTTTCGCCTTTGTATTTTCATTTCTTAGTATTCCACATCATGTTTAGAACTTGTAAAACATGATTTTATTTTAACGAGTACGCTGCATTAGGGCCTATGAGAAAATCTAAACATGCTATGGCTTCTCTGACCATGTCATGCTTCTCTCCCACACCCCCATTGCCGCTTCCCTGCCGTCTCTTACCACGCCACACTTCTGCCTCGCACCCCATCCCGGTACCTACCATGCCCCCACTTCCCTATCAATATTTCTGCCAGTAAACTTGTTCACTAAAATACTCATGGACAGTGAAGACAAAAGTTCTGAAGACTCAGACACAATTAATTTTAAAATGAGAGTAACAGTAAGGGAAAACACTGCTCTCATCTTAATCCTGTGAAGAGATGCACACAGGGACACCTTCTTTTCAACTGTTCAGAATCACAACAGATCAATGAGAATTTACGGAGACAAAGTGCAAGATCAGGGCCCGTTTCAGTAAGTGCTTTGGAATCCATGCACAAAAGATACTATGAAAAAAATCCTGTTGAGTTTATTCAGTTTGGGGTCAGGCCTGTATAAATTCTAAATATCATTTTTTGGTTTTTATAATACAAAGTAAAATCTTTATTGGTGAGAGATTTTTTTTTCAGAAAGTTTACAACACAATTTTCCGTCCTCAGCCCTTCACAACAATAACTCTCATCTAATGGGCTCAGATACCCATAGTCATTCATGAAGACTGCACTGAAATATAAATAGATTTTGACTATACAACAAAGAAGAATTAATACATGTTGAATGCTGTTTAATCAGTAGAAGTATAGTGCTGCTATTGAACTTTGCCATGAATGTAAATTATCTTGGTAACTGACTTAGTTATATTAATTAAAATTTTCTTACAAAATAAATGTACTAGCAGTTCCTTCTGCAAACAGATGACATACTGATGTCTCAGGCACACTGTTCAATGGATTTAAGGAATTTTTTTCTAAAGCCAGTTTTCAGTAGTGCTGGTCTATCCTAAGTCTAAATCATTTTGCGTGCTGAAAATGAACCATGATCCATAGTAAGTACTTGTAACATTCTTTAAATTAAAAGAGGTTTTTTTAATAACCTTTTGACAGTCAGTGGTTTTGGATGTAACACGAGTCAATTTTCTGTCATTTCTGATGATTCTTATTTAATTCTCAAAATAGAAATACAAGAGAAATAATTTTGCATTATATTACAATATCTGGAAATGCCAGGTGATTTTTTAAAAAGAAAATTAATTTACAGTTGCTTTTCAGGTTTCAATTGCTAATTATCATCACTTATCTGTAGTTCATTGTAGACTTGTTCTTGAGCAATTTATGTTGCCAGTTTTAAACATATTTACCCAGAAAACAATATCAAAAAGAAAAGTATTTAAAAATCATGCACTGATGTAATTAAAGACTGTTTCATTATGCACACAGAGAAGGAGGGCAGAAATAATATTGTGCAGGTAAACTGTAGAATCTGGCAGTTACTTGGTCTGAGTGCTTGTCTTTACTGACGACTTGCTTTTCCCTGCTGGCTCTCACAGTGCTGCCCATCCCCTCCCGGCTCTTACCAGGCTGCTTTTTTCTGCCAGTGAGGCTCTCTCAATGCGGCCCCTCCCTTCCCTTTCCCGCTGTGACCAGGCTGCTATTTCCCTGCAGGTTCTCACAGTGCTGTCTGCCCCTCCCCTAGCTCTGACCACGCTGCTTTTTCCTGCAGCTCTCACAAGGCTGCTCCTCAGCTGCCGGCTCTCACCCAGCTGCCACCTCTCTGCTGTCCCTGACCACTGCAAATTTGTCACCCCTGGCTCCCGCCATGCACTCTCCCAGGAGCCACAATTTTTCCTTAAAGAGCTGCATGCGGCTCATGAGCTGCAGTTTGGCCACATCTGGTCTATATTGTACAACACATGAGACCTCGATCACAGATTCAAATAAAACATTTTAACTCACTCACTGAAGTTCACAACTAAGTTAACAAATCAGTTTTCATACAAATGCAAATCTAAAACCTGAACACTAAATTACACTCATTGTTACTTAATGTTGTTCAATTTTTAATTGACTATTTGATCACTTTCCAGAATCCCAATTTCTGACTACAAAACACCTTACGCGGGTGATGTTACCTAAACTACCATATAGTACTGTATATACTCATGTATAAGCCGATCCGTGCATAAGCCAACCCCCCCCACTCCTGGTTCTGAGCCCCCAAAATAGTCAAAAAGGTGACCCACAAATAAGTCGAGGTCCACCCATGGCTTCGGGCCACTAGCTCCCTCACCCTGTGCTGCTGGCTTCCCCCAGAGTCCCCGACACCCTCCCTAATCCCCAGGCTCTGCTGCCGCTTCCCCTGCTCTACCTGACACCCTCCAACCTCTGGGCCCTGCTACCGCTGTCTCCCTGCCATCCCCGACACCCTTCCAATGCCCTGGACCCTTTTGCCACTTCCCGGGGCTGACCCCTACCCCAGGGCTCCCTTACCTGGCTGCTTATTTTGCCTTAATAAATGATAAATCATTCAAGTTAAAGTCAGTGTTCCTCCCTAGGCCTTAACCCAACCAATTAAACACATGTTGAAGCAACATAGCATGTTTTATTTTCAGTAGACTTTCATAATGTCAGCAATGTGTGCTAATATCACATCTTTGATTCTAGCCGAGGCAAGGCTTGCGTTTATCTTAAGGGCTTTCTGTAAAAAGCAAGCAGTTTAACAAACATAACTGTGTTTTCACTTTAAAAACTTTTCAATCCAAGTTGAAATAGTAGTGGAATACATCTTGCCCATATGGGCTGGTTAGAAAAGATGTACTTTTCAGAGACTGCTGCTCTGTTAAACTATAAAGAAAGCCCACTGATGTCATTATGCTTCACTCAGTATATGCGTAATGAATTGTCAAAATACAGATGATGGAATTATTGGTGTAGGATGGTTTACAACTACCCTACTAAAATTACTTGTAAATCTTTGTTGGCACCAAACATTGCTATAATTACTTCAGTTTCAGAGATTTACTGCATATAATCAACATGTCTTTTCTAAATTGCACACACATCATGCTGCAGGATCATCTCAGTGATCTGATCATAGCTAAAAACTAGTTTACACTTAGAAGTTTTGCCATATAGCCATGCCAGTGTACAGCAATACAAACCCGCTAGTGTTGATACAGTTTATACTGGCAAAACAAGTGCTTTCACCAGTATAGCTTAGTGAGCAAAATAAGCTTTACAGGCAAAAGCATTTTTACGTCAGTATAAATGCATTTAAACTAGGGCTTTTCCCAGCATAACAGTGTTACTAGAAAAGTCAAAACAAAACCACTATCGTCAAGGTATGCCTAATATAGACATGGCCACAGTTATATTAGAAGCAAGGATTCTTATACCACCATACAGCATGTTTTGCTTTCTGAATTAGGATTAAAATATGCTGATATAAGCACTTTCCTTCTGGTATAACTACTTCCACACTAACAGAGATTTTTTGTTATTTTAGCTAAACTGGTATAGTTCAGGTAGCAAAGCATTCTAGTGTAGTTAAGCCCTAAGTACTGTGCCTTTGAAAATAATTTGTTCTTCTGAACAGGAAAAAATAATTATAATGCTCTGAGATTCTCAGACGGAAAGCATTGTAAAGTACTCTTCATCTCAATAAACACCAATCATGAAAACCCATGCTATGAGGTATGTATGGCTATGTCTACACCAGGAAAAGTTCATTTGAATTTGTTAATTTGACCTAATAAATTCGAGTTTAGTTCAAACTAAACTCGAACTTATTAATTTGACTTAACAACATGGACTAATTAGAACTAATGTTAGTTTGAATTAGTCCACTTCGTTAATTCAAACTAACTGCCCTTAGTTTGAACTGATTAAGTTTGTACTAAGGGCTAATCCTTGTCTACATTGTTCTTAGTTCGAACTAACGATTGACTGAACTAAGGACTTAGTTTGAAGTAACCTGCACATCTTATTAGTTCGAACTAAGTTTTCGTTAGTTCAAATTCAGGAACTCCTTAGTTCAAACTAAAGAAAGCCTGGGGTAGACAGATATTAATTTAGTTCAAATTAAGCCTCCTTAATTCGAACCAACTTGCAAGTGTAGACATACCCCACATGTTTATCTAGTGCCTCCATCTCTAAAATGGGAATACTGTGAGAATGAATGAATTGCCCAAGGTCAAATATCAGGTCAGTGGCAAAATCAGGATTAGAACTCAGATTAGCAGTTTCTGATTCCCAGTTTTGAGTTAAACCTTAGACAGGCTGGTCCATCGCAGAGGCTTAAGGGGCTGCAGCCCAGGGCCCCAGGCTAATAGGGGGCCCTGGGCCTCCACCACCCTGAAAAAATCTAGCCCTGCTAAGGCCGCCACAGTGCCAGCAGGGCCTGGGGAGTGCTGGGGGTGGAGGGCGGACTGGCCAGTGCTGGGGAGATCAGGATCTTGGGATCAGAGGCTGTGGTCTGTGGCACCTCTGCTCTGCCTCTGGGCTGGCTAGTCTGCCCCAGGAGGCAGGGCAGGCCAGCGCACTGCAGCTGCGCTCCAGGGGCAGGGCCAACTGGCACAGGGCCAGTGAGTCTCCAGGGCCAGGAGCACTGTTGGGTCACTACGCTGGGGCCCCTGCAGCTCAGGCTGGCCCCTTCTACCAGGTCCCCAGTGGTCTCCAATGCAGTGGCTCAACAATGCTCCTGGCTCTGCTGGGGCAGATCAGCCAGCAATGCTCCCCACCATCAGTGCTGAACCCTGGCTGCCTGAGTGATGCCCTGCCCCAATGTTGAACGCCACTACAATGGGGGACTGTTCCACAAGAATGGGCAGCCCAGTGCCCCCAAGCCGGCCCTCCCCTTAGACACGATCACTAAAATTCCAACTAAGTTATGCTTCTAGATATGACGACTAGACTTAAAATTCTTTTTAGCAGAACAGCCATTATAATACTGATGAGTTCTTACCTATTACAACAGCTATAGCTCCCAGTGCCAGTCCCAATACCAGTATTAAGGGAGCAATGAGTAATTTTCCAGCTGAAAAACAAAAAAATTAAAAAATTAAAATATGAGTTAGTTTTACTTCATTATCCTACTTGCTACCTATGAGTACTTGAAATAACCTAACCTCATAGTTTCCTCTGAAATACAACTGATTTAAGTTTTACTGTAATTCCCATTTGCAATTATAACCTTGAACTTCAGTGAAAGGCCATTAGTGATAAGCCAATCTTCTGCTCTTCCTAGCCTCTAATCTCTCTCCCAGCCCATTTCATATCTTCGCTTTCAATGATCTTGCACCTATTATCAGTTCTAATTTTGCAAACATTTCAGGATTAAGAGCAGAACAATAGACATACAGGCTCAGTACTTTTGATATTGTCTGGGGAGGCTCTAGTAGTCCTACTATATCCACCCCAGCAGCACTGCTAGAAAGATACCCTACCATAACAGCCATCACCCTGAGGACTGAGGGAGATCAAGAGAGACCCAGATCCAAAAATGGGGCTTCAATTCAGAGATAATAGCAGCTCAATCAGGGTTTGAGCCTTTGCCCTTTGAAGGCAATGGTGGAGCTCTCACTGACTTTCATGATGCAGGGCCAATCCCCAACAGCATAAACCTGTTTTCAACCAATATCTTAAAGCATGGCTCTCTCACAGAACTGGGTGAGAGAACTTGTGCTGAGTAGAAGTTATAGGAGCATAGACATTCGTTTCTTTTCTGTACAGACCATTCGTTTGAGATTTGTGTTTTTCAGTTTACAGCCTGAAGTACTGCATGAAAGGACTGAGCAACAGAAGACCTGCCAAACTGATGTTAATTTGGATTAAGCCAGAACCCTTGCAGTAAAACTACTTTATCTTGATACAAACTGACCGCTTGAAACATATGTAGTTTCCCTCTGTGTGAATTTGTACAGCACCTAGCATAAAGGGGCTGCAGTCTCTGCTTTCGAAAATGCAAACTGGGAAATAAATACCAATTATTTTCTTGTTATTGATGTTCCAGCAGTTCAACTGGAAATGTGAATTTCAATGAATCAGTAAGTTAGGTTGTGCCTTTAAGAAATTACCTTCAGAAGGGAAGGAAACTTAAAAATAGACATCCCAGAAACATCAATGGACTTGGATTAGGTTTTAGGTGAAGGGTCGGCAACCCCCCCAGCACCCATGCCAAAAATGGCATGGGGGCCAAGCCTGAGCAGCGCGCAGCGCCACTCAGGCTTCCCCGCTGGCTCTGCCCCCCTAGTGTTCTGTGGCTGAGCAGGCTGAGCCGCGTGCCACAGCGCCAGGCCAGCAGCTCCCAGCCCCCTGCTGGGCAGGGCTAGAGGAGACTGCCCCCCCCCCCCCCGCTTCTGGCTCCAACTGTGGAGCTGGATGCCGCCTGCCAGCGGGAGAGAGGCAGCCCCAGAGACCGCCCGCTGGCCCTGGCCCAGAACTGGAGGCCTGGCCTCGCCCCAACACCCACTGAGGGTGCGGTGGGCGGGGCTAGCACGGGAGTCAGCAAAGCTTGCTAACCCCTGTTTTAGGGAATGACAACATCATTCTAGAGAACAATGATGTATGGTTCTCCAGAGCCAGACCCAGTAGCTCAAGCAGTCTGAAGGAAAAGTTAGATGCTTCACAAACATTTACAGCAGTAACTGAACTTGTCCTTTTCACACATTTGTGTAATTCAAAAGTCTTAAAAACAGTGTGTGTTGAACGGGAACTAAGGGTTCTGAAAGTATGATTAATCGTTAAAAGAACAGATTTGGCAACATCTATGAACCGGATTACCATAAAACCTAGAAGCCAAGCAAAGAACACAGGGATGGTCTCTGCCCCAGACAGCATACAATCTAAGAGCTAGCAGATGGATACAAATACACAGGTGGGGACTACCAAGAAACGAGACAATCAAGATGGATTTAAAAAGATGAAAGTTTATTTTAATGCATTTTTAAAAAGTAAACCAATTTAAAATATTTGCAGTTATGACAACCTATTCTAAGGCCCAAAAACTTATGAATTCTATCAAAATAATTAAACTTAAAAATACACAAACTGTACACGTTTGCTACTGAAGTTTTAAAGAAAGTCAAACCACTGAGCTGGTAGAGCTTGGAAATGCTAGCTAAACACCTGGAATCAGTTTGTCACAATTCTAATCCAGGAGTAATTTCTTCTGCAGGTGCAGAGAGTGTGTGCTCTTCATTTCAAATCATTCAGTTCATGTAAAGATGAGAAACTGTTTGGGAGTTGAAAAAGTGGGAAAGCTTGTTTGCCTTTTCCGATATATGGATAGAAACTAGGTGTGAAAGGACAAGACCTACTACTTATCAGGTCAATTCATTAACTACGCATAATACTTCCTTTAATACAATGGTTTTAAATAAAAAGTATTTTGATAAACTTTCTTCTGTAATAAGCATAATTAAGGTAGTTTATTAAATAAACTTAAAATGCTGCCTGTGCGTTTTTAATTGAATTCCAATTAGTTGTACCATGCAAACATAGTTTAACAAATCACAAGTTTTGAAAAATAAACCAAAAAAGTAAAAAGTAAAAATCTGAATATATATATGTTTATCTATTGTGACAGATGCACCCTTATGTTCACCACTTTTACAACACTATAATAAATTTTGAACAGAGTATCCATTCTAAGGTATCATTAAAACTCAATGTACTGAACGTTACTGTCTTGGTAGAATGTGCATAGCAATATCGTATGGAAAGTTATAAGATTCTACTGTATGAGGCTGCTGAGACCTGCTCCACGTTTAAAAAGGCAGCCCAAACCAGTTCCACATAGACAAAAAGTTAGCTAGCACCTCAGCTGGGTGTCAACATAATAAAGTGAACTGTTACCAGTTGAGCACCCATTCAAGAAGGATCTGAGTAAGAAATGTACACTTTGGCAATGGAACAGCTCAGGGTTTCCAGGTAAGCAGACTGGCTGTCATATGAACCACAGCTGGAGAGGATTCTCAAAAGGAAAGAATATAAAAATGAAGCATAGGATGACACATTATCTCTCCCCCCTCATCTCTACTCACAGCATCAATAACATGTGAAAGACAAAGGAAGGATGAGTGAATTGAGGGACTGGTCCTAACTGAAGGAGTTGATCCAGTAAAAGCATGTGATGTGTAAAGGCTTTGATTTGAATTCCTTTAGCTTGATAAGTTCGGTACTAATTTACATTTTACCTTATATTTCTTTTTGTAACCAATTATGACTTTTATGCTTCTTTACCTGTAATCTCTTAATCTATCTTTCTGTATTTAATAAAATTTTTTTTTACTGTTTTTTTAAACCAGGATGTGTTTGGACTGAAGTGTCCAGAACCTGAGATAACAGGTATGTATCGTATTTTACTAATGAAACAATGGGCTTTCTATGAGCCCATATGGCGCACAAGATGATTATTTCTGGGGTAAGTCTGGAACTGAGAATTTGCTGGAGTCACTCTACAACATAATTCAGGAGTGGTTGACTAGAACAGTGTTTCCCAACCAGTGTGCCACAGCACACAGGTGTGCCATCAGGCCTGAGCAGGTGTGCCAAAAAGTTTTTTAAAAACTACACAGAGAGCACTAGATTGGCTCATGAATATTGATGAGTTCATTTGGAAACTATACAATGGTGTGCTTCAAATTAATTAAAGGTAGTAAGGTGTGCCATGGCAGAGAAAATGTTGGGAACCACCAGACTAGAAGAACTCAAATCATTCAGCTGGGCGTGATTTTGCAGGTTTCATGTTAACAGGCCACGAGTGATTGTTCTCAAAGCAAGGCAGTGTGAAAGGCAACCCAGGCTGGAGGACTGAGAGGTCAATTATTTCACTGTCACATCTACATATATGTAAATGTCAAAATCCCTAGTATCTTCCCATCCACCAGGGACTTAACAATGTCCCTTACCACTTAGAGTTGCATAAGCTCTTTTGGAGCAATGCATTTAATTTTCAGCAATGCAACTTCAATCCTTATGAAGCACAGAAAGCTGAATAGCATTCACAAGTCATAAATAATCACCACATGAAAGACTTGATACAGAAGATCCCTGGCTTTCATCTTCCACAAAGCTCATGGGTAAACCATAATAGGATCCGCACAAACTATGGCAGATGCAGACACTTGCTGCACATTAAAGCCTCTCCAGTGTATGACTGTAGCTATGCATAAAAGCCCACAGAACCCATTACTCAATGCCTGATTTACAAATACAGAGGAGGCTTCACAGCAATACAGGCTGCTACTGCAGATGCAAATATCTGGCTTAACCACCTGAATGTAAAATTATTGTTGTTGCTTTACGTTCACATCAGCCATAACAATAAGACAACTTCAATGTGCACAGAAATGTATCCTCCTGGTTAACAAAAAGCACCATCAACTTCAGTGTAAAAGCTATATTTAGTTGGGAATCAAGGTTTCACTGGTCAGCAATCTGAGGATCAACCATTCTTTATGGAATAACTTAGAGACAAGCACACAAAACAAGATTTAAATCAATCATTTAAATGAGAAATTGGGAAACCTGAATTTAAATCAATTTTAATCAAAGTTTTCCATTTGCAGATTTAAATCATGACTACAATTAGTGATTTAAATCAACCCACTCCAGCATGTTAAGCAGCAGTAAAATAATAATGTAGTTAATGCTTAACATACCAGTTTTCACAGGGTTTAGCTGAAGTCACTATTTGTATAAAATATATGAAATATCTAAATTAGAATGGTAAAAAAAAAAAGTGAAAGAAGGCAACAGAACACCCCTCTATATCAGAATGAATGAAACAGAAGGTGAGAAATATAAGTGATGGGGGCAGGGAGTAGGAGAAGTCTCACCTCCTGGAGAAAAATACCCAGACCAGTGGTTCTCAACCTTTTGCAGATTTCAACACACCTAGTGGCATGCTGTGACCCACCAGGGCACATCGGCCCACCTCCCCCAGCCAAATCCAGCCATCTCTCCAGCTCTCTGAGACATACTTACTAGCACATGGCAACACAGTAATGTGTCCCGGCAAAGTGGTTGAAAACCACTGACCTAGAATTACTGCTTGTAACCAGCCCCTCTGTGCCTTCAAATTCAGTTAACAAGTCACTGAAGTTACAGCTGTAAAATTTATTCAGACTGTCCTCCTGCAATACATGTTGTAAAACTAGTTAATATATCCAGCAGCCATTTTAAGCTTAGAAGAAGCAGAAACAATACAAATCCATATCAGAATATTTTTGATCAATCATATGGAACAGAATCATAAACAGAAATAAATTCCACTACTAAAATGGGATTTCCAGAGGGGTAGCCATGTTAGTCTGTTTACAGCAAAAACAAGAGTCCTGTGGCACCTTAGCCTATAAGATTCTTAGTCTATAAAGGTGCCACAGCACTCTGTTTTTGTTAAAAAGGAGTCTGCCATAACCCCCACTACAAAAAGAGCTTTTTTAAAATTGTAAGTGGAATGCACCAATAACTTTTATAGTTATGGCCACCACACAGAATGTTGTTAGAAAGACACACAGCTGGTGTAAACTGATGTAGATCCATTGGCCTTTAATAAAAACTCTTCCGTTTTATACCAGCTAAAAATCTAGTCCAACTAATGCACAAAGATTATGAAGCTGTCCAGTGTTTCCTAATGGCAGCCCGCAGTTCTGCAACACCAACTCTACAGGAAAAATGAAATTCTCTGCAACTTCTGCATTGTGCAATGATGTGGAATTCCCCCAGAAGTAAAGAGGTTTGCCCATTGCTTTAGTAAATTCACCTCATCAAGAGGCAGTAGCTAGGCTGATGGAAGAATTCTTCCACACACCTAGCAATGTCTATATTGGGGGGTTAAGACCAGCTTAACTGCATGCTTTTATGATGCAGTTAGATTGACTTAAATTTTAGATGTAGAACAAATCCTGGTTACTACAGCTCAGCCAAACAAAGGCTGCACAGAGTGGAGACAAAATTCTGCCTTTTTTTTTTTTTTTTTTAATAAAAACCAGAAAAATAAAAAACACACCCACAAAACACAGGTGGTTAGTCTTACTGCTTTGCCTGGAAACAACAGGCAAAGTCCCTTTGGGGAAGGGGAAAAATAAACAAATCTGCCTCCTAGTTGACAGTGACAAAAGGGGAGGTCACATCAACTATAGTATGTTTCCTCTCTTTTCTCTGAGCTATTTTAATTTTTAGGGATGGTCTGCCTATTACTAGAGATGTGCAGCCTTTCTAACAAATACTTGCTTCTAAACGGTAAGTTTGCTGGGCCTATCAAGTCTGATGCAAAAAACCCTCTATTTTTACATAAACACTAAACTTAGAGATCAGAACAGCATGATAAAAATAAAATCGAAACTCTTGATGACACAGACTTCGTTTTTGTTTAGCAAAAAGCATTCTCCTTCCAAAACAGAAATCAAAGTCAAGTATCTCCAGCACCATTTAAGTCAGATGGGCACTCCACGTCATCACTGCACCCTCATCTTCTCCTACAAGTCCCAGTCCTAAATGCTAATTCATTCTGCTATAATACTGACAGTCAAGAAATCCCACTTCTCTACACTAAAGGGGTGGTTGTAATTTACACTACTTTTCCATTCATTTTACTTTCTTATAAGTTGCATTATATTGTGTCCCCCTTTATAATGTTCTTCAATCCTGCTCCAAGTAGAGATGTGCCAAGAACTAGTATGCATAAGACTCTCTTCACAATTTACAGTAACATAGTAAGAACTGGATTCACAACAACAGACTCAAATAAACCTGTAGACTTTCAGTTCAAAGTCAGCTCCAAAACTGGAATGAAACTATTTTCTAGTTCTGGTTCAAAGACTTGAAAGTTCACAAAAACAGAATCTCTGCTCACGATGGTGAAAATCTTACACATGCAACTGATCTCATAAGATTTCCACTATTCAGCATACCAGAATTCACCAGCTGAGGTGAAATCTTGTAAATATATCAGTTCAATTTCAGTATTTTCCACTTTCCAGAATGAAGGAAGTATCAGGAGATAAACTCACAAGAGACTAAAGCCATTTAATATATGACATTCCCCTGATTCAGACAACCAAATTATTGACTAAATCTAATCTGTAGCTTAATACTTTCTCCTCAGCCATCTTGAGCTCTAATTAGATTCAAGCCACTCTGGTTTTATTTTTGGAATTTGGTTACAATACTTCTGAACCTTCTTATAGATGCTGAGTCCTGAAGACAGTTGGATTAGACAGACAAGGAGAGGACAAAATGCCCAACAATGACTGTTCGGGACAAAGTGTGGTTGTATCTTTTGCTACTGGTTTCCTGGGAGACTGACCTAGCTGCCCCAGGATGCCTTTGGTCAGTGCTTCTAGCTAGCCTATGATCTGCATGTAACACAGATAATCCAGTAGTATTCTGGAAGAAATTCAAGTCCTATAAAGAATTTTTCAGAACAATCAGCTGTCATCTGGAAGAGATCATTTTGAAGCAATAACAGACTATTTATTCAACTACAGATGAAAGTTGCAATAGGAAAAAAGTATAATTAAAGTCATACGCAGAACATTAAAAAAGGAAGAAAGAAATGAGCACCATAACCAGAAACACTTCCCTCAGAGCCCAGAGAGGTACAGTAGCTTTAAGGTAAGCAATGAGGGAGCAAGACTTCAAAAAAAAAAAAATTGTTTTTAGAAGAGAACCTTTTGTAATTTACTACTCAAGTGTTCATGTTTACTGCTATTCCAATAACTATTCTTGGTTTGAATCCTATTGCTTAAATCTTGCAGTATAATAAAAATCAGCAAACAATATTCTGGATTTATTTTCTCTGTCTTGAATCCTCAATATGTAAGGTTTTCTCCCATGAAAAACCGAGCGCTGTGACAATTAATTTAAAATAAAAGAAAGCCAATGTATGTACATATGTCCGTAATACTATGCAAGACATCAGTGGGATTTTTTTTTCTTTTTAAAGAGTTCTTGGTGGTATTAACATTGGTATTGCTATACAGTAACACTGCCATCGGTTTTTAACAGAGGGAGACAAAGTCCAGGTTGCCAAAGATGAGTGGGCCATCATGCTTGCAAAGTTTGTGCACACATTTCTGTGTTCCCACATTTGTGAATGTGCCCTTAAAACGTTAACCTGTCAGAAAAGTTACTTCTGTTTTGTTTTACAATTATTCTCTGTTTTAGTGCACAGATAATTCCTACACAAGTGGAATGGAAATTTAGATTTCTCATGACTGTGTGTTCTTAGACAGGGTTGTATCAATTGCTTGCTTTCAGACCAAAGGAGTGCATTTGTAATGCCACATGTCTGAGACTTGGGTGTTAAAGATGCTGTTTTGAACGTGCTAAATGAATGCACGAGGAAGTTACTGCTGCTACTGCTTCTTCCACAGAAGAAGTCCACAGAAGTATAATAGCAATTCTTGATTTAATGTTAAGCCGAACTGCAGGAGCTGGTCAAAGAGGTGATTATAGCTGAATCACTAAAATATATCAACCATACAGTAATTAAGTTAGAAACAGACCACAATAAGATTTAACTTTCAAAAGGGGAGCTACACAAAAATGAGAGCGCTAGTTAAATTAAAAGGAATGGTCACACAGGTCAAATGCCTGTAAAGCACATGGAGACTATTTAAAAACACCATAATGGACACTACGACTAAATATACACACCAAACAAAACAGTAAGCAGATCAAAAAAATGCCACCATGACTAAACAGCAGAGTAAAAGAACAGTTAAGAGGCAAAAAAGCATCCTCTAACAACTGGAAGCCAAAACTTATTGAGAAAAATAAAAAAAGAGCAAAAAAACCCCAAAAAACAAACAAAACAAACGCTGGTAAGACACAGACAGTAAGGCAGAAAAATTTGAAAAGTAACTTATCAAGGGCACACAAAAGTATGTACTATTAGTTTTTAACTACATCAGAAGAAGGATGCCTACCAAGTAGTCAGTGGGGCCACTGGAAGGCACATCTAATGGAGATAAGATCACTGCAGCACAGCTAAGTAATATTATATGTGTATGTGTACGTGTGTGTGTGTGTGTATATATCTCTTATTATACATACCATACCAATATATAATTATATTAAATACAATATATCAACATCATTATATATCATTTCATATCATTATATATCACTCATCTATATATTTCCCAACACAGAATGTTAGGAATTATTAGGAAAGAGACAAAAGATACCATACTGCCACTATTTAAATATCCTGTATACCCATACTTTGAATACTGCATGCAATTCTGGCTGATTCATCTCACAAAAAGATATATTAGAACTGGAAAAGGTGCAGAGAAAGATAGTGAACATGACTAGTGAGAATGGAACAATTTCTGCAGAAGAACAGATTAAAAAGACCAGCACTGTTCATCTTAGAAAAGATATTATGGAGGTCTATAAAATCATGAACAATATGGAAACAGTGAACAGGGAAGTGTTATTTACCCTTTCCCATAACACAAGAACTGGGGGTCATCCAATGACATTAATAGGCAACAAATTTTAAAGAAACAAAAAGGAAGCTCTTCTTCACACAATGCATCAACCACCTATGGAATTCATTGCCATTGAATATTGTGAAGGCTGAAGTTATAGCTGGTATGAAAAAAGTTCACTGAGAATAGGTCCAGGGGTTAAAGTATAGTTTGATTGGCCCCGGAGCCCCCCCCCCCCCCCCAGGGGCCCCCCCCCCCAATACCTGTCCCCCGAATCCACCTCCTGCCCCAATACCCACCCCCAGACACACCCACCCACCCACCCACCCACACACACACACACACACAGCCACCCCCAGACACACAAACCCTCCAGCCCCCTCCCAAAGCCCCTACCCTCTGCTGTGTGCAGGATGCCTGACTGGCAGGAAGCTGCTTCCGGCCACAAGCTGTTCCACCCCACAGGATGGAAATTCCCAAACTCCCAGCCTGCTGCAGCTCTCTGCTGGCTGGGTTTAAGAAGGAGCAGGGTTTAAGGTGGAGCTACTGGAACACTGTGTTTCGGCTGCTCGTGCTATTTTTAGGGTGGCCCTGGTGCATTCCTCTATTTTTAGGGGTTCCAGAACTCTGCCAGCCTAAAAATAGGGGCACCAGAACTGCGTTCCAGGGTATTCCCCCTTACTTTAACCCCTGAATAGGCCCATCAATGGCTATTAACCAAAATGGTCAGTGACACAATCCCATGCACTAGGTGTCCCCAAACCTCCCACCGCCAGAAGCTGGGACTGAACAGATGGAACACTCAAAATTGCCTGGTCTGTTCATTCCTTCTGATATATGTGGCACTGATCACTGTCAGAAGACAGGATACTGGGGTTAGGCGGACCACTGGTCAGATCCAATACAGCTATTCTTACGGCAAAAAGAAAGAGTGCACTTATCAGAAGACCAATAATATTGTTGTAGAGAGTGGACAGAAGGGACAAGAAGGAAGAAGAGGATAGAGCAAGGGGAAAAGAAATGTGTGGCAGGATGTGGGGAGCAAAGGGGCAAAATGAGGGAGGATGAATTGAGAAAAGGTGATAGGAAGTAATCAGAAAAGAGAACAATGGTTTTTTCCACATAAACTGTAGTAATTCTATACAAAATGTATTTTGAAGAGAAGCCAATGATTTACCAGCATTGCATCCTAGTTAAAGTATAAGTAACCATCTAAAATAATAATAAAAAATAGCATTTACAAGAGCATCTTCAAAGTAATGCAGAAACACTAACTAACTAATTTACTACACATAACAAAAAGGGCCTTTAAAATAACTTGACCAAGGCTGCACAGAAGGCAGTCAGCAGCCTCCACAGTAGAAGTTATGGATTCCTCTCACCCAGTCTCAAAACTTTATTCTAGCCCATGTTGACCCTCAAAGACATTTTATTGTTTTTTATAGTTAAAGGTTCAAGGAGTTGCCTGGTCATGAATAAGACAGCAGAAATGGTTGAAAACGAAAATTTTCTGTCTTGTGGTACATTTTTGATATTTAAATTCTCTTTCGTCCTGATTCAGGATGACAAGCTGAAATATCAGTAACATACCCAGAATGAGAAGTTTAAAGAAATGTAAATCCAAAAGTGTTGAAGTGTTTCATTTTGTCTTTTTCAACAGAATCAAAATGTTTCATTGTGGCTTTCTTTGATATTGAACTGTGTCCACGCACACCACCATGGAACCTCATATTGCTCATACCCCCTTTCTTCTCTTTGGGCCAGACATCATCATCTTGAAGTACCATGGTAAGTCAACCAAATTGTGATGCAACTTGGAAGGTGTAGCCCAGACTGTAGAACAGGATATGGTATGAGATGTCCACATGACAAATTTCTATGAGGCCTCACAACAGTTCAGGTGGGCACAGATCAATGTTAAACTAACTCAAAATCAAAAAAGTTTTAATTCAGGTTGACCTGACTCAAAATATTTCATTTAGCTATCAGACCAAAAATAGATAAATAAAAATTTGGACAAAAATAAATTTTCCATAGAAACTGATTTTTTCTAAAGGAAAAACATTGACAGAAAATTCTCAACCAGCTTTATGTGACTACTGTTTTGCGTAAGTACATGGAAGGTCTGAGCCCTAGTTTACATTTGATGGGCTTTTTGGCAGCAGTCAACTGGCAGATATGCAAGGCACACAAAATACCTTGTGACCTTGCGTATCTGCCGGTGAATTTCTAAGTTGCTGGGACATGCTTCTGAAAGCTGACTGCAAATGGCTTGCGGTTGGCTTTCAGCTAGATCTTCTAGGGGGTAGATCTTCTGGCCCTGACTTCCAGAGCAGAGCAGCGAGTTCATACTTGCTGCTAATCGCACCTGGAATGTCAAGCTGACAGCAGCTATTTTGCCGCCATCAGTGAACACATACCCTAAATCTGGTAGTAAGACAAACAGGATAGTAACATCCCTAAGACAATGACCTCAACAGTGCCCTTGGTTTCTATAAAGCCACTGATATGGTTTTCACTGGCACTATCAAGAAAGCATTTGCTGATTCTCCCACTAATCAAAAGCAGGTGCAAACACATGTCTAAGTATGTAGCACATAAAAATAACACTGGACAGAATGCAAGAGAAAGATGTAGAATCCCAGTGCTTAATTCTTTTGGAAATCTGAGTATTTCATAAAGGATTTTCATCAAGGGATTAAACCACAGCACCCTTGTTTCTCAGTATATAACACAGTATAGACAGAGGATTCATTTGAATGCCACAAGTCACAACAAAAGAATATTTTGAAAGTGTGAGCACGACAACTAAAAGTTTATCTTGTAAGAAGTATTTGCTTCAATTCCCCATTACATAGTTTTATGTTGAGATGCAAAGTTTTCCCAGTTATTTTGCTACAGTAAGTCTCATTATGAAATGTCCCAGTACAAGTGAATTCCACTAAAAAACAGTAGAAATAGATAACAGTTTATTCACCATAGACCATTGAGTAATAATTTCAAATAATAAATTTATTTATATTTTAATGAAGCATCTTGAAACAACTCAACTTCATTATAAAGGGTCTATGCTGCTTTGATGCTAACAAACTTGTCAACTTCTGTGACTCTTAATTTAACACGTGGCACTGAAATGTAATAAAGACAATTACTTGTATGTGACTTTTAAAGAAGTGTATTAAATGTCAATTTCAATCATGAACCAATTTTTCAGTAGTAATTACTTTACTCATACCTCTGTGTGCACACACTTGCAGGTTGACCTTTTTACTCTAATAGCTCTCTTTCTTTTTATTAAGAAATCTTAGATTTAGTTAATAAGGATTGCCTGTATGTCTATTTGGGTGACATCTGAAATATTCACTGACTTGGTTGACAACGTGTCTGGTCTTTAGGGATTGGTGGAACCTTAAATAGGGTCAGTAAGATTTTCAGTAATCTTTCACTATATTAGACTTGGCTGTCTGGATGGGAGCGAAAGGCTCGATTGCTTAAAAGACAACTGTAGTTTGGCTTACTGGTAACAAGTTTGGCATTACAGAAGTTGTTTGATTACTGGCTTGGTGAACATAATTATTGGCTAAATCACCAGTTTGAGGGATTGTCTTCCCTATTCCTTTCAGTTTGCCCTCAGCGAGCATTTTCAGTCTGGCCCCTCCAGGCACCACAGTTACAACTGTATTTTGGATCAGTTGTTTATTTTTAAGTTCATACTTCTACCACTCATCACTTCATAATGCAGTTCTCTGCAAGACGTATCATCCACTCACCACAGACAGAGCCTCGCACTAATCTCCTTAAATGCGGTCTCTCGGGGAGGTAGCGATATTTGCATCCAAAAATACTGAGGTTTGATGTGTGATCTCCAAAGAAACGGAGCTGGCGGTATCTCTCCCCACAGCGGTAACAGAAATTAGTGTTACATTGTGAACAGGTCATGTGGTCACACCCTTCTGTTCTCTGGATATGGATCTTTATGAGCACAAGAGGAAGAAAAAGAAAATGTTACAAACAAACAAAAACAAAACATTAGATCCTGTATTACCTAATAATTTTCTGAAATAAAGACCAGGTGAAGAGTCACCATGAGATATTCCCAAAGTAACAGGCATTCTGTTACTATCCCAGCCATTCTATCAGTAATACGACTGACCTACTAAATATGTCTATGATGACATTCACACACTTGTTTGTGGAATAGCAAACCTGAATATTTCATTTAAATTCATTTCTAGAATTTCACTTAAGGATTATTCCCTATTTAGCCCCCCCCCACCCTCTTTCTTTAAGAGAGATCTTTTTTACATCCCAGACAAGAGCACAAGGAAGTTCTTCAAATAATCAAAATATTACTGCAGTTTTAAAATTATGAGAACTTTGATGATTATTCAGATACATTATTCAGCACTAGAACTATGGTGCAATTAAAAAAAGTACTAAAAACATAACTTAGGAAGGAATTCTGCCTAGTTCCTGCCCTCATTTATAGGTAAATCTCCCTGAGACGCTATTTGTGACTTCATTCTCTTATTATTTAACTGTTAAAAGTGATACTACAGTTTGTGACAACCACTGCATTGACATGGGGCTTAGTTTGAACAAGCAGGCCAAACAGATTCCTCTAATAAAATAAAAATAAAATAAAATACCCAGCACACAGGAAAATCTGAATGCTGAGCAACAGAAGAAAAATAAATTCACTGGCATTAAGTCAGGATTCTTGTGGTCTATTTCCATCTCTACTACTCTCCCTAAATGACCTTGACTAAGACACTTAACATTCTTGCACTTTCATTTACTCATCTAAAAAATGAGTATAATATATTTTTACCTAGTTCATATAGATTTTGGGAGGCTTAGTTTTTAGTTAATTGCTTTAAGAACTGTAGAATAAAAGCAGTTTACATCTTAGTTACAATTATTCTAAGTAATACTTTCAAGAACTGCTCATTTTTTAGGACTGATCCATGTCATCTCAGAAAAGAGCTGCACAGGACATTGTGGTTCTGGAGGCCCATTTCTGTCAGCACGTCGTTGCCTATTGACCTGTCATAACACACTTCCATCTTGAAAATGGAAGTGAGAGCATCAAGCTTTCTAGGCCCCAATCATGTTGGTCCCTATCACAACTGCTGAACTTCCCCTCTTCTTCACCATGCCATCCTATTGTAGCATACAAGTTACAGAAGTCTGCCTAGGATTCTGCACACTGAACAGGGCCCACAAAACCTAAAGCTCAGATTTGGCAGGAAGTACCTGTAAACTCTTAATTGTAAAGAGTCAACTGACAGAGACGTTCAGAAGCAGCTGAATAGTGCTATAAATGTTCTACCCTTGATACCTCATCTCCTTCCACAAATATTTATGCCTCTGACTGCTGCCCCTTATACCTGGAGCTGCCTTCTGGAAACAGTTCAGCCTCCACCTTCACATCACTCTAATTGCTACCAGAATAATGTACTCTGCACCACTACCCTGTTTTCGCCTTTCCATAGCCAATGTAGAGAAAAGTAATAAAAGCCCACAGAAGCAACAAGATATGCTCCAATCTTCACCAGAATTTTAAGTTGTATTTTGTATCTTCCCTCCCACCCCCACTGCTCTCACTTATAAACAGTTTAACACAAGGACTGTCTCCCTAATTTAAAACGGAATCTACCAAACACTACTGTAGACAGTGCAATATGACCATGGAAAACCATCCCAAACACACTTTCTTTTTCAAATTACAGAGTCAAGTTTCTTACATCTCCTTCCCTGAGTTCTCCCACATCATTTGTGGCCCTCTTTAAAAATCTCTCATCTTCCATCATTTCAACTTTTTCTTTATTTCTACAAGCGGGTAGCCATTTCCTCAGAAAAAGAGTAGGCACCAGCTCAGAGATTCTCACCAGTGATACTATTATGGTACTGAATGTGATCATTAGCATCACATCTGCTCTTCACCACCACTTTCAACCACTCACACGTAAAGAGATGAAATCATCGCAACCTTTTGTAAAGCCTATGGTCAAACACATCTCACATAACAGAATGAAGGGTGTTTCCATCCCATTGCCACCAGATGTCCACATCTGCATACTGTTCAGATGAATAACAATTTTTAAACCTCACAAAAGAAAACCACCCCCTCCAGTGACAGAGTGCTGCACTGACAGGAACATATTCCCCCTCAGCACAGCATATTGAAGATGCCCAATATTAGAGGAGTTAAAGTCAACTGAAGTTATATAAACTACTCTGTGTACCTTGCATAACACCTGTCAACTGCCACCAAATTCCAAGGTAAGTGTAGACTAAGGCAATGTCTAAATTCATATAAACAGAAGAGTTTTTGACTTCATTCAACAAATCAGTGCTGAACTTAGTATGGCCCTGGCTGATGAACAACTAAAATATCCTCACTGAGGGAATCATGGGATTAGAAGGAAGGTTCATTTAGTCTAACTCCCAGCCAAAATGCAGAAATGCAGAATTTGAACCATCTGTGACATATGGCTATACAGTCTTCTTTTGAAAAACCTCCAGTGGAGCTTCCACTATCATCCCAGGCAGTCTGTTCCATTGCCTTACTGTTCTTACAGTTAGGAAGGTTTTCTCGAGATTTAATATAAATCTGCTGTGCTGTAGTTTGAACCCTTTGTTTCTTGTCCTACCCTCTGTGGCAAGAGAACAGGGGTAGGCCTGCATAACACTAAAATACTGATCTTATAGATGGTCAAATTGCACCAGACACAAATGACTTGCCCAGAATGCCCAATAAATCAATGGCAGAGTGTGGAATAGATCCTTAATCCCCTGCTGTAAACAACGACACTGCTATTTTTATAACTATGTAATAAACATCTGCATATTTTTTACAGTATGTATGAGTCAGGCAACACGGTTGGACTTAGGTTTGGGAAGGAGTGAACAGACGAAGCATATATATTTTTAGCCTTCCCAACCACCCAAAACATCTGCCCTGATGGCTAATTAGAGTCTCTAGTGAACAATATTTTACAGCAAGTTACTTAATGAGCTACCAGCTAACTCAAAACTTAAACTTATTCCCCACATTTTGTACAATTACATCTTTCCATTAAATAAAAGCCCTCTTTAAAGAACGAGAGCTTAAAAAACCTAATCCTCCAGACAAACATTTTGAAATAAACTTCACTGTACCAAAAATTACTTGCTGCCCTCTCTCTTATACTTCTTTCAAAAGGAAACCTGCTACATATTTAAATTCATTCATATATCTGCATATACCCCTTCCTTCCACTCAATAAAAAAAGGAGTCCAGAAAGCTCATCAAAAGGTTGCGCTGGAAATACTCAACAATCAGTTTGCTGGATTATTTGATAACGCTCATGTTAATCTGAATACCTGAGCCACAGAAAAAGTGCAAGCATGTCCCAGTTTGCACCAGTTTTCTTGTTCACTTAACTTTTTTCCCCTGTTCACAGTTCCAAAGCTGTAACTCAACAGCCTTTTCTTTCTCTTTCTTCTGTCACCTTAAAATGTGTTTTCTCCAGAAAACTCCAGTAAGCTCACATACAGCACTTCCTTGTTTCATTGTATGCCAATTACATTTGATTAAGAAGGGGAATTTGTGGGGGAGTTTTTTAATCACATTATTTCACAAATTTTTAAAAACTTTTGGTTGAGGAAACAGGCATACCAATTTTTATATTCCTTTTCACAGGATGACTATACAGAAGATTTTGTACAACTCTAGACATCTCTGGCTGAAATAAACCGAAGATTTCTCACCAAAAAGCAGAACTATTCAGACAGTAACAATGCACTAGGTACCCCAAAACAAAACACACAATCATTGAATCCTAATCTACTCTGAATCTTTGAGTCCTCAGGAGGTCACATATCTCAACCACCTGCTAAAAGCAGGACCAATACCAAAGGATTAGTTAAAAGAAAAGGCAACAAAATATTTTCATCATAAATCATGTAACATAGAACCCAAAGAAATCCGATCATACCATTTTAGTTATCAGTTACAAAACATTAACAAAATGCAACATACAGTTGTATTTTGAGAGGACATGTTTTTGCCTTCT
The DNA here is from genome assembly GCA_007922195.1 of Podocnemis expansa. NCBI lineage: Eukaryota > Metazoa > Chordata > Testudines > Podocnemididae > Podocnemis > Podocnemis expansa. Next base: position 6,361,961 of record ML682021.1, on the reverse strand, counting down.
TTGCAAGTATGTCCTATAGTCAGCAACTGGACCTAAATAAATATTTCAGTCAGATACACTAAGGTAGTCTTCACTTTCAAAGAAATTAAAAGTGAGATTAAAGCTGTGTCCATGCAATAGTGCCTTCTGTTCTGTGACTCTTCCAAAACATGAAATACCATAATGCCTACTTCAAAATGTTGGACAACAAAGAATGCTCACTTGAAAATCTCCTTACTATTCCCCACAGGAACATTTTTGTAAACACTAAACAAAACAAACCCCACCACCAATTTAAGAAAATCAGAATAAAGTGGACACTCTACTGGTGATATATTCACTTTGTGAAAAACTGTACCAAAGCTAACAAATCAGATGTAATGTTCCATAGGGTAACCCAGGGTTGTGAAGCATCTCACCACCACTTACCCGTAACACAAGTAAATCTTATATGTGCCTTGTCTGTGATCAGTTCCCTGAAACCAACAAACTCAGGCAACACAAGCATAGTATTCCAGGCCTCTGCAGGTCTCATTCTCACTATACAGTTAGTGACAGGCTCACAGCAACCCCCAACATTCAGAGTACCCCGTACAGCATCCAGCCCCTTAACCACTGAACTTTCATGGAATTACCAGGCCTGCTGGTAAAGGAATAATACACTTCAACTTGTAAGATTTAACTAAGGATCAGCACTTCACTTAACACCACACCACTCCGACATATTTAGAGTGGGGAGGTGGGAATAGCAGGTTTACTATCGAAGAACAGAGATGAAATCCACGATGAGCAAGAATATTGGAAACGGATGGGTTACATATAACCATATAAAACAAAATCATAACACATTTCTAAAGACTAAACTAACTAACAAGGTACTCCTGTCTAAAGAAGTAAATCTTACCTAAAGTTCTCTCCAGCGTTTTCAATCAAGTCTAGCTGAGACCACTTTTTCACGAAGAAAAATTGTCCTTTTACCTCCTCAGTGAATGACATTTAGCAAACTTTCAAAATGCACCTCAAGACCAGGTCCCCTCCCCACACTGTTCTTTTCTTGTTAGTTTCTTTCTGACAATCTTGATCTGCATTCAGTTCAGACCACTAATAGGAAGCCCGTTGTGAATAAGACAACCCTCAACTTATTTTTCACCTTTGCTGATGACTAGTACCTTGATACAGACTTTAAGAACATATCTGCAATACATATACTTCACAATGACATTGATGACCAATGTGACAACAACTTTCATTTGATACTTTACATGAAATTCCTTAGTGAACTAGAAAGTAGACATCAACTCATGAGATTCCTCCATCTCCTTGAAACCTCCGTGACAGTTTGCATTAAGAGATTCTTGTGCCATATCAGCATTCTCCAATACCCACCCTTCTGATGAGAGAAACCAGCTATGTCTCTTCAGGTGCATCTAAACCGTGCACTCTTTACAGCAACATGTAGAGCATGTACAAGAAATTCTTCCCAAGCAAGGGAGTAAAAACCACTGTAGAGGGTGAGGCACCTCACAGACCAGGGGTCTCAAACGCTCAGCCCGTGGGCCACATGCCGCCGCTAAAGTTATTCCCTGAGGCCCACAATAACACCATCACTATCAATATTTGCAATATTGTTGTATAAAAAGGTTTCAGTAGTGCGGCCCTCAGACTAATGCACTAGTCCTCAGGCGGCCCTCATGGTGATTTGAGTTTCACACTTCTGTCTTAGACAAATAAAGATACTCTGGAATCAGGTGGTATGTATCCTAAACAGTTCTCTGCATGCCCAAGCAGTGCTTCCACCATCTACAAAGCTATTTTTTAGTAGTATAGTAGCCCACTCTTTCCCATTGCTGGAGTCTTTCCCCGCTACAAGAAAGGGCTCAGCAACAGGAATAGCTTTCTCAGGGAGCTGCTGAAGTCTTTCCACACTGCCTCTCCCCTCCTTCAGCCTTTCACTGATACATGTAGCTACACCTTGGAGGCGGCCTGCTTTTCACTCAAGTGCGTGGCTGAACACAGTTCACATGCTGCCACCATTGGTGTGCAGTTTAGACACAGCCTATGTAATATCAAAAAAAGAAAAACCTACTTCTCTTCTTGGCTAGTTTTTAGCTTCTGAACAAATGATAAAGCTATACCTGATCTTAAAACTGAAATATTATTAATTATAAATTCAAATACCATTACTACATCACTTGCTGCAATCAGAAATGACTGCTTAGCTTACTCACTACAGACCAGCAGCCCATTCTCTCTCAACAGGTCAGATATGGAAAGTGCACACTTGTGCATAAATACATTTTAAAAAATTAGCTTTGAAGGTTGGCTCTTCCTCTTTGGCAAGGAGCAGATTATTTTTTTAAAGACACTTCCCAAAGCATACATAAAGAGAACTTCTACATGTACGATTATTTGCAAAGCTATAGTGGGTAGGCTCCATTTAAAGGACAATCTATTAGAAGCTGCCATAATTCCAGCCAACTGCATCTGTATTCCTCCTCTATGGTCCATTCAGGGCAGCCAAACCAGACATCCAATTCCCCAGCAGTTGTGTCTTGTGAGAGAAGACATGTTATCTTTCTTCTGATTAGAGTATTTCCAGGTTGCTTATGCCCTTGATACTGTGACCTCCCAGCAAAAGACAGGCTGCCTAAGCGGGCTTTGTTTGCCTTCTCTTCAGGGATGACACACACTGCATAATTGCCATAGTCAGAAGTTACCGCACAGCTCTTTCCGAAACAAGCACATTCTGCTCTTTTACTTTTCAGGTAAAACTACTTTAGAGAAACTAACACCTTCAACTCATGCTCATAAATTTACCAGTGATCACTTCAAAATGGACTCTAGCAGGCAAACAGTCCAAAAATCCACACAAAGGTTCTCTTGTTGTTTTAAGCTTGAAACAAGAGCTTAAAACAAGAACCCTCATAAATGATGCTCAGAGTCACTCAATTATCTAGTTTGGGCCTTTCATAGAGCCATGGAATTGGAAGCGACCTCATGTCATCTGGTCTAATCCCCTGCTAAAAGCAGGTTTACTCCCACTAAATCAGGGATATGTAGCCTTTTTGGGTGAAGGGGCCACACTGCAATTCTTTTCTCCATTGGGGGGGCCAGTGAGAAAATTTTTGATAGATAAGACATACTAATCAATCAGATTCATAAACTTTAATAAAATAATGATTAGTGTGATATTCGGCATTGCTTTTGCTTTCACTGGGTACAGAGGACAAGGGGGTGCAGGGGTGCCTGTGTGAGGGTGCAAGGCAGAGCTTGGGGAGCAAGGCAGGACACTGGAGCATGGCAGAGAAGTGGAGGGGAAGAAGGGTGAGGTAGGCGGAGCAGGGCAGCTGGTTCACAGGACTCAGCTACTTCCTGACAAAGGATCCCACCAACTCTGCTCTCCTCACTCACTGCCAAGCACTGCTCAGAGAAATCCAGCCCTTGAACAGCAATCCAAACAGGCCACACCCCCTGGCAGCTGTGCACAGGGTGGGAAACTGACAGGGTCCCCAGCCAGCCCCAGTTCCCAAGCTCTTTCAGCAACACTCCACAGGCCAGATAAAAGCCCTTGGCAAGCCTGAGTTTGGCCCCTGGGCCGCAGGTTGGACAAACCTGCACTAAATCATCCCAGCCAGGGTTTTGTTTAACCGGGTCTTAAATGTTTCCAAAGACAGAGATTCCACCACCACCCTAAGTAACCCATTCCAATGCTTCACCAACTTCTAATATTCAACCTCGACCTCCCCAGATGCAACTTGAAACCACTGCTCCTTATTCTGTCCTCTGTAACTACTGAGAACAGCCTAGCTCCTTCCTCTTTGGAGCCCCCCTCCCCTTCAAGTAGTTGAAGGTTGCTATCAAATCCCCCCTCAGTCTTCTCTTCTGCAGGCAAAATAAGCCTAGTTCCTTCAGTCACCCTTTGTAAGTCATGTGTCCCAACACCCTAATCATTTTCGTTGCTCTCTGCTGGACTCTTTCTAATTTGTGAACATGCTTTCTGTATTGTGGAGCCCAAAACTGGACACAATATTCTAGATGCAGCTTCATCAGCGCTGAATAGAGTGGAATAATCACATCCCTCAGTCTGCTGGCAACATGCCTACTAATGCAGCCCAATATGCCACTGGCCTTTTTGGCAACAAGAGCACATTGCTGACTTGTATCCAGTTTTCCATCCACCAAAGTCCCCAGGTCCTTTTCCAGAGAGCTGCTACTTAGCCCATCAGTCCCCAGCCTGTAGCAGTATCTAGGATTTTTCCATCCTAAGTGCAGGACTTTGCACTTGTCCTGGTTGAACCTCACAAGTTTTCATTTGGCCCAGTACTCCAATTTGTCTAGGTCTCCCTGAATCATATCCCTGCCCTCCTGCGTGTTTACCATTCCCCCCGCTTGGTGTCTTCTGCGAATTTACTGAGCATGCAATCTATCCCATCACCCAGATCATTCACAAAGGTGTTGAACAGAACTGGCCCTAGGATCAACCCCTGGGTCACTCCACTAGTTACCAGTTGCCAACTAGACACTGAGCTATTGAGCCCTACGTGCTGACCCCAATGATCTAGCCAGCTTTCTGTTCACCTTATGGTGCATTCATCCAAACTGTACTTCCTTAACTTGCTGACAAGAATGTGAGGGATACTCACCCTTGTGCAGTAGACAAGGTTCTTCAAGATGCATGTCCCTGTCCCTGCTCCACTCTAGGTGCATGGCCAGCCCCGTCCCTCAGATCGGAGAGTCTTAAGAGCTGTGTCAGGGGCGCCCTGCGCACTGCAGCAGGGTCAGAGATTCCGTTGCTGACATGCTCAGGCGCCCCCCCCCCCCACTCCCCCCAGTTCCCTCTCTACCGCGAAGGAAGCTACGATTGCACTTCTTGCGTCTCTTCGAAGTAGAGGGGAGGAGGGCGGGTAGTGGAGCAGGGACAGGGACACGCATCTCGAAGAACCTTGGCTACTGCACAAGGGTGAGTATCCCTCACTTCTTCTTCGAGCAGTGTCCCTGTCTGCTCCACTCTAGGTGATTACCAAGCTGTTTTCTAATCGGTGGAGGCGACTTTGAAGTTTGCCCCTTATATTGATTGTAATACTGCTAGACCCACTGCCGAATCAGCCCTGGCCAGTTGATCAATGGAGTAGTGCTTAACAAATGTATCTGCCGACCACCATGTCGCTGCTCTGCAGATTTCCATTATGGGAAAATTATGCATGAAGGCCACAGATGCTGCCATTGATCTCGTCGAGTGCATCCGGATGCCCTCTGGAATTGGCAAACCCCTAAGTTCATATGCCGTCTGTATACAGCTCGATATCCACTTTGATAACTGTTGACTGGATATTGGTTGGCCTCTGGAACGTTCTGCTATAGAGACGAAGAGCTTTGGGGTCTTCCTGAAGGGCTTGGTCCTCTGTAAGTAGAACGCTACCGCCCTACGTACATCAAGCGTATGCCAGAGAGCATGCTGGGGGTCAGACTGCGGCTTGGGAAAAAACGTAGGTAAGTGTATTGCCTGGTTCACATGGAACGCTGAGACTATCTTTGGTAGAAATCTCGGATGTGGCCGCATAGAGACTTTTTCTTTATGAAAAACTGTGTACGGTGGGCTTGCCATGAGTGCTGCTAGCTCACCCATTTATCTGGCCGATGTTATCGCCACAAGGAAGGCTACTTTCATTGACATGTGGAGAAGTGAGCAGGTCACTAGTGGTTCAAAGGGTTTTCCTGTTAGGGTTTTGAGAACCATGGAGAGATCCCATGGCGGAGCCGGTGGTCGGCGAAAGGGATAGGAGTTGTGCAATCCCGCCATGAACCGCTTCACCACCAGATGTGAGAATACCAAGACTTCCTGTACGGGTTCATGAAAAGTAGCTATTGCTGCTAGATGAACCTTTATGGTATTGACAGACAGTGTTGTGCTTTTCGGATAAAGTAGATATTCCAGCAAGTCCGGGACCGGGAGGGAGACCGGATCCTTCTCGTTTTGCTGACACCAGATCACAAACCTGTGCCATTTTTGGAGGTAAGTCCGCCTTGTTGCAGGCTTCCTGCTGTTTAAAAGGATCTCTCGAACACACTGGAAACATTGTAGTTCTAACTCATTGCACCATCTAGGTACCATGCTGTAAGGTGCAACCTGTTGAGGTAAGTATGTAGGGTTTGTCCTCTGTCCTGCGTCAGGAGGTCCAGTGCTGTCAGGAGCATAATCGGGGTTCTCCTCGACATCCGCACCAAGTCCGTGTACCAGGTCTGTCTGGGCCAGGCTGGTGCTAGCATTATTATGACGGCCCCGTCGCATCGGATCTTGCAAAGCGTCCTGGGAATCAAGAGGAGCGGGGGAATGCATACAGAAGATCCTTGTCCCAGTAGACAAGGAAGGCATCTCCACTGGAACCTTCTCCTATGCCTGCCCTGGAACAGAATTTGTGACATTTTGTGTTGTCTTTGGTGGCAAACAGGTCCATGACCGGAAGGCCCCACCACTGAAAGATCTGTTGTATGATATCGTTGCGCATTTTCCACTCATGGGCCACCTCGAAGGATCTGCTCAATGCGTCTGCTACCGTGTTGTCCCTGCCTGGTAGGTAGATGGCGGAGATGTCTATCTTGTTTTTCAAGTACAATTCCCAAAGTCTTAGTGCCTCGAGGCACAACGGTGTGGACCGTGCCCCGCCCCCCCGGCAGTTGATATAATACATGCATGTGATATTGTCTGTGCAGACCTTCACTATTTTCCCCATGATGACAGGCAGGAAATGCTTGCATGCATTGTGCGCCACTCTCAGTTCTAGTATGTTTATATGCATGCGTTTTTCCCTTGGTGACCATCTCGCCTGAGCTGTCTGTGTCATCAGATGGGCACCCCAACCTGTTAATGAGGCATCCGTCATCCTCACTAAGTCTGTTTGCGGTGACTGGAAAGGGACCCCCTGCAACAAGTTTTCCTCCCTTGTCCACCAGACTAACAATTCTTTTATGGGTTCTGGTGGAGACAGCCTGCGATTTAAGTGCTGGCAGCCTATCCTGAACGCCCTTGCGAACCATAGTTGAAACGGTCACATGTGGAGTCTGGAGTGACTGACCAGCGATGTCGTGGCCGCCATGTGTCCCAGCAGCTGCATGCAGGTCCATGCTTGTTCAAGTGGTCAGGGGTTCTCCCACAGTGCAAGGTTCAGGATATTTTTGCACCGTTCCTGTGGGAGGTACACTCGCGCCGACCACGTTTGAATCCTTGTGCCTATGAACAGGATCTTCTGCGATGGGCAAAGGGAAGACTTTTTGTAATTTATTGCAAACCCTAGTGACTGAAGGGTCATTACATTGATTTTTACAGCTCTCTCGGCTTCAGGGGAGGATGTCGCTCTTATTAAGAAGTCGTCCAATATTGTGACTCCCAGAGTCCTGAGACATGCACAGACAACTGCCGTGATCTTTGAAAAAACCCTTGGCGCAGCGCACAGCCCAAAGGGCATCGCAGTGTATTGGTAATGGGCGCCTGATGCTATAAATCTGAGGAATTTCCTGTGTCCTGGATGGATTGACACGTGGACATAGGCATCCTTGAGATCAAAGGAAGCCAACCAGTCCCCTTTTTCCAGCGCCAGGAGTATCCCTGGAATCATCACCATTTTTAAACGCTTTATTTCCATGTTCTTGTTTAGCCTCCTGATATCCAGGATAGGCCTCCATCGCCCCCCCCCCCCCCCTTTTCCTCTGTGAGAAAATAATGTGAATAAAACCCCTTGTTCCTGTACTGTGGCGGAACTTCTTCTATTGCTCCTAGGCTGAGGAGATTGTCTATCTCGCGAGCCAACATGTGTTCATGAGATGGGTCCCTGAAGAGGGACAGGGTAGGGGTTTGAGGTGGTGGGGTGGGTCTTGATAGGAATGGAATGACGTATTCCTTCAGGATGGTGTTGAGAACCCACTTGTCGGATGCAATTTCCTCCCATTGATGAAAGAAGGGGAAGAGTCTGTCGTGAAATAACTGAGGTGACTTGTTGACAATAATATCCGCTGGAATTGGGTGGTCTGGCAAACCCTCGACCAATGTCTCAAAATTGTTGCCTTGGACCCGATGGTTGAGGGTTGACTGCAGCTTGAGAGCCTTGTCTTCAGTGCTGCTGGTGTCTCGGCTGAGATCTAGCACCCACCCATCTGCGTCCCTGATTAGGCTGAGAGGATCTGGTTCTGTATGGCTGAAACCACTGATTTCTCCTGTTGAAATTCGCAGGGTATATGCCTAAGGTGCGACAGGTTGCCCTGGAATCCTTGAGTGTGTGCATTACTTCATTCATTTTCTCTGCAAACAGTCTCTCTTTTTCGAATGGAAGATCCTCTGTGGTTGCCTGCAATTGTTTTGGCAACACCGCCGCGTGAAGCCATGACACTCGTCACATGACTACAGCCGTGCCGATGGCCCGGGCCGCCACATCCGCAGCATCGAGGGATGCCTGCAATGCCGTCCTTGCGGTAAGCTGACCCTCCTTGATTAAAGGCTTGAACTATTCCTTTTTCTCCTCAGGCAGTGAGGTAAGTAACTCAGAGTTTTGCATATATTTCATGATCGTAGTTAGCAAGTACTGCTGTATAATTCGCAACTCTCAGCAAGAATGTTGCTGTTGTATAAACCTTTTTTCCTAGTAAGTCTAGCTTCTTGTCCTCCTTGTCAGTTAGATTGATCTTGTGATGGTCCTGTCTGACCCTCTGGTTTGCTGCCTCAACCACTAATGAATTAAGGTGAGGGTGAGTGAACAGGAATTTGTTACCCTCGGCGTTACAAAATACTTTTTATCAGCCCTCTTATTAGTCAGGGCGGCTGTGGCTGGCGTCTGCCATATCTGGTTCACTGGGTCCATTATCCCCTCATCCATCGAAAGTGCCACCTTGGTTGATGTGGAGGACTGTAGAATCTTATAGAGCTTATGCCTAGTCGTATCCTCGTCTTGTATGGATATATCCAGGCTGTCCATGACTTGCTTGAACAGCTCTTGGAATTGCTTTGTCTCCTCAGATCTTGACTGGCAACTGAGCTCATCACCTGGCTCCTCCTGCCTGTCCGAATGGTGTGCCTGCTGTATCACTGGCTGTGGCTGCTGCCTCGCTGAGGTCGATGACGGTAAGTATTGGCTAGCCACCTCCATTTGAGGCATTGAGGGAACAGGCGGTGTGGGGCCCATCGGAGGCCAAGTTCCCCAGTTTAACCAAGGGCACGGTTATGGCCAAGGCATGTTCCAGAATGGCCATGGTGTATTTGTGATAGTGCTTGCCTGTGGTTGCATGGGAGGATCTGGCCCGTCCCCAGGTGACACGGGACTTGATGGCTGTGATGTTGACTGTCCAGATCCCTCACTGGAGAAGGTGAGAGAGGGTATTTCCTCATTGAAGGAGTGTATACTAAACAGGGGGGATACAGGAGAGGAGGAATGCTCAGTCCCCTCCTGCATCTCGATGTGGTGCTCTTTCCTTTTCCTTTTGCTCTGCTTTGACAGCAGTTGTTCCTCCTGCACTGCCCCGTGCTGGTCTGGCGGTCGTGGACAAGGGCCCACATTCGCTGGGAGAGTTGACAGCGGTGCTGCCCTCAGTTCCGCACCGCTGAGCACCGCAACATTTGGCACCGCCTTTTTCCCGGTGCCTGCCGTGGGAGACAGGGTAGCCACAGCAGCATACGGTGCCGGCTGCGAAAACAGTGCCGGTACTGGGTTCAGCGGTGCCATAGGCGCCAGTATCTGTGCCGTGGTTAACACCGCAGTCGGGGTCAGCCTAGGCACATTCCCCTTGACTGGGTCACTCTGCCCGCGCTGATCTCCAGCACTTGATGGGCAATTTTCCTTCCCCCGGGAGCTGCCAGAGTGAGTCCCTCTGGACTTATGAGCTTTTTCCCCTGCTCCTAGCCTTTTTAGAAGGCGTGGGGGACGAAGCTGCAGACTGCCGCTTGTGCGGCTGCAGGGACCGCAGCTGTCAGCCAGGATCCGATGCGGGCTTGAAAGAGCCCTCCAGCAATAGTAGTTTCAGCTTCATTTGTCTCTCCCTGCAGGCTCTAGTAGTCAGCCTCTTACAGTGAGGACGTTTGTGTGTGAGATGGCTTTCACCCAAGCATCTTATACATTCAGCATGGCCGTCAGACGCTAGCATAGCATCTCAACAGGAGGTACAGTGCTTGAAGCCTGGAGGGGACAGCATTTCTGAGGTAAAATGCCCCGACTGCTGATGTTTTCTGTTTTGATCTTTCTTTTCTTTCTTTCTTTTGTTGTTTTGTTTTGTTTTTTAGGATGAGCGGTGGCCGTTAAAACGGCCGTTGGAATTCTACTGGGAGCTGTGGACGTCTCAACACCGGACCGGTAAGAAGGGAATTGAGGGGAGCCGGGGGCGTACCTGAGCACGTCAGCTACAGAATCTCTGACCCCTGCTGTGGTGCGCAGGGCGCCCCTGACACAGCTCTTAAGACTCTCCGATCTGAGGCGCGGGGCTGGCCACACACCTAGAGTGGAGCAGACAGGGACACTGCTCGAAGAAGAAGCTGTGGGATACCACATCAAAAGCCTTGCTGAAGTCAAGACATATCACATCAACGGCTATTCTCACATCCATGGATCCAATCATCACATCAAAGAAGGCAATCAGGTTGGTCACCAGACAATGGTTTTCTGCTCAAGCGGTAGCTTAAGAAAGTTGGATTTTGATGTAAACATCATTCCTACCCTACCCTCTATCCCCACCCCAAAGCATTTCCTAGGAGAGTCATTTCACTCATTGTGCCTTCAAAAGTCCTATTTGTATGTTTTATTTGAGTTCCTAAACCTAGTCCCAATTCAACTAGGTTTAACCTAATTTGATAAGGTTTGTCCTGGATACTGCAGGATATCATTATATCTGTACTGAAGCTACTTTTATACAATACAAGCATAATGGGGAACCCACTCCACACAGGGGTGGAAGCAATTATCCCCATCCTACTCTCAGATCAGAGGTACACCACCAAGCAAACTAGAAAGGGTACCCTGACCACAGCCAATTAGGGAAGGGTTTAATGGGGCAGCCAGTTAGGACCCAGCAGGCTCATATAAGAAGAGCTGCAGAACAGAGTGAGTGGTTGCAGGAAGCCCAAGGAGAGAGAACTACTGAACACAGTAGTTGCTGACAAGGACTAGGCAAACCAGAGGGAGCACCTGAATGGCTGCTGGGACTGACTGGAAGCCTTCTGAGAGGCTGAAGATACTGGGGCCACAGGGAATTGAAGCAGCACTGATGGAGACATTAAGGTGATGCAAGCTGCTGTTATCCAATGTTCTGGGCTGGGGTAATGGGTGGACCGGAAGCCCCAACCCCAACCACTGGGGAAGTGACCGGGCTACAGAACTGGAAAGTACTCCTTCCCTTTCTCCTCCCCCTGAAGCAGGAAAATCATGAATAGTAGCATGACATGGACAGAGGGCAGAGTTATGAAAAGGACACTGCGGTTCCTGAGCTGACATACGTCAGTAGGTGGAGAAAGCTGGTGGTGAGGCACCATAAGAGGGCATACCAGCTAAGAGAGCTAATCTCTGAGATGGCCAGCAGGAAGAGCTGCTCTGGTGACTGCACTCAATCACAGGTAATATGGCATCCTCTTTCCTGTCCCTCTAACATTCTCTCACCTAACAGAAGTTAATTGTGGGTTTGTTCACAAAGGATCTGTTTCTTGTCTCATCAGTTTCTGAAGTCTCAGTTTATCCTTAAACTGGGATTCAGATCAGTCTTCAGTATCTCAGAATGCAAAATTCAATGTGTACCCCATCACATAATAGCATGCAAATACACCATCAGTACACACTGCTTCTTTGGTCCTAATAGAACATTTAGTCAGCATTAAAATGTTCAAAAGGTCACACTTTTTTGGCCAGCGTTTGAATTTTTTGCTGGGAAAGAGTGTTGGTTGGAAACAAGCAGCAGCAAAACACAGCCACTTTAAAGACAATCCAAAGGAAGCATGATAAAGTATAGCTTACTTAAAAATAAACCATAGTATGTTCTCACTTTAATGGACAGTCTGTCAATCTTGTTTGCTATAAAGAAAAAAATAAGACCTGTAATACTCCACTCCTCTTAATACTTAAATTTCAGTACTTTTTCTGATATCCCATTTAATGGGTGATTTTTACTGTAACATTACAAATCCTATTGCTTAGTGTATGCAACAAAGATATTTTAATGAAACACTTCAAGTGGGAAAGGACTGGACACAGAAAAAGTCGAGGCAGATGAAACATAAAATATTCTCCTCCTCCTGCCCTTTCTAATTTGCATGTATGATACACATCTACTTGAGATATTCCTCCACTTCAGATATGAATTTTTTCAGTAAACATTAGATATTTGCTATTTTCTGGCGCATCTCCCCTTCCCTGGGATCTTTGTGTGTGCTTTGAGATCTACACATAAAAAGCAGAATCTAAGAGTAGATGGTTGTGTTACTGATACTTCGTGCTATAACTGTTGAGAAAAAGCAGAAACACAGCTATCTTGCAATCCTTCTGATGCAGTTATTCTGTCATTATTTGACAGCTGCACAATCTTAATTTTGCTCAAACAAATAGTATTTTGATACAAATTGTTCAGACTGTGCAAGCTCAGAGAACTCTCCTCTCCTTCAAAGGTGAATGCTAACAACCAGAATTCCCTCTCAGATATTACTGCTGCTTTAGTTTAATATTACGCATTTTGAGGAGAAACTCACTACCAAAAGGAATTCAAGTGACATACATGAAAAACAGTGCAGCCTTGGGATATCCCATTAAAGTCAGAACATAAGACATGAAACTTTGGAGATCTACCACATCCATCCTCCAGAATGGTGCAAGAAGTCTGTATAGTCACATTTCATCACAGACACAATATATTACTACTAGCTGTAACCCATCAAAAATGATGGGGGAAGGGAATTTATGAAATATTTATTTAAATCAATTAATAGCTCTTTAATTACAACATTTTTTTGCAAAAGTACTGTGGTCAGCTAAAACTTTTCCTTGGTAGTCTATATCCTTCACACAAACTTTCAGATTTTCATGGTTTCTTCTCCAAGTGAGAGCCACATAGAATTGTCTGAAGAGAAAGCATGAAATACTGGAAACAGCTGAAAGCACAGCTGAGAGCTTTATAATTCTGACACACTCCAAAGGGGCAGCCGTGTCACCAGAGTGAACTACCCCTGGATTTCACTGGCTGTTACTGTCCAACTTTTAAACCCTCTGCCATCTCACCTTCATGAATTACAATAAGGTACATATCTGGGCCATACCAAGACTCCTAGGCCACTGCGATGTGAGAGGTGACTCAACAAGTTGCTCCTAAGGAGCAATTGGCCAAGTCACCTCTTACAGCACAATGGCCTGTCACATGGTACACGTCACGTCACGTCACACACACACAGAGCAAATTAGTATAGTGGATTCAAAGATTCAACAGAAATACAGAATTTCTGAACAAATATCACTAAATAACAGAAAATGTTAAAGGGTCTTCCCCACACTTGGGGCTTTATCTGCACTTTAAATGCTACCACAGCACAGCTACACATTGGATAATCAGAGAGCAAGTGTGAAAGACCAAGATTTTGGGGGGAAAGAAGGAGGTGGGGAGGGAGCAGGAGGTAGAGGAAAGGGTAAGAGTTGACTACCGGTATATATAAGACAAGGCTCCTAATATCAGGATAGTCCCAATAACATTGGGACCACTGGTTACCCTAGCGTTAGTTCGGTGTAGACCTTCACCAACTGGAGGGGTTCTCTCACTGGCACAGATAAGGCATTGGCCTAAGAAGCAATAGCTAAGTCAATGGAAGAATTTTTCTGTTCATGTAGGGCTGTCTATACTGAGGGTTAAGCGCGCTTAATTACATTGCTCAGGGGTCTGGCTTTTTTACCAGGATTTTTACCTTGGGTGCCGTAGCTGAGTCAACCTAAAATTTTAGTGTGGACCAGCCCTCTGTTTCATAGTCCATGCCACAAAACTCAGTCTAAGAAGGTGTGCAAGAAGGTTATTTATTTCCCAAATAAGGATCCTGAACTCTTTGGAAAACTTCTTCCAAAAGCAGAAGCCCTTACTTTTAAGCTCATAGATAAGAAGCCTGATCTTTACAAGTTCTGCGCATAAAGCACTTCCAGTCAAAGTCAGTGAGAAACACTGGGTGCTCAGCACACTTAAAAATCAGGTTCCTCATTTAGTGGCTCAACACAGATTTAGGCAACTAACTTTAAATTTCTATTTTTAAGAAAATCTTGGGCTTCATGTCCAGATACTCAGATATGACAGTGATACGGGCTGCATAGCTACCTAGGTATATTGAATGATACCAGTGATAGGCAGAGACTAGAGCTGGTCAAACACAAGTACAAGATCTTGCAAACAATGTTCTGAAAAGTTTTTTCTGAGAAATTTTTCAAAAGTTTCGACCAGCTCTCGCAGGAACTATCACATCACACACTTCTCACTGAGAGACTTCAACAAGTTCACTTTTAAACTTTTGTTAATAGTTCCCCTTACAATATACATCAGATATCAGAAAAAGAGCAAAAGTTCTGAGAAGTATAACTGATTGTCCCCACTACAAATGAACACATCCACTAAAAAAGGATATCATAGGCATTTCTTTCCCCATGATCAGAAGAAGCCAGTATTTGAACATCCTCTTATTTAAATACTATGCAGTTTTCTAGTACTGAGGTTTGAATACTTGGCCAAAATCTCCTTTGTTGAACTGAAAAGATTGACTTTAAAAGTTGACAATCACTGCATAATATTACATTAGTGCAGGGACAGACAACCGCCAGCACGTGTGCTGACAGTGACATGAGATCCCATTCGGAGCAGCACACAGCACCCGCTACAATGCCACAGAAATCATAGATCCGGCCACTAAAAGCCACCCCAGGCAGCTTCTTTCAGGGGCAACTGGGGTGTGGAGAGTCCCCGTCACGCTCAAGTTCTAGGCATGGTGCAGACAGAAGATTCCTAGAACAACTTCTCTCCATGGTGTGCAGCCACCAAGGAGCCACTCTGGGTAGCTTCTTTCCTCAGCATGTCTGGGGACCGCCCCCCAAGAGGAGCTGCTCAAGGCAGCTTCTTTCCATGGCATCCCTGGGGACCCCCTGTCATCTGCCAGGAGGAGCCACGCCAGGCAGCTTCTTTCTGTGAGTGGCTCCTTTCAGTGGCATGCCAGGAAAGTGCCCTGCTCCCTGCCTCCCAACCTCCAACCATGGCTGCCATCAAAATTTCAGGCTGCTGCCGCTTTTATTTCTGTGGAGGGAGCCACAGACACTGGCTGACAGTCAAGGAGGAGGGGCTGGACACAGAGACTGGCAAAGAGATTGACCCCTACACTAGTGGATAATATGATATCGAGATCTCAGAAAGCTTTACCAAAATCCATGTGAGAAGAGATTAAAATCTCAAAGAAGCCACACAAGCACTACTGGCAAAAAAACTGGGGTATCATAACCAATTTAGGAAGGCTGGTAAATAAAGCCCAGTTTTCACAGTTACTTTAAACAGACTTTGGATTATTATTAATTCCACAACAAAAATGTCAAGATGGAGTTACAGCTGAAACTGCATTGGTCGTTTAAAATAAAATACAACAGAAATGCTGCAGTTGTCCCAAAACAAAGCATTATAAGCCCAGAAAATTCTCAGTCAATATTAACTTCAAAATTAATCCAACCATGTTAAGGTGTGGAGGTACACAGGGCCGCGAATGCTAAAACACCTTCATTTTAATCATAATGTCATTACATGGTGACCCTACAGGGCAGAGTTATGGTTATTTGGATGCCCGGTCTGTACAATAGCTATAACCTTAAATGAAGTCCAAACCCATTAAGGTAAGGTTAACTCAGAGTTTTGGAACAGTTACAATATCCCTATAATATACTTTACTTTAAGAAAGCATACTTTGAGGAAGATTGACCTTTCTTAATTATTAAATTTCATACATGAACAGTAAACAAGAAACCCAGTGAAAACATTACTACAATGATATTTCTGTTCATTTGAAAACATGAAACATCAATTCTAATTACTTTTATTTCACACTTTGGTGCTCAGACTCCACTGTATGCTGTGTCTGCTTTACCTCACCTTAGTACAAAAAGGTCATATTATCCTGGCTAGTTGAACTGGGTTTGCATTGCAGCTGTAGTGTATGTTATCATTTTAGCCTACTTTCTGCCCTGCCAAACCTCCTTAAGTGCAGGTCTCTCCCTTGCCATCTTAGTATCCCTCCTCTCTTGTATCCCCCACATAACTTTTACATCTCCCCAGGAGAGCCCCTGGCCTGGAAAGAGCCAGGGCTCGGGTGCCGGGATTCGGGGCTCGTGCGCTTTAAATGTGCCACCACTGCAGCTGCCACCGCAACAGACCCAGGGCTCGAGCCCTGTAAGCCCGGCACCAGCGATGCCTCTACATCTCCCCACCAAACTGTCCCTTCTTGCACACTTCCCCATGCCCAAGTTTTCCTTATCCTGTCCTCCCCAATGAGTAGATCTGGTGTCATATGTATGCTTTTCAGAAACAGAAATATTTAGGACTAGTGGTTTTTTTCTTATTTTTCTTAACTGAAAATTATACTGACAGAGACAAGTGCAAACATCTTCAGAGAAATTTTAACTGCCTACTTTCATAGTCCCATCCATTACTTATTGTTCTGCAAAGATCCTTAGTTAGGATGTCCTCTTTCAAAATAGCCACCATTTCCCAACTGTTTATAAATGGGAATGAAACCACTCTGCCTCCTATGTGGTTGGAAGTAAGAGAAGAGCAACTTGAAGATCAAGTGAATAAAACCAGTAGTCATCCTTGCTAAGAACAGCCTGTGGCCTGGGTCCCATCTGAACAGCGGGAAAGGATGGCCCTTTTGAAAGAAGGAAAATTAACGAAATTCTCATACAAACAACACTCATCTTAACTGAAAGTTTCTTCTTCAGCAGAAACTGAAAAAGACAAAGTGACGGTTCATCTTAAAAGAATCTCCAAACACAAGGAGGGAGTTTTAACTACCAAGGAAGCATGCAGAGGGTACTAAATTTCCTACAATACCTATTCTTAGAATAATTTGACTTCATATTTAGTTGTTGAATTTCCAGAACACTCATTCTGAATTCAGAGAATAAGCACTACAGTTTTGTAAAAAACACTCTATATAATATATCTGGGATTCAATCTCTGTTACATACAGCACTCAGTCTTAGTTATTCTGCTGGAGCCCAGCAATTCCTTAATATCCATCCATTAAACTACTTCATTATACATTTGCCAAAATAACATTAAACAATTAAAAAAGTTACAGTATGGATAATTATTTAAATATAACCTGAAAGCTTATGCTGTATGCTAATAGAGGACAACTTACCTTGCATTTTGGACACTTCTGGGCATTCCTTTGCCCATGTTCAATCTCGCTGGCCCAGTGACGCAGCAACTTGTCTCCCTTTTTGTATTCTTTACAGTTAACACCTTCATGCCAGGGAGAGTGGCACTTAAAACACCAGACAAATTGGCAAGTTGGACACTGGATCTGCATAAACATAAGTGAAATAAATCTATCAGACAGATTTGCAAGCTGGCCATTGAATGTGTGGAAAAAAAAATCACCACTGTTATATACACTTTTATCACTAATTTTAATTAACATCTCAATTCTGCATGACAGGAATAGTCAAACTTACCAGACTGATAAAACTATACTAAAAAGTACCAATTTAATATATATAGTTCTATATATAAAAAACTACATTAAGTAAACGTTAAACTCACAGAGTTAATTACTCAAGATCCAGTGATGCCAAAGGCCCCAATCCTCGAACAGATGCTTAACTTTTAAGCACATGGGCAGACCACTGAATTCAGTGGAATTACTTAAATGCTAAGTATTTTGTTGGATTGGGGTCACAGCGTTAACTGCATAATTCTTCACTCTGCCTTTTTGTGAATAAACAATCTGGTTTTTCACTGCCTTGGACTTAGAATAGTAATTTATATCTGCCTAGAGCAAATAGTTTTTGGTACTATGGTAGTATGACCACAGACCAGTTGTGCTAGGCACTGTACAAACACAAAAGTCTGGGCTGCACAAAGTTGCAGCAGTTTCACGAGACCTGTGATTTTAAACCACTGCATCTCAAGTGTCCTGATATAAAGGCATACAGGTTTATCAATGGAAGATCAACTAATTCAATCGGGTTTAAATGTGTACAGCTGTGAACTCAAAGGGGCTTAACTCATCCACTCCAAATGTTTCTGTAGACTAACTCTCCAGAAAGCCCTGAAGAGCTTATACAGTCTTTCTGCCAATCTCATTTGATTGTGCTGTCATCCCCTTTGCACAGGTGGAAATGACTACCACAAAGCAAGATGGCAGTGAATCAGTACCACAATTCTGATGCAGTTTTTCCTCTCTAAACTATGTACGTTAATTTTAGACAGCTGCCATGTATTCATATTCTAAGAAGTATAGCCTTCCTTATTCAAAGGTTGAAACAGTTAACTTTGCTGTTATGTCTGAGGACATATCTCTATATGAAGTTAAATAAATTTTGCTTTTGGTAGTAGGTTGTGTAAATATTATGTAGTTCTAGCTCTTTCAACACACATTTTCCAGCACTCTGACACAGTAGTGCAAGATACTGTACATGTACAGCAAAAACAAATTGCATTTGACGAGAAGTAAGAGATTGTGTAATTAAAGGATTAATTTATTCCTTAAGGGAAAGCAGCACAAGGGTTGTGAAAAACTTAATACATATTAGGAATGTTTCCACCATATTGAGAAAAAAATGAAACCTTGTCTGCAGTTAAGTACTTCTCTGCAAAATTTGTAACCTAAATATTGCAGGATTGTGACAGTGCAGGAGAGTCTGAAAAAAAATCAGACTGATTTTCAATGTCCAAGAAAAATACAAAGAATAAATAAAAGCTGACATGTATATTTTAAAAAATTCTGCTGGTAATTTGATGTGCTATAACTTACCATATTTTTATGTCTTTAACCCTTAGCCATGGGTAGAATTTTCTTAAGTCACAATGTGACAGAAAAGCTTAAGTCCCATTTTTAAAAGTAACCATGGCACTTAGAAGCTTAAGGGCATGGCTACACTGTGCTGATGCTTTAATGTAGACACTCACTGCAGTGGCAAGTGGGGCTCTCTCTTATCCCTGTAGTTAATCCACATTCTGGAGAGACTGTAGCTAAATCAGTGGAAATCTGTCATTCCTGTGCTGTCTACAATAGTGGTTAGGTTGGTATAGCTATGTCTTTCAAGACTATAGATTTTTTTTACATCTCTCAAGGATGTATGTCAATGCAAGCGCTCAATGTAGACTAGTCCTCAGTCTCACTGAAAAGTCAACAGGTCTTTGGCTTTTCTGTCACTTACGCATTTTTGAAAATTTTACTCCAGGGTCTTGATTTTATAAAGGACAATGATGATGCTCATGTAATGCTTAATAAGAGTGCCATAGTGATAAGACTAGAGCTGAACATACAACTGCTGTTTTCAATTTAGCAAATGGTGGCCTTTCCACCTGGAACTTACGGGGCTTTTTTTTGGGGGGGGGGGGGTATTTTTTTTTTCAGTCTAGCTGAGTTTCTAAATAGAAACTCAAAACATTCAAAGCCACCAAAAACAGAATGCTTCACCTTTTTCTTAATTAATTTTCCTTTTTTTCCCCCAGCCAAAACCCTTGGCTGAATTCAAATGCACACACAGTTCCAGTCAACCAAAGCTACAATTTTCAGGAAATAAACTACCTGTCTGAAAAAATTTCATTAAGTGCTAACCAAGGAACCTTTAAAATAGCATTAAATATCCCTTTGGGAAAAGCAATACCACACAAGACTGTTTCTGAAACACAGGAGCCATTCCAAAGATCACTTCCAACCCTGTCATTTCTTGATTCATCTTTGACAGTTTTATAAAATAACCCACTTAAATAGCACTTTCTGGCCTAAAGTATTATAGAATATTAAGAATCAGGTGAAAGCCCTGTCATTTCTTTGAAAGCTTATGCAATATTTTCCAGTTACAACTTTACAGAATAGCAAAGACATGAACATGGACATGCAGATACACAAATAGGGACAAGGACAAAATTGACAGGCCCCTATACCTATCCTATAGCATGCTGAAAGTTACATTTAATGATCACATTAATCTTTCCCCTTCCAGCTGTGCTCATTTCCTCCCACTACAAATGTCCCCTAGATAACATTTGCAGTTAAAAATACTGAAGCCTCTTTTGGGTTTCTTACTGGAGTCTGCTTTATAGTGCATGATTTTTAAAAAAGCATGCATGCTGTTTCATTGCTGTGCCTGTCAGATGCATTCCTGTCACCAGACTGTGCTTCCCAACCTAAGCACCTATGAGACAGGCAAGGTAAAGAAAGTCTGAAAGCTGGTATTGAAAAAATCTCTAGGGTTTGACACTAATTTGTGTTTTACAGCAACAGTAAATGAACAAGAGAAGTTTTTAAAAAGACTCACTTCGCAGCTACCTGTAACTTGCAGAAATGATTGCAGCAGATAAGAAACAAGCTACTGTACCTCCTTTAGAAAAGACCAGTGTTATGTACCAAAAGTTGAATCACGAATCTCCTTAACCTCTAAGAGGAGGTGTGGAAAGGTGAAGAGTTTCTGGAAGTTATACTACTCTCATGTCTGTCATGGGACATAGAGGTATCTGTTCCCAGTAAGCTGTGTTGCCATGAGGCTGCAATGAAAAAACACAACGGAAGAAGCTCACAGACCAAGATGGAGTTGTATAAAGTGTTTTGATGAATGTCTGCTATCAGTGGTCAGTGCAGAGCTTTCATTCACCAGCAAAGCATTTGGTTCATTTACCAAGCATTTGTCAAGCCTGGGGGAAAAAGAAAACCTTCCTGACAGCAACTGGTTTCCAACATCTTTAAACCTATCAGTCACTGAAGTGTCAACTGGAGTCTTATCTGGGTGGTGGTAATTTTTATATATTATTTATAGTCACTGGAGGGTTTATAAAAGAGTTAAAATAGTTTGTATACCAAGATGCACCTTAATAAATGGCAGCTTCTTCATGCAAGGTGTGTACAAACGTATCTTTTTGTTTTTGAAAACTGAGGTTTCCCAATAAAAATTCACATCTGGGGTTTAGTTGGATGAATATAGTAATGATTTTCCAGTTAAAAAAACACTCAACCCCTGAGACTGTAAGCCCTCCTATGACCATATAGTGTTACACATAAGTAACAACCTTGAGTGTTCTGGAGATGAGACAGTGCTTCTGTACCCCATCACACTTCTTCACATCTCTTCTAACAACAATTTTCTTAAAGTATACATGTTGCAACTCCTCTAGCTTGGAAGAAGAGCCACTGAAGAGCAGACAAGCGGAACCACGTATAATATGGAGTTTGGTTTACTCTTCTAGTGGCCAATAGTTCCCCAAATAAAGTCTATTTTATGCAGGCTTTGTGGATAGGAATTTAAACCAGCGTAAAGTCTGCTATCTATAAACAAAACATGTTTCAACTGGATTAACTGAATGAAAATATACATCATGTTCCAGCCTAACTTCTACTCCATCTCTTATATTGTATGCTTCTTTTAGAGTTCACACACTTCTTTGACCCTTATACCCAAGTCTATTATGTCTCCTGCCTCCAAGCAGGCAGCAAAGAATCAAACTTTAGGTAGGGGAGGAAAGAGATGAGACAGTGACAATTTGGACTCAGTTTTCCTTGAACTCTGTGAAGGCACCAGCAATTTTTAGGAAAAGAATGCGACCCAGCCATTCAGCAACAAACTGACAAAAACAAAATGGATGAAAAGCAGGAAACCTTAATACACTGTTTGTGCAACCACTTTTCCCTCCTCCATCATAGATTTTAAAGATTAAATGAAAGCCCTTCAAAATGTATTGAATACATTGCATTTTCAAGATGCAAAACTACCAGAAAGTTTATTAGATATAAATTTATTTTAAGTGGTGAATTTTTTTTTAAAGACCCAACCTATTAAATTCTTTTCACCTCTCTTCATTTTAGCCTCACTCCAAATGCTCTACATGTTCCAGATCACGCTTCCCTCATTTATTTTATTTAACTTCCCTCAATGTTTTTCTTGTTTTTCCTTTCAGCTAATCTGTTCCTGCCTTTGGCTCATATCCCCACACGTTAGTGCCTTATATACATGTGCCTGCAAAAGAAGACAGGAAGAAAGAATCTGTTCTCAGAAGGAGATAACATGGTGAAGAGAAAAAGGGGAAGTACTCAGCTAAAATGTGTAAGCAAGAGGAGGTGGGAGAGAGGGTTTCCAAAGAGGGGTGGGAATAAGGCAATGAATGGTTATATGGTCAAAAGAATAGACAACAGGAGGTTTCATAAATGCTGTAAGAAAGTAGTGAGGCCAGAGTTTCACCCTTTATCTGTAATTTCTGCTAGAGGCTTACTTACTGGACAAGACTACAAAATGTATTATTTGCTAATGAGCCTTTTAATCCCAGCCCACTGATTGACTGAATGGGTAATATGGCCCTCATCACAAAATGAGCTTGTCATCCCTGAATCAGATTATAAATTTGAGGGCAGGGATTGTCCCCTAACTCTGTGCTCCTAGAAATCTCACTACAAGTAGGCCCTGATCTCGACAGATGCCTCTAGTAGACATTGCTGTAACACTATGAACAACAATTTAATTTCAGGCTGTAGTCTGTAGAAGACTTAACTCCAGTGAGGAACATAAAACCACAGTGAGATTAGTCTGAATTTACGTTGTATAAGGTCTGTGAGTGATTTATTATAATTGTTTTCAAACTGCATTAATGACTTGAAATGTGAGAGTGCTATTTTTTATATACAGTAAAAGCGTGCTCCTGGTTTCTGAGAAATATAAAAAATCACCTGTACTCTATTATTCAGATTCACAATGCACTACTGACATAGTATTTTTAGACTTCAATTCCCTGCTGATATTCTGTAAGCCTTGCATATGAGAGGTGGTTCTTTTGAAGGCAGTATGTAGTTCCTGTTACTTATTCAATGGCAGAGAGGAAGAATTCCCTCTGGTATAATTCACAGATGTAGTGAGGGAGCAGAAAAAAAGAGACATTCAACACAATAACAGCAGACAGGAAGGATAATCTTTGTGGGCAGCAGTGACTGGTGAGCTCTACACATCACATTTTACTGGTGATGGAGACAAAATTCCAGATAATAGGCTGAACAGTGATCACATTACCACAATAGAGCAGTTGCTGATATGCACTGAGACAGATGGCCAGACCTGCACCCAGCTGTTTCCTTCAAGTGCAACAAACAAACAAAAGCAGGTGACCCAAACAGCTCCTTTGAGCGAGCTGTCTAATGGCTGCCATTTTCAAATATTTCCATCTGGAAGATTTGGTCATGAAAAGATAACCACTTTCACCATGTTATACAAATGCAGGATAGCCTCCAATGAGCTCAGTTGTACAAGGACAAGTGGCCAAGTATTATCAGTCATACTAAGGAAACACAACCCTGCAAATCCTGACCTTCATGGATCTTAGAACAAGTCTAATAAAAAGGGAAATAACTAAAAGTTTAATGCAGAGGTCTGCTCAACAAGGATCAATTTAACAAAAGAACTAATGTTACTGTGTAGCTTTATTTTATTCAGTAATATTTAATTCTACATTCTTGGGGCGGGGGGGGGGGTAAATTACCATATATACTTGGGTATAAGCCGATCTGGGCACAAGCCGACCCCCCAAATCTGAGCCCCAAAAAGAAGCTAAAATTGGTGACCCAGGTATCAGCCGAGGTCCCCTTTCGGCCTTGGCCCCTAACCCCCCCACCCACTGCTGCTGGCTTCCTCTGGAGTTTCTGACAGCTTCCCTACCCCAAAATCTCTGCTGCTGCTTTTCCCTTGCCCCCCTGCTGTCCATTCCTCACTCCTGCCCTCCTGCTCTGCCCTTTCCTCACCCCTGCTGCCCCCTCCTCTGCCCTTTCCTCACTGCTACACCCCTGCTCACTTCTCAGTTTCCTGCTGCTGCCCCCTGCGCCACCCTTTCTTCACTGCTGCCCCCCTGCTCCCACCTGCTCTGCCCTTTCCTCACTGCTTTCATCCCTGCTGCCCCCCCACTGCTGCCCCCTGCTCACTTCTCATTTACCTCACTGTTGCCCCTTGCTCCACCCTTTTCTCACTGTTACCCCCTTGCTCCAACCAGCTCTGCTCTTTCCTCACTGCTACCCCCTGCTTACTTCTCAGTTTCCGGCTGCTGCCCCCCTGCTCTGCCCTTTCCTCACTGCTGACCCCCAGTTCTTCACTGCTGCCCCCCTACTCCCTTCTCAGTGCCCTGCTGTTGATCCCCTGTTCCCCAACACCCTTTCCACCCCTTTCCCCATCACCCTCCAACCCCTGCTGCCGCTCTTCCCAGCCTGCCAGGCCCCCCCCCAATCCCCGGTCCCTGTCGCTGCTTCCCTGGGCTCCCCAAAAACCCTGGGTCCTCCTGCCGCTTTCCCCAGACTCCACAACCTCCCCCCAAATGCCCAAGCCCTGCCGCCCCTTCCCTGGCCTCCCTGAACCCTCCCGGCCGTCCCATCACTTTCCCCAACTACATGACCCCCTCCCCAACCTCCAGTCCCTGCCGCCGCTTCCCTGGCCTCTCTGAATCCCCCCATCAACTTCCAGACCGGCCTCCTCCCCCCGGGCCTCCTTAGTTGGCTGCTCTAGACGCTGGGGTCCCCCCCCTTACTCCAGCCCCAGCCCCAGCCCCCGCTGACTTCCCAAGATGGCCACCCTGCAACACTGGAGCTCCGGCCTGCCGCATGGTCAGAGAAACTGTTGGCTGGGGCTGTCTACCATATTCTCCTGAGTATAAGCCAAGAGCCTGTTCTGAAGCCAATTTTCAGGCACAAAATTCTCGGTTTATACGCGATGATATACGGTAGGCCTCATTCTCCTGTCTGTTTTGGCAGCTCTAAAACCAAGTTTAATAGGCCACTTAATGATTTGCTTTGCCTACAAGTGGCCAGAGGTGGAAGCACTGTGATTAACAAGTTCCTTCTACCTTGCAATATTCAACTGCTGAATCGTCCCTTGAGGGCACAGGCAGATAGCATAAAATACAACAACTGTGAGCCTACTTTTATTTACTTCATGAGAAAACCTAATGGCTGGAGTGCCTGAGGATTTTGAAAGGCAAGTATAAAGGTAACAAAGATAAGGCATACCTTTAGACTACTCCTCGCTAAACTGGTAAGCACAGCTTGGCCACAGCCCAAATGCTGTCATTCTGAATACGCTTCCCTTGAGGATCTGTCTATATTACAGCTGGAAGCAAGCCTCCCAGGCTAGGTGGACAGATTTAGCTCAAACCCTAGTAGGTGTATCACATTAAAAATAGCAGTATGGACATTGCGAATTGGGCTCGTAAGTCCATCCAACACTGAAGCTTGAGCCCCCAAGCTCCATCCCAAGCCACAATGACCATACATGTTACCGCTATAGCTAATGTCCTGTTAGCATGCATCTCTCCCCGCAGGCTAGCAGGCTTACACCCAACTGCAGTGTTGACACATACAGTTACCAGGGGTCCAATGAAACACCAGCATATGTCGCAGACTAGAAAGTTTATAACATCACTATCACTAAAGCAAGAAACAAAAACAGTGACTGACAGGCAAATCACAGTATTCTGGATTCTTACAAATATGCAAGGTTTTCTTCTATTTATTAGCAAATGTTTCCTAAATTACTAGATAAAATACACAAGGCAAAAAAACCCCCCACATTTTGAGTGCCACGCCCAGACAACAGAGGACTTTCTAGCAGATGACAGTGACTCAAGGGGCAGAACATGCTACATATCTTTGCAGCTTATTTAGCTATTACCAATAATAGGTAAATAGCAGTAAGTAGGCACCAATAAAATTGTGGCACTCACTAATACATAAACAAGTTCTGTCATCTTTAGTGTTTTACATTAAAGATGTCATGAAAAGAGAAATGTGTAAAATGGTTGTAAAAAATGCATAATGTATCTGTCACCATACACATTTCATCCTCAAAAAACCAAAAATGCATCTAAAGCAACAAGATTTTAAATTAAGTTTAAAAAAAGAAAGTAGTGATAAAAACTAAACACTGTTCCTCAGATTCTATATGAAGGTCTTCTACTGAAAAATATAGAGTGCCCACTGTTAAACACATGTATAAAACCTAATCACTTATCATACAAGTACTCTTACTCTCAAAATGGTAAATAACTTAAGAGAAAAATCTATTACAGGTGACTGAATAATGTAACTGGACAGTAATTACCTACTACTGGCCAGTTTTGCAGCATACATGTGAGTTTCAGTCAGACTGTGGATATAGTGGGTGGTATACAGCTTTCTGGCTATGAGGATCTGTACCATCATCATAACACACAGCAGAGGTCTCAAACTCAAATCAGCATGAGGGCCACACCACTGAAACCTTTTCATACAATGACATTGTAAATATCAGTAACAATCAACGATCATGTTGTTGCAGGCTGCAGGAAATACCTTTAGGGGCCGCTCATGGCCCACAGGCTGCATGTTTGAGACCCCTGACATATAGTATGTCCCTTCTCCAGGTATTAGGTTCTGGCCTGGCAGGACAGATACATATATGGTACACCTTTTTCACCTCTAAAATTCCTTGATTCTTTGGTATCATCCCTCCCTCAAATAGCATAATTTTAAGTAACTGATAAACAGGTTACCTTTCAGGAAATTTAAAGTTATTTAAAAAAAAAGTTGCCCCTATAAGCAACTGATCCCAGAACAGCATAGCAGCCTGCAGGAAAAGTGCTTCCCAAATGCAAGGCAAGGCTTTATACTTATATTTTAACTTTTTTGTTAATAATTGTGAGACGCTGGCTTGGGTTCTGTAACGAAAATCTCTGGTTAGTTATGAAAGTTAATGCTAGCGCCTCCACCTCTTTTCTGTCCAAGCCAACATTCAGCTAATGCTCAGAGGAAAGCAAAGGGCTCAGTCACCTTCCAAGGTACAATGAAAATTTAAGAGCCAGAACCGTTGTTTTACCACAATCAATAACTGACACAAAGAAAGTTCAAATAGACTACTGAACCGTTACATGACTTGACCAGTTATTCAGAGGCATCATACTATAGATTCATATTCTAAATCACAGCTTACATTAGGCTCCAGTAATGGAGGGAAAGCCCATTTAATGCCCACCATATGCTGTCCTACTTTTGCTGCTCACAGCTGTGCCATCTAATCCATAGGTTTGGTGAGCATGCTCACTTTGTATTTGTTCTCCAATTTTGTAGGGGTTGGAATGTGGCCTCTCTTCCTAAAGGTTGTAAAGTGTTTGCATTGAGGGCACGGCTTGGTGCTGGCGTCAATGCGGCTGAGTTCCAGGAAGTATTTATACTTGATGATGTCATCATGTGGCAGATTGTAGACAACAGTTGTTTCATCCAGATGTTCACTGCACTCTGTGATTGGACATTTTATATCTGCCTGTCCCAGTTGCACCTGCATGTAAACAGAAGAGTAAAAAAACAAATTACAGCTCCATGACCTCTTACCTGGTAGAGCTAGTATTCTGTGTCAATTATGTAAAGAGCAAAACACTTCCCACGCATCTCATGAACCACATAAATTAATTTGCTTTGAAATATTTTAGCTAGCATCCACTACCAAAACATGCCACTTCATAATCATTTTAGTTTACTCTAAATATTTTCCAGGGTATGATGCTTTTCTGGCACATCCATATCTGCTGTATCACTTGCATTTCCATGAGGTCTCAAGGTCAAGTCAAAGCACACTGTGGAAGTGAGACTGTGTTAAAAAGGTAAAATGTTTGCTGCTCATCAATTCACATCTTACAGTCATAAATACAATATAAGCAGCCCAAGGTTGCATTTCTCATTTCATACAGAAAGGATAAGAACAATTTATATACCCAACGAGAGAGCCCAGCTTTTACCAGGGAAAATAGATTACACTTGCTCCAGATGACTCTGGCTGCCATTACTGGCTCAATGTGTTAACGCTTGCTTCTAACTAGAAGTTAGAATTTTCTTTCCCCATGCCCTCTGTTCCTTGAGTCCACAATAAACCGCTAAGTCACATCAATCTCTATCAACATAAGATAAGTCCATCAGTGACAATTAGTCAAGATAGGTAGTAATACACCACCAGGTTTTGAGTGTCCCTACAATTCTTACTGCCAGAAGCTGGGACAGATCATCTGATAATTGCCCTATTCTTTTCACTCAGGAACATCTGGCACTATCCACCAGCAGAAAACAGGATACTAGACTAGATGGACAATTGATCTGACCCACTATGGCCATTCCTACATTCTTAAATACAAATACTTGTTTTAAACAGAGAATGCTTAAGGTACATATACATATATTCCATAAAGCTTTAATCTACTTAGATCATACCTTAACTGCCTATGCAGTACATAGTCTTATGCTGGAAACTCCACCTTGGGAAGAATTTCACCCATACTGAAAGAATAAGAGCTTTACAGTAAAAAAGTACGCTGTAATGATGTGAAGTGCAGAATTAACTCTAGAAAGATCAAAATTTTGAAGCCACCTTTTCTGTTTAGAGACATACCACATAATGGCACTGCATCTCAGCATACAACCTACTCTACGCTTCATGAGCTGAAGATGTAAATGCAAGTTTTATCTACAGGAACGTCTCCTGTCAGGGGGATAATTTAATACCTACCACAGGACCAAACTTTGTCCTCTGATACATGCATGTAAACCATTCAGGGGGTTACTGAGGAAGAAATACTGTGGGAATGCACAAAAGCAAGTGAAAGGAGAATTCTTGCCAGCAGAACTTTTATTACTGGTGAACATGGAGCTGGAAAAAGAAGTTCCTTTCAGATTTTGCTTATGTTTTCCAGTGTTTTCTTAAGTTGTGACTCCTCCTTACTTGCTCCAGGCATCCAGAGGTGGCATGCAGCATTATCAGTATAAAATAAGCACCATTCCTTGTCCTCACACACTTTTCTTTAAAAAAAGAAAAAAACCTTTTGAGGAACTTGGAAAATAAGATTCTTCAGCATTCTACTAGAGTCTGCTTACAATAACTGAGTCTCCAGCAAGCAGTAGGAAGAGAAGGAAGAAAGTATCACCTATACACCTGCTATACATATACCTTTGGTACAAAACATCTGACTTTTCACACCTCAAGGCATCTCAAAACATTTTATAATACACATTTAAGTTCCCCCATCACTTTTAATTCCCAAAGCTCATCTAGTTTTTATACCTTTACAGTTTGAAATTTAAAATTTAAACTCAACATGCCACCAGTACCACTGGCTGCAGCTGTCAAAGGAAGAGTAGCAGGTACCGAGTTCAGCAAGACCTGATAGATAAGCAGGGCTAGCAAGTTAAGGGTACTGTAACCTGCGACCAAGTCTAAGGCTTTGTCTACACTAGGAAGTTCAGTCAACAAAAGTCAGCTTCTGTCAATAAAACAGTCCTAGTGTACACACTAGACTCCCCGCCTTGCTGAAAAAACTGCCCTGTTTTGCAAACAAACTAAAACCATCTAACTGACCAGCACAGGGCTTTTGTCAGCAAAGCCAAGGTGGCCAAGTAGGTATGGAGACGCTGCTCCCTTAAAGCAGTGGGAAGCTGTCATACTTGTCATTTTCACTGCTTTAACGGGGGGGTGGGGGGGGAGCGTTCTCCAGCAGCAGTTTCAGCTGTGTGGGGCTCACCAGGGTACTGGATGGTAGCTGTGTGGCAGCTGCCCACCCTACCAATTGGCAAGCCATGGCACCTGCCTGTCATCTAGCAATGAAGAGCCCCAGCAACTGAGTCCTCATTGTTGCCAACCTCCCTTGCCTTACTCAGCCTATGACCAGGGTGAGAGGAGCTGGCAATGACAGGACTCAGTGCTTCTGAGGTAGCACTGCTAGTCCTAGTGCTCTCACTACCAGCTTCCCTCACCCTCTGGCTGAGCAAGGGAAAGGGAGCCTGTGACTGTATGACTCCCGAGGCTGCTGCGCTCTCAGCATCTCCGGAGTACAGCAGCAGCCTTGAGGCTGCTGCCAGCCTGCCAGCTCTCAGGCTGGCAGAGGTCCAGAGGCTGCTGTGCTCTGGAGACCCTTGGAGCACGGCAGAGTGGGAACTGCTGCCAGCCTGAGAGCAGCAGTCAGTTTCCCTTTTCCCTGCTCCCTGGCTGAGCAGGGCAAGGGAAGCTGGCAGTGGCAACAGTGCTCAGGCTGGGGGCGGTCCTGAGACTGCCATGTTCCACAGCCTCTCGGAGCATGGCAGTCTTGGGACCACTGCCACCAGCTTCTCTTGCCCAGCTCAGCCAGGGAGCAGGCAAGGGGAGCTATAGGCGATGGCAAGGGTATGCAAACTGGGAGCGGTTCAGCAACAGCTGCCAGGGAAGGGAAGCACAGGTTCCACTCCACAGTGGATGCATCCACAGTGCCTGGATCCCAGCAAAGGAGAAGTAGAGTGGCAAACAAGGAGCTTGTGGGCTCCCTGTGGCAGCTAAGAGATGAGTCTCAGCTCCCCCCCACTGCCATTCAGGTTAGTGAAAGTGGTCCTAGCGAGGATGCACTCCACCAAACAAGTCAAAGCAGTGTGGATGTAAGCCACTACTATTAGTATAGCAGTGGTTCTCTGCCAGCACTGGCAGAACTCTGTAGCGCAGACACAGCCCAAAACAGGGCTCAACAAAATTGTGTCCCAGCTAGGTACAGCAATTTTAATTTGTCACTAGAGGGCACTCCTCTGCTGCATTTCTGCAGCACAGCTAGGAGCCAGGCTATAAACCCATCACCATAGTGACCGAGCTTTCAGGTTCTGCCAAGTCCCGGCTTAAGAGTGGACAAATCATGTGACTTTTGCAAGTAAAAGGGGTTATGCAGGTTTCATGGCCCATTACAACAATTTGCAACATCTCCTTTGTCCTATGACTTAACTGCAAAGGTGTTAAGTGCCCACGTGTGGTCTGCTACAATGTGTGTGAATCCTGCATGTTTGATCTGCCCCACCTTATATTTAGCTTGAACACTCCAAGCCTGAGGAAGAGCTCTGTGAAGTTAGAAAGTTTGTCCTTCACACCAACAAAAGTTGGTCCAATTAAAGACACTGCCTCACTCATCTTGTCTCCTTCATCTCCTGGGACCAACAATGTTATGCACTGCAAACAAGTATATTAAAGGCACTTTTTCTGTTGGTCTTCTCTTTGCTTTTCTGCCTCAGGTTTCTTTGTGTTTAAGCCACAAAGCCATAATGAAGAAAGAAAAAGAGTGCAGATGTATTTGTATAAATTAATCTAAATTTTGTATACATGTTTGCATGTACAGAGAGAGATCAAACTGCTGGTGTTTGCGTTATGACTTCTATTTTACATGCAGAACATTCAGACAGTTCAGTTATGATGTCCACAGAATCTCTAAACTGGCCCCTGAAAAGCATATGCTACAGAACTTTGCACTGACGCTTCACAGGATTCAAGGAAGTTTGAATACATGAGAATTCAGCTTCTGTATGCGTCAGAACATTTAGAACACTGGACCTTAAACTGACACAGTTCAGAGGAAGGTAACAGAGTAAAATTTAGGAGGTGTATGGGGGAGAGCCCTTCTTTGATGAATAACAACGTCTCAGGTCAGAATTCCTAATGTTCTTCAATGCAGAAGCCCCTCTTGCACATTTTAAAGGTCTTTTGTTTATACTTTGCAAAATGAGTTCAAGACCACTATCAAAGCTGACACAGTCTTCACACACCATCTAGAAATATCTGACTTGTTAGTGGATCAACTCAGTCTTCTTGAATGTTAAACAGGCACTTTATTCTGGTTAAATCTGAGAAGAGATAATCTCTTTGTTTACAAATCACTGTAATCCAGCACTTTAGACTCATCACAGACAACATTATTAAAAAGTAGTAGGGACTTATGACTACCTTTAAATTTAGTTACAAAAATTATAGGAAGATCAATTGAGTCAAATGGCACCATGTTTACATTGTCACTCTTCAGAGGAGAGTTTATAAGTGAATTGGGCATTGGAGAGAAAAGGGAAAGCCTTTGTTCTTCATAGTCATGTGTTTTGGAGACGTATAGGCTTATACAGTGAATATGTCATTTTAAACCACTGCATCTAGAGTGCTGTATCCCTTCAGTATAGACACTACCTATGTAGACAAGAGCAGACATTGGTGCAAGTAATCCACCTCCCTGAGAGGCAGCTGCTAGAACAACTAAAGAATTCTTCTGTCAACCTAGTGCTGGACACACCAGGTGTTAGGTCAGCGTAACTACACTGCTCAGTAGTGTGGATTTTTTTGCATCCTTAAGAGATGTAAACTAATCCAATGGAACACAAACAAGGAGTGCTGTGGCACTTAAAGACTAAAATTTATTTATTGCATTACCTTTTGTGGGAGAAAATCCCACTTTGTCAGACGCTTATTCCCCCATCTTCAAAGCACCCAACAAAGTGGGATTTTCTCCCATGAAAGCTCATTCAATAAATAAATTTGTGAGTTCTCAAGTGCCACAGGACTCCTTGTTCATTTTACTGAACTAGACTAACATGGCTGCCTCTTTGGAACTAATTCAGGGTAAACCCACAGCATTGACCAGCCCTAACTTTGAGGAGTATTGACGTTAAGAGGAGATTATCTCCTTCCTGTCTTTTCATGCTTACTGAATTACTAAAGCTTACCATTCAAAGTTATAAATGGAAAACATCTACAACAAAAGAAAAGACTGAAGAAAGTTGAAGATGCGCACATAAAAATCCTTTGACCTAGTTTGCAGCTGCTGAGTTCCTTGGTAAACTATCACTGATGAGGAATCGTAGCAGAGATCAGAACGTTGACAGTACTCTGATAAGTTCCTAATTAAGGGAAGGTCCTCAGTGTATGCTGGCAAGAAACGGAATTTAATTCCATTGTTAGTAATGGGAAATGTTACTGAACCACTAGTTGTGGAACTGTTCATTTTCTGATGTCTGACCAATCTAAAGAACAAAGCATTTAGTTTGGGGTGGGGATTTGCATCTCGAAGTATGAAACAATTATATATATATTCTTTAAAAGAACATTATATGAAGTTCTAGTTTCATCAGTGCTAAACTGACGGCCTCTTGAGACTGGAATCTTGCATCCACAGGGTAGCAACAACTGAGGCAGTGGCATTACAAGCTTCCACATGTTGCCTTGCTACTGTGAATCCAAAATAAACTAGAGTTATCATCTCAAGGGTAGGAAAGTTCCTGGGTAACTGCGTGCGTGCACACACACAAGGGTACATTTGTTTTGGTACAAGGAGGGGTTAAAGTATAATTTGTAGGCCCCCTTCCTGCACATCTGGGTCCCCTTCAAGCACCCCAGCTATTGCCCCCAATATCCACCCCCCCCGCTCCCAAAATCCAATCCCTGCCCCTAACATCTGCCCCCCAGGCCAAGCTGGGGCCCCCCCCCAGCACTTACCAGCAGCAGCAAGCCCAGGATCGAGGCAGCAGAGCAGCTGGGGAGAAAGCAGCAGGCCCCCAGTTGGGATGTGCCGTGACTGGTGCTCTTCCCAGAAGTGCCCCACCCCTCCCTGCCAGGACGCAGGGGAATGCTATTCTGGGGCCTGTTATTTTTCGGAGCCCAAGCATTCAGAATCCCAAAAATAGAAAATGGAACCAGAACGCAGCGTTCCGGGACCATTTTCTGTTTTTAGGGGGCCTGGACACTCAGTCCTTAAGAATAGTGGGCCCTGGAATGGCGTTCCAGGCCATTCTGGCTAACTTCAACCCCTGGGTATAAGCACACAACAGCCACTACCATGAACAACTTTCACTGTCTGCTGATGAGCTGAATAGGATCAGGGTTATTAAAGGTGAAAAGTTCTATCTCATTATCAGTCCTAAGCCACATCTTCCCCACACCCAATATTACTTGACAATAGTACTTCAGCTTTATAATGAATATTCTTGTTTTAGTCAGTCAAGGGCAGTGTTCTTTATTAGGACAACAAAAATATTAAAAAAAAAAAAAAGTCCTGTGGCACGTAAAGACTAACAGATTTATTTTTCACATGAGCTTTCATGGGAGAAAAACCCACTCTGTCAGATGCTTTTGACGAAGTGGGATTTTCTCCCGCGAAAGCTCATGCAAAAAATAAATCTGTTAGTCTTTAAGTGCCACAGGATGATTTTTTTATTTATTTTTATTTTTATTTTTATTTTTTGCTGGACTAGACTAACACTGCTGCCCTTTGGAACTTGGTAAAAATACTGAAGCCAGTTTCATCATTACCATACACTTCAACCTATAGGAAATGTAAGCAGCAGAATGCTAGCCATCAGCATTTTACAATAGGTTTTATGGAAGGGGTCTGCCATGATTCTTACAGAATATGTAATAACACCCCCCCACACACACACACCTGTTAAATTAATTTGTAATTTTCACAGTGCTTCTCACTCTCCAGACAGACCAAAATCCTTTAATGAACAAGTTATTGCTGGTGGGGTGAGTAACCATTTAAGCAAATATATCCTAGATTAGTAGCTCAGTAATACCATAGTTTGCATACATCCCATCCTCTAGAGGGTTACGTTACCAAGGACAGTAAATACTGACTGAATAGCCAGAAGGCTGGCAAGAGAATACAGTCAAAGAGCTGCATGTGGCTCCTGAGCTGCAGGTTACAGACACCTGGGCTAAATGCAAACACTTCCCTCAATCACTTCCAACTTAAAGAAAAATGTCAACACCCCCTTTACGAAGAAGTACTGTTGAGGGATGTTCCATGAATTAATAATTTTTATTTACTGATGGCATTGATGCAAGAATGATTCAACACAAGGATGAGGTGACACCAATGTAGAGATGTTTGATGAAGAATACCTCTTGCTGTGCTTCTCAAATCACCGATTAGATAGTACTTTCCTGCTCTATAGCTAAAATAAGCTATTACTGAAAGTTTGCAAAAGTGGAGAAATGCAGTTTTTGTCTCCATCTCTGACTGGAATTGTGTTCTCTGGAGACTGTGTGTAGCAAACACCATTGACTCACCCAATACCAAGTTTCTTTAAATCTTTCCAACTCAGAGATCATTGACAGTGTGGTGTAGTTTAAGCAGTAAGCTGGATAACAGATTTACTGTATATAGTTGTGTACAAGCTGAGATTTTTGTGCCTGAAAATAAGTAAAAAGGGCACTCAGCTTATATTTGGGTCAGGGATCAGTCCCAGCCTAGGGGTTTTAAAGTTCCTGCCCTGTGCCTGCTCTGAGCATGCTCAGAACAGACCCGGGGGGGGGGGGGCGGGGGAGTTCCAGCTTCTCAGTGGCCATACTGTGTGCTCAGCCTGAGCAGGGCTTATATAGGCTGGGGCTTGCTCGCCTTCCTTTGCCTAGCCACCAGAGCAGACAACTAAGGGAGCCTTGAGGAGGCGGGGGGTCAGCCTGGGGGAGCCAGCGTCAGGAGGAGGGGCTTAGGACGGCAGAGAAGCAGCAGCAGTTCCTGGGGGTCAGGGACGGTGCAGGGGAAGAGGCAGCATGGTTAGGGAAGTGGTATGGTCGGGGAAGTGGCGGCACGGTCAAGGACAGTGCAGGGAGGAGCAGCAGCAGGATCGGGGGCAGCATGGTCAGGGAAGAGGCGGGGGCAGGGGCAGGGACGGTGCAGAGAAAAGCGGCAGCGGCAGGGTCGGGTGGTTAAGGAGGATGGCAGGGAGTCCAGGGAAGCCAGCAGTGCATGGTGTGGGGGTTAGAGGCCAGAGGCTGCAGAGAGACCTCAGCTTCTGTGTGGGTCATGCATTTTTGCTGATTTTGGAGTCTTAAAAATGGGAGGTCAGCTTATACACAGAGCGGCTTATCCCCTAGTATACATGGCAGTCCCAAAATGAAATTCACAATGCCTATACAAAATCTTTTGCCTGATCTCAGACTGCACAGATTAGGCTGCCATTTCTAATCAAGCGAAGTGTATTTTGGAGAAGGTAATTATGCTCCTCCAAGACCAACAAAAGACAGGAGACATTTTAAATTGGCACAAAAGGGACAGGGAAAAAAGAAAGTCAGTTACATTGCATCTCTGCTCCCAAAGCCAAAGACTGAAGAGGTCCAAATACTCATAGTTTTAGTAACTAACTCCAAAGGGAGTACTTATTTGTCTTCAGATCATGAGATGTGGCTTCAATTTGGGAAGCTGGAAAACAGAGGTTAAGAATAGTAGTGAGAATGTTGTGAAAGTGAAAGAAACAAAAAAGGTCCCTTAGGGTTCCACAGGACTGGCTTACATAAGAGGCTGTATATTCTCCGGTACATGAATCTTTGCAGCAAAATTCTGATACCTGTGACAGTGCAAAATTCTAAGTCATAGTGAATTTCTGCAGCAGATTCAGATAAATTGGAAATACTATTAAATTAAATAGATTATTTTCATTTAAATTAAGAAAACAAAATCTTGGGATCTTTTCCCATATGCACTGCCTCCAGAGTTTCATTGGTCATTATGCTTCAAGATTTTTGAATTAACATTAAAAACCTATCAGGAAAGTGGTTATGGATGAAAGCTGCAGGCTTCTGTCAAGCTGGGGTTTCTGGCAACCTAGAAAGGGAAGGTGGCGGCTTTGTTTTTTCTTCATCTTTTTTTTCCCTTCTCTTCCTCCTTTTCCTTTTTCAATACCAAGGGGATAGTTAACGTACTTATGAAAGTATACATCTCTTCCTTCTGTTCCTCCTGTAAGCAGAGAGCTCAAGTCACCTGATTAATTTTTCTCCTTAGGACATAGTGAATGAAAACCATGGGAAACGTTTGAGCCTTAGAATTCTTTCCTTGTTCCAGCAACTCCAGTCAACATTAAAGCTATCCGGTGAATAGTCTGCTAATACTACCAGCGGTGATGTAAGTTAACAATTAGACATTTCAGACTAACTTCTTCGTAGAAGGAACAGGAGCAATTCAGACTATTCTTAGAGCTTTCCTTTCATGATGTCTACATGGTAGAGTACACTACATCCTATTCACATTTAGGTCGTTATCTTCACAACCATAAAGAGCTAAAAAAATCAGTATTAAAGGAATAAATAAAAGCTTAGCTCCTGCAGCCAAATCCTGCTGCTAGGGTGATATGCTATATCCAATTCCACAACAACAAGGAAAATATGGGACCTATATATAAATAATCAAGAGAATCTACTTCTGGGTCACTCAATTACTAAATGACAAACATTACAAAGCCACAAGACTACTTTTAAACCCACAAGCCACTCATTGCCAGGCAACATTAAGTAGCGCCAAGGGAAAATTTAAGAGCATTTTATGGAATCACTTAGATTTAATGGAACATTTTATTAAAACCAAACCGCTCCGCTGTTGTACTCTGGTGCATGGTGTACCCTAATTATAAATCCATTTTTATTAAGAAAATCTCTGGGGTCTACTTCCCACTTCCGCTGAAACCAACTGTACAGAAGTGTAGTGAACATGCAAGCATGTTAAATATTACCATAGACAGAAAGAAACTGTGTGCTATGTAATTTAACTCTGACGGGGTAACAAAATAGTTCTGTTATAAGTCAATTGGAACTCAGACTTTCCACATATGTAGTCCTTGTGCCATTTTTGCACAAGGAATATTACAAATGAGAAGTACATAATCTAATTTTAAAATATCACACTTTAGCTAGCTTCCAGTCATACTGCAATTGCTTTGTACACTGAAACCCTGATCCTGCAAACAATTACACTCACACTTAACTTCATGCATGGGAGCAGTTCCACTGACTTCATTTGCAAGACTGGGGCCTTAGTCAAAAAGCGGGTCACCAGATCACGAAACACAGGCATCACCTTTAGCAATTTTGGTTATCTGCTACATGTATTTCTTAAACGCAGGACAGATTACTGGAGTTTATATGTACTTCAAAATTTTGGATAAGAAAGTCTTAGATAATGCTCTAATAATTGAGAAAAGAAGAAATTCCTTTAAAAAGTTGCATACCATGAGTTAAAGGCAACAGTTTTTCTAGAATTCTACCTTTTAGGAGTATAAGGGGTTCCCATCACCATGCACTGCATTCACTTATAAAGAATAAAACAACATTCTATAGATTCTGGCCCAGATTCTCTGGTCTGGCAGAATGCAACTTTAAACTATCTTTACATTCTCTTCTTCTTTGAACCATCCAGCTGTCTAAGTTGCAGCAATCTCCAAAGGCTGGCTTGTGTGCCCAGGAACTAACGGTCCCGTTCCAGAAGCTAAGGATGAGCCTAAAATGTATGTGTGCAGGAAAAGGAAGTAGAGGAACTGACATCATAACTTACACTGGAGCAGATGTGGAAAAGAATTACTGCAGCAGAGCTATACCCTCCGGTGATTCCCACCGAGACACAATCTTCATGCAGTCAATGAAGATGACCTTCTGGCTGTTCAGACAACCAGAGCACAAGACTACTTGTGAGACATGACATCACTACATAATGTTACAATCACATCCCTCCGTAGACGACTAAGGTTACAAAGTCAAGCATTCAGAAGTTAAAGGATGCCAGAATTAAGGGCAGGGCTGCCTCTTTGCCGGGTTTGACCCGGAGACTACAAGTTCTAGTTACTTATCGCTGGGCCACAGATTTAATATTCAAATCTCCAGGCAACTGATGTGCATACACTACGCACCTCAGTAAGAGTGAACAAAGTTTTTATTTTGTAGAATTTTGATCAGGCGATCACCTCAGCACCACGTCAACTGTCAGTCATCACCCAGTTGCAGTAGTGTCAGCCAGAACAAAGAACAGCCACCACTGTCAGCATAACCCTGATCATGGCTAGTTAGAGAGTCTCACTGAAATCGGTTAATTAAAATTTCTATAGTGTCGAGTGCACCTTCTTCACATAATCCAGTTTCTATTTATTTGGTAAGTACCTATACAAGTAAATTAACGCTTTGACTGTTTGAGAATTAACCTCTTTGCTGTGTGTACATATACATATATACACGCTTGCTTTTAAAAATTAGTCACTGTTCTAGACGTACTTTTTTGCACACGCTAACTTTTTAAAAAAGTCATGTGCATTAGTTTATTTTATCTTTATTCTATAAAAGTGTGCAGTTTAATAAAAATGGAATACATAAACAAATTGCCAACACACATGTATGCTTGCAAAGCATATTTAATTCCTCTATAATTTTACCTTATATATTTTTATTATAGGCCTTTCTTCAAAATAAATAATAAAAAATTTCAAATATATGTGCTTTAATTTTTTTTTTTTTTTTTTAATCTCCAGGTTAGCATTCAGCACAAGGTGGCAACCCTGATTAAGGATTCTTGTGCAGACTTAATTTAACTCCTTTGTGTGCACATGATACAGTTTCTATAAAGACTATTTTTCCACAGGTCCCCTGGCCTATTCAGCACCAAGGATGGACCTGCTCTTGGGATCATTCTCCTGTTGCCCCCAACCCACTCCCACTTCATTTGCTGCAGAACTGAAGTATGCAATGAATGAGACATGGAACTGCAAAAAAATAAAAACGTCCTATGGTCATGGCACCTGAAGACATCCATGTGATGCTAATCAGTTCACCGAAACCAAAATTTTCACAGGTGGTCACTAACCAAATGCTCCTCATTTTATGGGTGCTCAACTTGAGCACTCCTGGCTGCAATTGAAGGAACTGGGAACTGCTCTTTGAATAAGTAGGGCTAGATGATGCTAACAATTCTGGAAACCACAGGGCATCTCAAACTGAGCACTCAAGATTAGCAGACAGTTTTGACCTCTCTTCCTCAGTTTAGCCCCATCCATAGATCTCGAGAGCTACCACCTGAAAAGCTGTGCAAATAAATTTCAGAGAGGAGTAACTGTGTTAGTCTGCATACAGCAAAAAAACAATAAAAGTTCTACGGTACCCACGAAAGCTTATGACCAAACAAACAAATCTGTTAATCTTGAAGGTGCCACAGGACTTCCATTGTTTATGAAAATAAATTCATTAATGAACATGATGGACAGTAGGGGAATGTTAAAACTGGAATTCTGGATTTATTTGCAGGCTCTGGAGAGCAGTGGGCACAGACCTTTCTGCCTCTTCTCCCCCAAACCCACTCCCCTGCAGAAACCATAACCCTTCTGCCCATGTCACCTCAAGCCTATCTCCATGTCATCCCTCTCCCTTGAGCCCCATCCCATCTTCTCATCCTGTTCCCAGTTTCCTGGTTCACCAAGTTCCTCTCCCCTCAAGTCAGTTTTCGTCTCTTCTGCATTTCAGTCAGATTACTCCTCCTCACTGCCTGGAAGCCAGCGGAGGTATTTATTTATAGCAGTGGTTCCAAACCTGTGGTCCGGGGACCCCTGGGGTCTGCAGAGTTATTGCAAAGGGTCTGTGAATACATTCAGCCCCAGCTGGTGCCAACCAGTGGCAGGCAGCCCCGGCCCAATCCAGCCACAGCCCCTGCCAGCCAAGGATCTGTGTTGGAGAGGGCTCTAAAATTTATTGCATAAATCAATTGCATTTGCCTGCTGTGAGCAGCCTCACCCTGGATATATTCCCATGCTTTGGGAGCAGATGGGGGCCAGGTCCTCCACTGCCCTTCTGCAGTACCACTGCCTGTAGCCAGTCCCCGATAACAACTATTATCATTTGAGGGTCCACAAAGTTTTTTGACATTAAAAAGAGGTCCTTATACTTGTAGGGACCCTGTGCTTGAGGGGCCTCTAAAGTAATTAGGAGACTATGACTCCCATCATGCCTGGGGAAAACGGGAGGAGACCCTGGCTGTGTCCAGGGAAGAGATTGGTGTGGGTGGACTGTTTTTGTTTTGGAGGAGACGTGCTGTGCTGGAGCCAGCTGGTGACTGCTCTTTTGGGGTTCCAAGGCAGCTGAGAGTCTGCCAGAGATCAAGGGAGCAGGGTGCTTCAGAGGCCGACAACACTGCTCATCTTGGAGCAGGGACAGAGCCTGGAATTGGCTGGCTTGGAGCTGCTGGAAGGTGGTGTGAGTACCTTTCTCCCGCCCACACAGTATTTTGGAGCAGGGTTCCTGAGGTGAAGGCATACTGCAACAAAAACTGACTGAGCCTGAGAAAAGGAAAGAGAGTTGGGTCCTCCAGACCAGGGACAGGAACTAATGGTAATTGGTTGGGTCTACTTCAAACCTTCAGTGTGGTTTTGGACTGTACTGCTAGTCTAAACCACCAGAGCACTGCTTTGTCTTCCTCAGCAGAGCTTCACGTGCGCCCACGCAAGAAAGGGGTCTGGGATCTCAACTTTGGGGGAGTACGCACTCTGGGAGTGTGGTTATTGTGCTGTATAAATCCTAGTTGGTTAAGTTTCCTTTATTCTTGAATTTAGTGTCTGTTGAATGGATCTACTCCTCCTGTCATGACAAGTTTCTTTGTCAAGTAAAAGATTTCTGATTACTATTTGTTTTATTAGCACAGGTTTAGTCCTAGAGGTTCCCAAGGCACACACCTGTGTGTGTACAGGACCCAGCCGGGTGGAAGCACCGCCAATATTAATTTCTTTTAAGCAAGGGACTGTGGCAGAGGGCTGAACAGGGGGACTCCCCACATATCCAGCACCACCACTGGGATATTCAGGATCTCCTTTTCACATCAGTCTTAGGTATCTGTGCACACACAAGTGCTGCCTACTCTCAGGTAACCCAGGGAGGAAAAGGAGGGGGTTACGCTGGGAACCACTGATTTAAAGCATAGGAAATCTATGTCTCTCATTAGTCTCTGACACCACAACAGTCCAGAGCAATGCTTGCAGTGAGTCATGCTCTCTCCCTGTAGCCCTGGGCTGAAACATATCTAATGCAGGCTGAATCCTTGGCTAATTTGCCTAGCGAACTAACAAATCTCAGAGTATTCTAAGCACAATTTTACAGAGATACACAAGTTGGTCAAATCTGGGTAGGATTTTTTTTTTTGAGGGACTATAAATGGAATATCCCTAAACACAAAGGCAACCTAATCCCAAATTTGAAGTCCCTGATCCTGTGCTTCTCAACAAAATTATTAGAGCTTGGTTTTTTTAACATGGACAACAACAATAACAAAAAAGCTGCTTCCCATAATTGTGTTCTCAGAAATGGCTGGTCCATTTTTAAACTAAAAGTTTACATTGAGTCTAAAGCAGATATTCAGCATGGAATATTTTGGTTCAAAAGGTATCAAGCTTACCAAAGCTATAAGCAACTGAAAAAAAGGGTCTTGTAATGGGAAGTGTAGGGTGACCTTAAATATAACTACAGCCTACCCTGAAAGATCTTTTGCTTACAATGAAGCAAAAATGCTTCAGTCTTGCTTTGTGACAATAGCTGATAGATCCATTAAGACAGAAGATGGTTGATTTCTGTCCTCTGTAAGTTGTACTGACAAGAGCAGGTGCATGGTAAAGTATTAATACCACAGAGAAGGACCAGGTATAAAAAAAAGTCCCCTGACATCAACTTGACTCTGAGGCTAAACATCCTGATGGGCAGCAAACAGATATGCAGTACAGTGTTGTATGTTAAATCTACTTCACTAGAAATTGTTCTTTCCAAAGAATCCAATACAAGAAATATAGTGAATAGGAGTGAGAGAGTTAATATAGAACAAAAATATACATATAGAAGGATTCAGAACTTCCACAGGAATGGGAATAATACATATTATTAGTTAATTATTGAAGAAAACTTTAAGAATTTAAAAAAAACTCCAAAAATCCACAGGAATTCATTTTCTATTACCTATAGTTGCTCTGTCCAAAGGGGAGGAGAAGGGGGGAGGGGGGGAACGACAAACAGCTGTTTGAACAGAAAACATAAAAAAAAAATTACTAGAAGCAGGAAGAGTGAGATGTGGCCAAGGTTTATATAATCTTCCTCTTCAGGGAAAGACCTGCACTGGTATAATTTAGTTCTATTACTATGAAATGCTGTTCATGGTTCTACAAGTTTTAGATTTGTACTGAAACATTCAGCCACTCTATACCTAAAGAACACAATATATCGCCCCAACAATTTACAGCATTTGCTTTCTGAGCACAGAATGAGTTCTCTCAGACTTTCGACATTTACAGCTGGTAAGAGGTAACATTTAAGAATTAGTCACTTAAGAAATTCTCTCTTTACAGTGTGCCAAAGTACAAGAAGAAACACAAAAATCTAATGCGTCTTTAAAAGTCAATTTAATCTAATCTGCAGTCTCAAACAATCTAAGTTATAAACATATGATTTTTATAGTTTAAGGTTGTTTATGTGCCCTAACTATATTTCGGTATTGTAACAATTTTGAATCTCTTTCAAATTTATTCTTAACACTGATTTTTTGTTTTGCAACATTTGCAGTCACATAATTGAACATCCAAGGTTTTGAGGGTTTTTTTAGATTCTTAACTAAGGATATGTATTATCAATCTTAGCTCTTATTTAATGTAGTTTTTGTCTGGAAATCAAAATAAGAACTTAGAACAATGGTGCAATACACCAAAATAGTCCTTCTTAGTAGCTAGTAGTCTCCATCTAGCAATCCTATGAGCCTTTTGCCATCTTCTCATTCTCCTTCTGCTTTATTTTAAAGTGCAAACCCATCCACCATACATCATCAGTCATTTTGTACTGTATAACCTGGTTGAGCCCCCCCACCCCAAACTAAACTGTCTCAATTAAATCAGAATATACACTTGTGAAGCCTACAGCATTCTGTCTAGCTAAGCACACTTCCCAATTTCCAAAAGAATGCTGAGCCTGAAACAGCATTCTACATACAGTGGGCCAAATGATTTATAAGGGAGTCTGAATTATAATCAGATTTGCCAACCTGACTCACCAATATTGACAATGATTAATGTAATCATTAGTACCATTCTATAGATAGTTTTATGAAGATATTCTAATTTACATGCCCATAACTTTCAGATATAGTCTCCTTTAGGGTCAAAAGTTTCCAAGCCTAATCCCAAGACAGTGGTTATTTCTTCCCTTAAACAGAAATAAGAGTTTGTGGAAAAAGTTTCTTTACATATTTGAAAATACTATAAAAATACACATCACGTTTATCTTTATTTTGCTAAACAATTCAAAAATAGTTGAAGAAAATTTCCAAACTTGGCATCTGTGTATGTCTCCATTACACATGGTTTCTTTGCTAAATTTGGGTTGAAATAAGATATGAGACTGGGGGAAACAAAACCAGAAAGCTCTTGAATGCTAAAAAATTAAAGCAGCACAAAACCCAACATCTCTTTGTTTTCACTTAAGAGTTACCAGGGCTATTCCTAGACCAGGCCACAGAATCATACGCATCAAAGATAAAGAGAGACCAACATCCAATTAGTTTCCTTAGAGACACAGGACTGTTCCCTGTAAAGTGTTTTCTTCAGTCTACCATTTAAATTTAATCAATAGACTTCTCCATTAAGATTATTCTACAACCTAGCATTTT
Organism: Podocnemis expansa; assembly: GCA_007922195.1. NCBI lineage: Eukaryota > Metazoa > Chordata > Testudines > Podocnemididae > Podocnemis > Podocnemis expansa. Next base: position 6,317,558 of record ML682021.1, on the reverse strand, counting down.
TGGGTCAGGAAGTTTTCCCTTACTTTCATCCCATTGGCCTCAACTTGTGCTACATTTCTGCTCTTTCTTAATGCTCTCACACCTTTTAAAATATTCTTACACAATCTTCTACATACTTAACCTTTTAATCTTTCCTCTCAAATCAATCCCATCAACAAGTTAATTTCCCACCATGAACTTTCTTTAACTTTCCCATGCCCTCCTGTTAACAATGGACAGAAACAAACACAGTATTGTATAGCAAAGGGTTATCCCCTCCCCGCTCATACAATGCCTTTGTAAATACAGCCTAAAATCATGTTCATAGGACTTAAAATTTTAGAGTCTTACTATGAGACACTGAAGCGAAAGAAGCTCCCAGTGCTAGTGTCTTTCCCCACTTTATAACCTTATTAATTTTTTTGTTTTCAATTTTACACAAAAGCTGGTAATGAAATCTGAAATACTCAGTTACTAACTCATCCACTACACACAAGCAATAACTAGTCAACTATTATACATGAGCAACAACATTACTATGAGAATACTACTCGACCAGCATTGAGCTCTTAACATTTTTTTTCTTCAGATCAAACACATTAAGACAGCCAGAAGATTTGAGAATTCAGCAGTTTCTAAACACCTGCTATCTAAAGCAAGCATGATCAATCACTAAAGCAATGTGCATTTGTTTCTGAGAGTTTGTTCTAAACCTTGTAGGCAGGGCTTCATCTCCAGGTTAACTAGTTGAGAGCTTTCCAGACAATTTTCAAGCTGCACTAGAGCACTACTCATTGCAGTGTACACGTGATTTAGCAACAAAGTTGGTCATTTTTATACTTAGGCTATGTGGGGTCCCATTCAATTGTTGCTTTGTCTACAAAAGCATTTTTGCTGTCAAGAGCATGGAGGGAAAACAACCACACCCCTGATCAGCCTAAGCTTCACTGACAAAATTGCTGAGGACAACGCTGTGTTGGTGGGAGATGTTCCAAAGGGGTAGCTGTGTTAGCCTAGTTCAGTAAAAACAAACAAGACTAACATTTATTTACTGTATGAGCTTGGTTGGGAGAAAAATCCCACTTTGTCAGATGCTTTAAAGATGGAGTACCCCCACCTTTAAAAGCATCTGACAAAGTGGGATTTTCTCCCACGAAAGCTCATACAAAAAATAATGTGTTAGTTTTTAAATGCCACAAGACTCCCCGTTGGTTTTGGTAGGACATGGTATTAGTACAGCTATCACCATCATGGGCAGTGGTTCAATTGTCCTGGCGGGAGATCTCTCTCCCATGGGCATAGAATGGCTACATGGGAGACCTTATGACAGCACCGCTGCAACTGCAAGGTCTAGTGTGGACAATGCCTCAGATTCTTCTCAGGAAGCAACTTATCACAAGCACCTCCTACCCTTTCCTTTTAAAAACATTCCAAAATGGACAGCCATGTTAGTCTAGTTCAGCAAAACAAACAAGGAGTCCTGTGGGACTTTTAAAGACTAACACATTTATTTGAGAAGCTGGATGAGAGTCAACAATGTGTTTTTGTTGCCAAAAAGGCCAATGGCATATTGGGCTGCATCAGTAGGCGTGTTGCCAGCAGACTGAGGGATGTGATTATTCCCCTCTATTCAGCACTGGTGAGGCTGCAACTGGAATACTGTGTCCAGTTTTCGGCTCCACAGTGCAGAAAGGATGTTCACAAATTGGAAAGAGTCCAGCGGAGAGCAACGGAAATGATTAGGGTGTTGGGACACACAACTTACGAAGAGTGACTGAAGGAACTAGGCTTATTTAGCCTGCAGAAGAGAAGACAGAGGGGGGATTTGATAGCAACCTTCAACTACTTGAAGGGGGGGCTCCAAAGAGAAGGAGCTAGGCTGTTCTCAGTAGTTACTGAGGAGAGAAAAGGAGCAATGGTTTCAAGCTGCAGCTGGGGCGGTTGAGGTTGTATATCAGGAAAAACTTCCCCACTAGGTGGGCGGTGAAGCATTAGAATGGGTTACTTAGGGAGGTGGTGGAATCTCCATCTTTGGAAACATTTAAGGCCCAATTAGACAAATCCCTGGCTGGGATGATTTAGTGGAAGTGGTCCTGCTTTTAGCAGGGGGCTGGAATAGATGACCTCATGAGGTCCCTTCCAACTCTGATTCCATTTACAGCATGAGCTTTCCTGGGAAAAAAATCCCACTTCATCAGACACTTCCTAGATGGGGAAACATTCTGTAAGTTCCCCCATCTCCAAAGTGTCTGACGAAGTGGGATTTCTCCCAGGAAAGCTCCTGCAATAAATAAATGTGTTAGTCTTTAGAAGCACCACAGGACTCCTTGTATTTTTAAAAAATGGAGGACTACTGTCTTAAGCACTTCTGGTCATGCTAACCGTGGCAGTGTGCAGCCTTAAGCGAAAACAAGGAAGATTCTGAAATCACTAATGACTCTGGTTCAAGAGCAGTGGACAGGAACTAGAATTTCACACTGAATTGACCCAAGCTATTTGTCTTGTTCAATTAATAGTGAATGAAATAGTGAAGTGAAATAGTGAATGAAAAGATCAGGCACTCTCATGGTAAGGAAATGAAAAAGTTACTAAAAAAAATTACTAGCTAAATGACTGAATGAAAAAGTTATTGGCTAAATCACTGCAGATGTTTGGTTTCTTTCAATACACAACTTTAATTTGATCTTTAAACTAACTAGCAAAATAGCCAAGTTAATTCTTCAGATTGCATTACAATTTTTTAATTTTTAAAGCACTTCTCATGATATTGCAGAAAAAGAATTGGGATGCAAGAAAAAGGTCAAATTAATGTGCTACTGATGACGGAGGGAAGGAAAGGAAGTTTATCTAGAGCAAAGGTAAAATTTGTGAGCTATTAAGCAGCGGTCACACACTGGTATCTCCATAGCCGTTATAAAATACCTTCCTGCTTAACTGAAATGCTCATTGTTGAGCCTTCTCATACTCCCACTCATAACTTACCCTTAAGCAACTGCAGACAATTTTATCAGCCCCGATACACCTTATTTCTGCATTCCTGAAATACCTCAAGAGAGCACTTAATGTTCTGTTATTTGATACATTCTAGAATAGGGGCTTTTTCAATTAATTTTTTCCACCAAGCATATCAAACAGTGATCCCATAAGAATTACAAGTTAATAGCACTCTCCCTCCCAACACCTTTTTCCAACAGAAGATAACTGCATCAGTGATTTAAAACTTTATTCTTAAGCCAAGTTGTATTCTTATGCAAGTCCTATGACTCAAAATGCTAGATTTTGCCCAAACTGGGCAATGGATTTATTGTGAGCATAGACTAGTTCACAGAACTGTTAGTCAGCTTGTTTGTTGTGTCAAGGATCAACTACTGAGACGCTTCCAGGAGATTTCTTTACAAATTAAACAATGCTATATTATGCTATAATCCGAATACTTTGTAGGAAGTCATAACAAGAATACCCACCGCATTACACCAATGTCAAACTAGACATAAATATCTAGCAATGTAGACTATGCAATATACAACGTAAAACCATAACTTCATACAGAAAGGGACTGAAGTTTGGCATGAAAATGAGTTTGTTCTGAAGACAAAATTGTGGCTGGACAGTGAAGGAAGAGCTATAAGGTTAATGGAAGGCAGCACAAATTGGCACTTTGGCCGCTTTCCATTGTGCATTTATTTTCTGCTCTCAAATCCCACTACTCAGCATCAGGAAATAAGTCTCCCCCTCCACCCCCCAGTTTTGCCTCTCTAAGCAGAAGCAGCCTACTTTTACAGCTTAACAGTGATGCATGAACGATTTCCATGGTAGTACATTCACACAGCACATGCTTCTCTTTGTATAATATAATTTGTTCCTAACAAATACCCTGTAAACACTAAGAGCAAGCATGATGCTAGAATGTTACTTTACACAGATTTTCATGTGCATCCAGGGCTAACATCCGTCACTTACAAGCCAAACTTCTGGTTACATTTAAAAATTCTGAAAACTTTTAAAAGAAGAGTTCTCCAGAGATAACAGATTCTTTAACAACTCAATAAAAACATATCCCTAATACTCTCTAGTAATTAAAAAATGGTCTCCCCTCCACAAGCTCAATACCATTACTAACTATACAAGCAGTCCTGTGGCCCTTTTAAAAAGCTAACAAAAAGAGCATCTGACAAAGTGGGATTTTCTCACAGAAGCTCATGTGATAAATAAATTTCTTAGTCTTTACAAGTGCCACCGGACTCCCTGTTTGTTTTGCTGAACTACACTAAGAAGGCTATGACTTTGAAATTACTAATCGTGACCACCTACCTCACAGAAAACTGAACCTTAGCACACAGTTCACTCATCAGCCTCAGCATTCCTAACAACTTCAGAGTCTTACTGATGTCAAACATATCATAGTCTCATGCTGCAAGAAACGAGCTTCTTGTAGGGTCAAGCAAAAACTAACCCCCTTCTCTACACACAAACCCAGCAGTGGAAAAGTAGAAATCTGAGCTGAGGGAACAGGCAAAGAGAGAAAACATATGGGGGTTTCAACCCTCAGCTGCAAGTCTAGCAGCTCTGCTGCTACTGCAATGCAAAGTGGAAGGAGTCCCAAAACTAGGGAATCTTCAGCTTATTTAGCTGCTCCATGATCTCCTCTGCCATAGTGAGCATACAGGAGCAGGACATTTCAGTTGCACTACGTTACAGTCCCTGGCTAGTCCCAGGCAGGAAGACTTTTTGCCACTTTTCCCTTACCACCATCTGCTATTCTAAGTTTTTGTTTTTTTAAATATACAAACCTGAAAACCCACACTGAACATGAAAGGCGATATATTAAATTATATTCTCAAAGGAACAGTACCCAACAGAAGTGCTTGGAAATTGAAGTGATGTGGTAGTACTTCCTGTATACGGGAGAAGTCAGGCAGAGCCCAGTATGTGCCAGAACACTCAAAGAGTCAGAAATAGGAAGTAAATGGTGGATGAATACAGTATTTCTTCAAAGGTATAAATATGCTTCTGAGACTTAAGTAATGTCCTTACCAATATTCTGACTGGTAGTCAATGCCAACAGAAAAGGGAATGCCTTTTTTTCCCCATAATAGTAAAGTGTGAAGTATTGGAAGGAGCCTCAAACAATCCAAGAACCTCAATGTCTTGAGAGGCAGAGATGACATTTTCTACTGCTACCAAACACAAATGTTTCAGAAAGATGGTACCTGATTCTCATTTTGTAATAAGTTACAGGTTTACATTTGAATCAGCAGAAGATGGTCAATAAAGCAATAAACTCACAAAATATTTGCTCAGCCTAGGCTCTTCTGCTTATGCATGTCTCCCTTTAAATCAAGTTAACAGTGAATACAGTTCAAGAGTTTTAGTCCTAAAATCCATTAAAATACACTCAAGCACATCAAATGCATAATCTTTGTATACTTCTTACACAATTTTGAGTGCCTCTGTCAGAGATTTACCACCAGCAAAACAATTTGATGCATAAATTGCTGGTTTCCAATTTCAGTCCTCCTCAAACTGACTGCTTTTCATGAACAATTATCTATGGATGAAGTTGATAGATCACGTGTGTACTAGAGACTTAACGATATCTTGATAAATATATACATGACTGAAGAAAGAAGACAGACCTTCCACTGATAAGGCAGCTTACCCTTGCACTGAAGTGATTCACTTGAAACAGACAATTTTGAAGCTAAATAACATCTCAGGTTTTCAATCAGAGTCTGATCATCAAAGAACAGATAAATAAACTCGAGTGCCCATAAATCTTTAAGATGTGTTGTCTATATGTATTCCAATTCAGAGGACTCACATGCAGTGACCTTAAACTCAGAAGGCAGGCACTCAAGTCTATTTAAATAAATGATTGCAGAACAACTCTCCCAGAGATCTTGAAGTTTCAGAGAAGTATTAGTGCTAGATGAAAATGTAAACTGAAACCCAAGTAGATATCTACAAATTTCAGAAACAGGAGCGCCTCTCTTAAAAAAGCTGTAGGGGCTGCTTCAGTCTTGGTGGAACAGACCCTTGTTTAAAACTGGTGGACCTAACTCAGCTATGCTACAGCAAGATCTAAATCAGTCAGACACATACTTAATCAGCCTTATGGTGGATACAGGTTGAGCTTTAACTCAGCATGCAAAAGCCAGAAACCAGTTGCAAGCGTTTCCTATTACTTGAACAGGCCAAGACCCTTCACAGAATGGCCTAGTGACATCAAGAGTGTCAAACTTAGGTTTCCCCTTAACCAAGGTGTGGCTCCGGAAAACACACAAGAAAACGATAGCTTGGTTCAGGTGAATGTCAAACTACTTCAGCTAGAAATTTAGGGTTAGGTCTTAAATGGTGTTCCATAAAGACAAGATAGCACTAAGGCAAACAGCTGTAAGGACTTCAATTTCTCTTCATCTTTGAGTTGATATTACGGCTCCATGAAGGCAGCCTTCATAGAGGAGTAGTATAAAGAACAGATTACTAGTGGTTCAAGGAGGCCCCATCAAGCCTCAGATAGCTTTGAGGTTCCAGGAAGGTGAGCATCTCTGAGGGAGGGAAAATATGAATGAGATCCTTGAAGAATCCAGCAACCATTGAGAGAGAAGACTGACTGTGACACTTCACACAGAAGGGTGATAAGACTATTTAGCAGCCATTTCTGCTTATGAAGCTGACAGTCCTGAACATTTTAGAGCTAACAAGTAACCAGAAATGACAACTACAGGGGCTTCTAAATGGAGGAGAATGTCTGTGGTGCCCAAATAAAAAACAAAAACAAAACAAAAACAACTTTTCCGTTAAGCTGCCAAGACCAAAAATGGTCTGGACTTCAATACAGCAGGTTCTATCTGTGGTAGTTAACCAGCCAACATCCCAACCGCCAGATTCTGGGTTCAGGAATAGAATTTGGCTTCCAATCTGCACATTCCCATCCAACTGAACCAAAACTATGGTCACACATTGTGCTGACAAGTTCATCGAATCCAGATATTATAAGTACCTGAGCCAATCCATCATTATTTTAAGGCACAGTGGACAAAACTGGCTCACAACTAGGTGCTAGCTGTTTTACTTTTCCTCACCAGACAGCACTCCTCCATTACATTTCTGCAGTGGAGCCAGGCAACAGGCTACTAAAACTGGTTGCCATGGTGATCAAAAACAGATTTGTTAAGGCCTGTAGTAAGGCTGTGCCTGTCCTGATCCTCTTCAGGATGTACTGTACCCATGGTACGTGTGGATAACCATAGGTGAGCCCTCGCGTCCAAGGGGTAAGAAAGGCATTGACAAGGAACCTTGACTTTTCCTTATAGCAAAACTGACACATTCTGTTTTGATCAGAGGCAGAGAGGTCCATTCTTGGGCATCGCCACTGCAGAGCGTCTTTCACTGGAACAGTTCTTGACTGATCACGTGTAGCTGCCCGAGTAATGTTTGCTGAACGGATCTACTAACGAGGTTTGCAAGCCTGGAAGATACAGATCCACTGCATGATTTGATAGAAAAGGCCCTGAGACAGACTGCTTTGTGGTAGAGTGAAGATGACCCTACTCCTTCTTGCCTGCTGATACAGTAGCTAATACTCTACAATACCATGACTTCGACTGTGGATCCTGAAAGAAAGCATAGGAACGCTATCTATGCTAATATGCCCTACTACTTAGAGCAATTCACATGAAGGAGTCCTTCAGAGGGAGGGACTGGGGGGAAACAGAGACCCTGCAGCCAAAGATGAGCTCCCCATCCAAAAGCGAACACATACATTACCATCATCAGGTAGCTGTGATGAGAACAGGTGTTCACTTGCACAACTGTAAAGGCTCCCGCCAATTTAACAAGGAATAGCTTGGGGGCTCATGGAACATAGGTCAAGGATTTGTCAGATGGGATAGAAGGTCACATATCCTAAGAGTTTGAGGCATGTTTTTACTGATTTTTTGGATGATCCTCCAGTTAATTGGCAGCGTTCAATAAGGCATGGAACCTCTCACTATAGAATCCAAGACCTGATCTAACCTGTTGGTGGATTTTGGCAGCAATTGACAGGAGATATGGAAGTTACAGAGGGTAGCTAGCATATCTCCCGTTGACTTACTAACTTCTACTTCCACAGCACCCCCACTACGCTGCACCAATGGGAAATGCCTTCTCATTGACACAGCATTATTATTCTTCTTGTAAGGGTAGATTGATGACACCGACTTCCAGAACTGATTGAGCAGCACTGGAGACCCATTCAATCGATCCACAGAAGCGAGCCTGTATGGCTGACAATGCTGTTGCCAGTGCAGACATACCATGTTACAGCTCCAATGAACTCTATACTCTAAGTAGGAATCAACATACAGATTCTTGCTGTTGATCACGAAACCCAAGGTGACTAAGTTAGAATCTGAATGGAATTATTCATTTGTGATAACTCACCAAGTTAGCCAGTTGTTGAGATACAAGTAGGCTCAAATTGCTTTTATACTTAGATGAGCTACTACACATGCTAGACACTTGGTGAGTGCCCTAGGAAGCACAGAGAGAGATCTAACAGGAGGCATTAATGACATTGTGACTTTCCCACTAGCAATCTGAGGGCCTGATAAACTGCTGTATGAATACAGGCATTCTGTAATTAATGCAAGAACCATGAACCTGTGATGAGGAGGTCACAATTCTGACCTTGTAACAACATGAAACTGTTGAGATGAAGGTCCACAATGAGACATCCATCTCCTTTCTTCTCTGAAATTAGGAAAGGTGAATAACTCCACGGGCACTGTCTTTTCTGCTCTGAGGTGCAGAAGGAAGTCTACTGCCTTTTTAAGCAATATTGCTAGAGAAGCCCCTGAAAACAGTGGTTTTCAACCAGTGTGAATAGTCCAAGTCTGCCATGAAATCTTGCACAAAGATAATGAAAATCAATGTAAAATAAATGTTTCTTCTTAAACAATATTCTATATAACCAAAATTACAGCTAATGAAATACATGAAAAAATCAATCAAATTAAAAGCGAGGTAGGTCTTTCAATTCTAAAACGTGGGCATTCAAAATGCAGCTGACCAAAGGGCTAAAGTAAGAAAATTTGGTTTTCTTTCAGTGGATTTGAAACATTAATGCATTTGACCCTTCTTTAGCTTGTTGAATACACTACATTGCAAAGCACTCTAGTGAGACCATAACCATAGTGAGTGTACGTAAATATAATATTTATGAGCAGTCAATTCAGCTGAAAAAAGTAGGTGTGCCATGGAATTGTTTGTCTCACTGAAGTGTGCCATGTTACTGAGAAGGCTGGGAACCACTGGGATACAATGCCCCTTCCCTAAAGTCTCCAGAACCCATTAATCCTATAGACAATCCTATAGACAATCCTTTCAGGCCTCTCAAAATATAGTTAAATTACTATGAGCAAGCAGTAGAACAGAAGAGGAAGAAAGACCCAGCAATTAGGCTGGTTCTCAATCATGTCACCAGACTTAAAGTTGACAGACTATATGGCAGAAGAGAGAACAGAAGATCTCTTTTGGGACTTCTGCCTCTCCCTTGAACTTCTAATTCTTTGTTGGTTCCAGCTGCAGGGAGGTGGCTGCCACCTCAAGTAGCTTTGGAGTTCCACACTGCCTTCTCATTGGGGTTAATGACAAGACAATGAAGAGAGGCTCAAGTCCTTCAAGGGACACATGGTTTTATCAACATGGTAGTTTAAGAGGTCACAAACTCTGGGAGGTCCTTAAGGATCACTTGGACCTCATTTGGTATCCCCAGAGACTGCAACTATGACACCATGCTCATTGTGGTTGAAGTTGCCAAGAAATCCTGTCCTGACAACTACATGCATAAGAAAATCCAGCAAATCAAAACTAAAAGAGAAAGAAAGAGGTGGACCCAAGAAGTAATATGGTATCATAAAGGAAGGTATGTCTGCATATCATATGATAGATATGGTACTGAACAAAGCGCTTTAGGGGGAAGGGACTCACACAGTGGACATGATTTGATGGAATTAACACAAGGAACAAGACTCATGGGCTGGCAGAGGATTAGGCCTTTCAGCCTAGCTTCTTTTTATCCAGCACACTGAGACCTATATGGCCTCATTTATACTAACTAACTTAGTACCTGAAAGTCTTTACCATGGGCAGCAATTTTGGAAGCCTAGGCTCAAACATTTTTACTACCCCAAAAGGCAAAGTGAAAGTGGTAAAAAGCCTCCTAAACTCTGTCCCTACCAAGCCTCCACCACTGTTACTACCCAAGAAATTATAAATCCCAGATTCTCTAATCAAGATATATCCTGAATGGATACAGACTATTATATTATCTTGGCATTTTGTATATTTCATCCATACAAGAACTTGTCACATGTTCATTTTATTTCCTGAGCTGAAAACATAATACCATGAAAGTAAACAAGCACAGTTTCCAAGCTAATACACTATCTGATTCTATTTGTACTCACAAAAATACAGGAGAGTTCATATCCTTGTTTCTGAAAAAATTTTAAAGGAAATTAGGTTAGAAATAATGGGACACAGGTGCACTGAAGTGGAAAGAACATACAAGGAGTCCCTTCCCCACAGTGCAGTCATACAATAAGCCATCTGAATTTGGCTGCAAGTGTGGGGAACAACAAGAAGGTACACCAAGAATGGGGGAGGCTCTGTGCTTAGACAGGATAGAAACTGTGATGAAAGAAAACTCATTGGGATAAGTTTCTGTTTTAATTTAAAAGACATTGCAGGCTGAAATAGTAACAATAGGGACATTTAGATTTTGTGCATATATTAATGAATTGTTATATTTTCCTTAGATCAGTGTAACATTAAGTGAACAGCTCCCTCCCACGATCAAGGAAACTTATTAGTCTCAACTAGCTTTTATGGTCTCAACATTACTAATCTTACGAGGTAGGGGGAAAAAGGCTTTTTCAAACAAATACAGAATCTAAAGACTTCTCTAACTACTTGCATTTTAAGATTTAAGTAGATCTGGCCTTCTAAATGGTTAATATAGCAAAGATTTCCCTCTAAAACCAACAAGTCTCAGTTTTGTACTTATGAAGAGGTTTGTCAGATTTATCCACCAGTTTAGCAATTGTGGCCATACGGCAGTAGTTTTCAAACTTTTTTCTCAGGATCCAGTTGAAAAAAAAAACCATTTACGCCAAGCCAACAATTACATCTTTCAGCAATGCATTCTAGTATTCTGGCCACGGCAGCAGGGGGAGCCATGACCAAGTCCCTGAGGGTCTGCGACCCAATACCACTGCTTTAAGGAACCGTACCTGGGCTTTGAGAACCTCAAGTTTTTTTTACCAAATATGTATATATGCCATATGGCAAGAAGTTGTACACTGAGGCACATACATAAACGTGTTTGGAGAAGTGAAGAGGGGTACATGATCCAGTAGAAATGAACAGAGAAAAGAATTACAAACTCCTGAATTTTTACCTCAGCTAAGCTACATTTACTTTTTTACCTTTTGAAAGCATTAACTGATCTATAAAATGAAGATATGCCACCTATCACCCAGGAACGCACTCAGAACTCATTTTATATTTGTAAACACTTTAAACAACAAAACAGAATTCAATTAATTTTGATGCTAGTAGCCAAAGAAAATCTGAATTTAGTTTTTAATCCATGTGACTTTGAAATTCTTGGGCTTAATCCTCAGTTGTGTCCAATAAGCACTGGGAACACCTACTGCAGAGGTCTCAAACAGGCAGCCCCTAAAGCTAGTTCCTGCAGCCCACAATGACGCTATTGTTACCTATAGTTGCAATATCGTTGCATGAAAAGTTTCAGTGGTGTGGCCCGCAGGCCAACATACTACTCTTCATGCGGCCTTCATGGTGATTTGAGTTTGAGACCCCTAATCTACTGGAAGGACAGCAAAAGAGCTGTTTGTGGGTCCCCAGTCTTGAAGTCTATACTAAACCATCCTCAATCCCAACATAGTTTACAGCAGTTTCAGGACTGCTAAAACCTATGATAAAACAGCTCTTAACAACCCCTGGGGCAGTTATGCCAGTCAGCAACCACTGAAACACAGCCCACTCTGGACACACAGCCTCCTGCTCCTCAGGAGCACCCCTGGCCCAGAAAAAGACCCAGGGCTTGGACAATTTAAGTGCACCGCCACTGCAGCCACCACCAGGGCTCGAGCTCTGTAAGCCCGGTGCCAGCGACACCCCTGCTGCTCCTTTCTAAAGTAGGCTGGCAGTAGGTATATTAGAGCTGATGATTTTTCCCACACTATTTGTCTATTTAGTAGTGGAACAGAGGAAGCCTTAACTGAATCAGTTTTAAAGATCCAGTTAGTTTTGGGCAATACATGTACTCTCAAGTGCCTCTACCAGTATGTATGTTTTTAGTCATGATTTCTTACATTCCTCGCCCACCCCCACCCCCAAGTTGTGTTAGAAACACCAACAGGGGACAGACAGACCAACTCTAGAAAGGAGACAATGGAACTGAGTACTCAAACTGCTATCAAACAAAAAACTATTTTTCCTCCATTCTGTTTCAGTTATAGCAACTTTAAGTAGTAACCACACTATATAAAAAATATTCAGAATACAGCGTGCCACGTAAATTGACTGTTCCTTTATCATAGGAACTAATACTGCATGAAAGTTACAAGTAAAACACCACTAGCAGGGAGGGAACCAAAACCTAACTCTCTGAACTTGATCCACAAGTAAACAAAGCAACACCACCCAGAAGCATCTTACACAAAATTAACTTGGTTCATTTAGGAGAAAAATGAAACCTGTAATTATAGTACTTCACATATTCACTAGTGTACTGTACTATAATTTACAGAACTAACAAAACTTCACTATGAGTTAGTAAATTTAATATTTGCTAAAAATGGGCAGAAAAACTGCCAGCTTTGTATGATAGTTATCAAGTTTACAGATTCATGAGAAGAAGAAGATTAGGTTCTACTGCAGGGGCCAGCAGCCCCCAACACGTGTGCCAAATCTGGCATGCAGGCAGATCCTGAGTGGCACTCAGTGCTGCACAGGCTTCCCCACTGGCCCCACCGCCAAGCATGGCCTGTTGGGGCCACAAAACTGGGGCGGCATGGCCGCACAGCTCCGCTCAGCTTGGGGGGTGGCTCACCGCAGCTCAGGGGGCCCAGGGCGGCTCAGTGTGGCTCGGGAGCCAGCGTGGCACAGCTCAGCGCCGAGTGCCAGAGCAGCTCAGCAGCCAGCGCAGCATGGCTCAGCGCAGGGGGCTGGAGTGGCGTAGCTTGGCGCAGGGAGATGGTGCAGCTCAAGGGCCTGAGCCGCATGGCTCAGTGGTGCTTGGGAGCCAGTGCGGTGCGGCTCCACACGGGGGGGGGGGGGGGGTCGGAGTTGCACAGCTCAGCTCAGTGTGGCTCGAGGGGCCGGCCTGAGGCCCAGGGTCAGTCCTCATAGTGGAGGGGAGCAGGGCGGCTCAGCCACGCACCCCACACCCCAGGGCCGCCTGCCCCTGTGGACCCTAACCTCCCCCCTCCCAACCCAGAGTCCCCGGTTCTGCCCCCATTTGGCCCCACCCCTGGCACCTGCTGAGGGTGCAGTGGGCAGGGCTGGGACAGGGGCTGGCAGAGGTTGCCGACCCCCGTTCTACTGTAAATGTAATTCTTTACCTCAGTTTCTTCCAGTTCATCATCCGGAACAAGTTTAGCCAAGATTCTGTTTTATGAAGAGCTGAACTTACTGAAGTTATAGTTCATAATCTCTCCTTGTATCAAATGCCTTCACCGTGGTTATTTGAAAATTCCCTTTAAAGGCAAAAGCATACACCAAATCTTCACTCTGACTTGGGTTTACAAGCCACCAGTAGAGATTAGGAAGTGAATCATTCATTTTAGCAAACTTGGTGAATCATTCATTTAGCAGATGTGTGTACACACAGCATCTAAAATAAAGAAAGCTGAATGCCATGTGAGAGAAGCAGCATGAATACACCATTGAGAAATCAAGTACACTAATCTCTTCCTTTTCTTCTTAGTTTATACACTAAGCAGAACATAACTGATACCCAAGGAAAGGGGTGCTAACCCAGGTTTCAGACAAGCTTGCCTCCCCACCCCCCACACCCCCAGTTCTGGGGAGAAGCCCAGTGCTAATTTAGTTAGCACTGGGGTGTCATAGAATCATAGAATCACAGGGTTGGAAGGGACCCCACGAGGTCATCTAGTCCAACCCCCTGCCAAAAAAAGCAGGACCACTCCCATTAGATCATCCCAGTCAGTGTTTTGTCCAGCTGGGACTTGAAAACCTCCAGAGATGGAGATTCCACCACCTCCCTAGGCAACTTATTCCAATGCTTCACCACTCGCCTAGTAAGGAAGTTTTTCCTAATATCCAGCCTGGACCGCCCCAGCTGTAACTTGAAACCATTGCTTCTCGTTCTGCCCTCTGTTACTACCGAGAACAGTCGAGCTCCCTCCTCCTTGGAGCAACCCTTCAAGTAGTTGAAGGTTGCTATCAAATCCCCCCTCAGTCTTCTCTTCTGCAGGCTAAATAAGCCTAGTTCCTTCAGTCTTTCTTCATAGGGCTTGTGCTCCAGCCCTTTGATCATTTTGGTTGCCCTCCTCTGGACTCTCTCTAATTTGTCCATGTCCTTTTTGTAGTGGGGAGCCCAAAACTGGACGCAGTATTCCAGATGTGGCCTCACTAGTGCAGAATAGAGGGGAATGATCACATCCCTTGATCTGCTGGCAACACTTCTTCTGATGCAGCCCAGTATGCCATTGGCCTTTCTGGCAGCAAGAGCACACTGCTGACTCATGTCCAGCTTCCCATCCACCATGACTCCCAGGTCCTTTTCTCCAGTGCTGCTATTTAGCTGATCACTCCCCAGCCTGTAGCAGTACATGGGGTTTTTTCGTCCCAAGTGCAGGATTTTACACTTATCCTTGTTGAACCTCAACAAGGTGTCCATAGATGGTGCAGCCTAGAAACAGCACGGCAGTTCCATTCTCTCTCACTCTCCAGGCAGGTGGTTTTCAAAAGCCCCCCCCACCCCCATTCAGGGCCCAGCTGAAAAAAAATCATTTATGTCTGTGACCCAACAATTACGTCTTTGAGCAATGCATTCCAGACTCGCAGCAGTGCCATCAGGGGATGCTCCAATGCAGTACTGAGGGTCTGCAGCCAAGTACTGGGTCCAAACCTGTAGTTTGAATAGCACTGCTCTAGTCCAACCCAACCATGCCACCTATGCTGAGTGCAGTCTGCAAGTAGTACTCTTCTTCAGTTCCCATGCCAAGGGAAGCTTATGCTTGGCACAGGGAGGATGGAATCCTACACCAGTCATCTCTCATCCACTGCCCCCATGGGTCTGTTTAAAGGCAATAAAGATGATGATAGAGGCAACAGAACCATCTTCTCAGGGAAACAGTTCTTAAATCAACCCTAAAGAACCCCCCAAGAGATCTGTTTAAGTACCATGCCCAAATTTTGGATTGGTATAGTGAGGCAAAAAGCAGGTAGGTGATTTACCAAAGGTTACATACCACCAGTCAGTATCAGAACCAGTATTAAAACAGAGCAGGTGTCCAATCTGCTAAGCTTCTATCTAACCACTAAATCACAGTTCTCACCCACCCCATCGCCCGTAAATTAATCTCAGCTTTTTTTGTAAACCTGTTAGATAGCAAATACTCTGCAGTTGCAGAGTACTTCTTCCATCTGCAGACAGTGCTCTGCCATACTGCCTAAATTAAATGGCACATTTCACAGACAGGGAAAGAGATTTAGCTATGATTTGATATACATGCAAGAAGGGGTGTTATTAGTGGCTCTGATTCTTAAGCCTTGTCCTAAACTAGCAAAATTAAATGAAGGGAACAACAGTGATTAGCAATGGATGCCCTGAACCCGTGAACATTTAATTACAAAATGTAGGAAAAGGACAAAATCTTGTTCAGCTCAGAAACCAAGGTTAAAAATCTGTTACTACAGGCCCCAGATTTGCTCAAAGGGAAAACAATGAGGAAACTTTAATGCAACTCTGAAGTCTTAGGAATTTATATTTCTGCAAATATGTCCTACTGCCTTACATTTTAAGGACTATGAGTTCTCCAGAAGCATGCCAGTCAGGCACTTACCCAGAGGCAATCAATAAAGAGGAGCAAATCACAAATCACATTTATTTATTGACATATTCCCTTCTTGTCAACAGCCTTTCCTTTTTCTTCTTCCTATATAAGAAGTTAGAAGGAAATTACATTATCTGAACTAATTTCTAAGACCTACTTTAACTCCAACTTGCCTTTTCTCCTTTCCCAGGAATTCCTCTCAAAAAGGAAGTGTTATAGGACATTTATTTTTCTCTACTTCAGATGACAGTCTAGGGCAGGTCCTTTAAGAATACAAAAAGAAAAAACTAGTACTTATTTCCCCGAGTCGCAGAAGTGGGGGCTACCTCTCACTGTATCTGTAGCTTTTGAACAAACTTATCCAACAGGTTTATTCTGTCTGGTAATGCTGGCACATGACATCCTGGTATCCACAAAACTAGTTGTGGGTCTTGATTCAAAGACTACAAATTCTTCAGGTTTTGCAACGCATAGCCACATAATCGGGATGGGGCATCTGCCATTTGGGTTCTCCATAGCCAGTTCCAAGAACTACCCAAGTGTACAGCAGTAATAGCAGTCCTAAAGTAGCTCACGTTTATTCATTTCTTAATGACCAACAAATACTAAACTTCACACCTCAAAGGTCTGCACGCTAAGTTCTTAAAATACTCAACTGTTCTATTTCTTAGGCCTAAAAATCATCCCCCATGATGCACATGGTGTAGACAGGTAGCTTTAGACTCCAGATAACCTCTCTCTCCTTAGACTAGTTAAAGCAGTGGGTCTCAACCTTTTGCAGGTCATGACACACTTGGTTACCTATCACCTGGAGCGACGCTGCCCCCAGAAAAAGACCTGGGGCTCAGGCCCTAGCCCTGCCCCCTGGGACTGATTTGGCACCCAGTCCCAATCCGGTCCCATAGCCCCAGGCAGGGCCCCGATTGGCCTCCAGCTGCCTCCAGCTGTCAGCCCAGCCCCTGATCCCCCAGCTGGGGCTGTGTAAGGCAGCCACCACCGGCCACCAGCCCCACCCTGGATATCTGGCCGGGGTGGGTAAGGCAGCTGCTGCCAGTCCCACCACGGATCTCTAGCCAGGGCTGAAGCCGGGTAAGACAGCCGCCACCACAGACAGTCTGGCCCCATATCCCCGGCCAGGGACGGGGCTGGATGGGCTGCTGTCACTGCAGGGCACTGGTGCTGGGACTCAAGGCACATGCCCCTCCTGGGCCAAGCACCGGTGACACCACTGCATATCATGACCCTATGAGACCCACCAGCCCACCCCCACCATGCCAAATGCAGCCATCTCCCCAACTCTCCGCAACACACCGCTGGGTGCTGACAGAGTACCATGTCCCAGCATAGTGGTTGAGAACCACTGAGTTATAGGCTACCTTCAAAGCTTCTTTAGCTCTTGACAAACCATCAGACAACAGAGATTCTGCCTCAGACTCTTCAATCTGAAGGCTTCTTGGTGCATAAAATAAGACTCCAGCCAAGACCAGTGCAGCAATTGATGCTTGCTGAGGAGTTTTCTGCAACACTGCCCCAGTATTAGTAATAGACACATATGGTGTGGATTGCAGAGCTCAGCTGGATCATTTCATAATACGAGTCTCCAGGCTTAGAAAGAGTCCAACTATCATCCTCTGGATAGCTCATCATGCTATTTGCCTTCCCAGCATTTTTATCCGGTCTCAAAGTGGTCCTTTTCTCAAGTTTTCATGGGCAATGCTATTGCTGTGTGCCAAGCCAATTGTCAGGGTGAGGTTCAACACAGCTATCACATCAGGAAGCTATGAAGAACTGGAAATGGTATCCAGCACCACATCATATCTTCACAGTTCCACATTAAAGGCAAAGATAACATCCTGAGACACGACCTCCACTGTAAGTACATCATCTATCACAAGTGGCCCGTGAAGGACGCACTGCCAAACCCACAATTGCAGACAGAAAACTGCTTCAGGTGAACTGATTTGCTGTACAACTAGATGAAAATGAGATCTGTTCTATTCCTAGGATAGGAAGCATCAAGGATCCTCTCAGATTGGAAAGAAACATACTCATAAGTACCCCCTCCAAATTCCTTTCATCCTATCAACGGCTGCAAGGAGATTTTGTTACCCTCGGAACAGAATGAAACCATCACACAAGACATTGAGTGTTTTAGTTTTTCAAGCATCATCTAACACTCCAATACTGTCACAGACAGTAAATTGTACTTCAGCGTGCACGCTCACGTGCTCATATACACACATGTACGACCAAGTTAAAGTTCAGGAGGGAGCCTATGCTTCAATTCAGCCACCTATAACATCAAAAAAGTGTAAGTTACCTACGTTAGTGTGAGAGCATACTGATGAGTAAGTCCTAAACAAACACCAGACTGTTCGTAGTGTGAAGGGAATCATTCTAGTTGTCAGTCAGCTTCCACAAACAAATCCAAGCACCATATGAACCAAAAAGGATTCCAGTGTCAACAGGTGTGAAAGGTTCCTGCTTACCTGGCTGTCTCAAGATGTTACCCATTATATTAATATCGAAACTAACAACTGGAGTTTTATCCATACCTTTATGCAGCACTACTCCTTGAATTTAGCGAGTGTCTGCACTGAGATATCAATGCAATTTACCCTTTACACGGGTGTCTACACTAAAAGACTGTACCAGTGCAGCTAGACCAGAGGCTAAAAACTGCCTTGTCGACAAAGCCTTAACCTCAAGGTTAGATGCTTTCAACTTGGTAGAGCAGTCCTTCTGTTATGTTAAAGGGAGACACCTCAATATCTGCTATGACCATTTTAATGACACAGTGGGTACCCCAGCCTCTTGCTATTTACCCAGGACATAAATTTTATGTTTTAAACAAGGGGAACACTGACTTACTACAGTCAGGATACGTCTACACTAACAGTTAAGTCAGTAACACTGTTTTCAGTCAGGGACGCATGGAAAACACCCCCTTGACTGACAAATTTCATCAAGAGAAGCGCCTGTGTGGACAGCACTACCTACTCTGGCAGTCACCTCAAACTAAAAACCCTCATTACTAAGCTAGCCAGCCATACTTTCTCTGTTTTAAGGAAAAGTGCTGGGGGAGATTAAGTCAATCATGTCACAGTAAGCAATTTAAATGGTTAAAAAAATACACATTTTTCAATTAAGACTGGGGGGGCAACAATATGAAAGTCTAAAGAAGGATGATGTGTAGACTCACTAACATGTGAAGCATGACAAAGCATGTGGTTGGACTTGATACTGTATACCGTAGTATTTAAGTAATACCCCGTTTATGACTATTATTTAAAGGCTACAGAGTACAGTCAAACGGGGTATTACTTAAATACTACAGTATACAGTTACTAAAATACACCAATAGCTCCAAATGTGATTACTTTTTATTAATATTTGAGAAATAGTTTGGTAAATACTTAGACTTGTACAAGGATTGGACAATCATGTAACTTACTGAAAATCAGCCCTGCTATACTGTACAGTTGTTGTCTGTAGTATGCTGTGTGAAATTAACCTGACAGAAGTATTAGTGTTATTAATAAATACACAGACTTGCTTTAAAGCCAGTTGCAGAGACACTCATTGCCCTTAAAACAAACAAGGTGTCCTGCGGCACTTTTAAAGACTAACGAATTTATTTATTGCTTGAGCTTTCGTGGGAGAAAACACCACTTGATCAGATGCTTTAAGGGTGGGATTTTCTCCCACGAAAGCTCATGAAATAACTAACTATGTCAGTCTTTAAGTGCCACAGGCTCCTTGTTTGTTTCACGGAACTACACTAACATGGCTGTCCCTTTATTGCCCTTAGATTATGATGGGGGAAAAAAGAGGTTTTAATGATATTTCTAGCTAGGTGAACTTGGCAGCCTTTCCCATTTAAGCCTCGCCCAGTTCCAGTAATCATTGAAAAATAATCACAAGGCCCATACCCCATGACAAAATGTACTAGTCAGTGTTGAGTGGGAAGTTTTGACTGGCCAGAGGCAAAAGACAAACACACTGACCAAATTTATTTGTTAGCCTTTAAAAGTGGCACAAGACTCCTCATTTGTTTTGCTCAAGTAGACCAGTGGTTCCCAACATTTCCTCTGCTGTGGCACACCTTGCTACCTTTCATTAATTTGAGGGACACCACCATATAGTTTCCAAATGAACTCTTGAATATTCATGAGCCAATCCAGAACTCTGAGTGGTTTTTCAAAAAATGTTGTGGCACACCCATGAGCAGTGGCACACGGGTTAACACTGAACTAGACTAACATAGCTACCCTTCAGTCTCTTCCATGTTTTACTGACCTGCCATTGCTATCAAGGTGGAATAATGTAAGTGAGAGGAACTTAAAGCAAATGAGTTTAAATTTCACAACTTTTCTATGTACACACACAGAAATCCTGCAACCACCAAGGGGAAGCGTGTATGTTAGTCTTTAAATGCCACAGGACTCCTTGTTTGTTTTACTGAACCAGACTAAGAGGGACACCCCTTTCAACCTCACACACCTTGTTCAGCTTCCACCTCCAGTCAGGGCCAAGTCCCTCTGCTCCAAAAGGAGCAAGGGAGCAGCAGCCCTACAACTCTGACCTCAGAAGACAACACTAAGTTTTAATCAGCCTCAGACCCAAGGAGGGGGTGTGGGACAGTCATCCTAATGCAGTGTTTCCCGAACAGTGTGCCATGGCACGCATGTGTGCCATCA
Source organism: Podocnemis expansa (assembly GCA_007922195.1). Lineage (NCBI taxonomy): Eukaryota > Metazoa > Chordata > Testudines > Podocnemididae > Podocnemis > Podocnemis expansa. Next base: position 6,296,782 of record ML682021.1, on the reverse strand, counting down.
GGTCTGAGCAGGTGTGCCATAAAATTTTTTTGAAAAACTACTCCACGAGCCCTGGATTGGCTCATGAATACTCATGATCCGAAGGGGCAGCCACATTAGTCTAGTAAAGCAGAAAAAGCAAGAAGTCTTGTGGCACTTAAAGACTAACAGACTGATTTATTTCTAGCCTCTTCAAAGCTTCTGACCAAGTGGGAATTTCTCCCAGGAAAGCTCCCGCGATAAATAAGTTCCAAAGGGGCAGCTGTGTTAGTCTAGTAAAGCTAAAAAAGCAAGGAGTCTTGCGGCACTTAAAGACTAACAGATTTATTTATCGCATGTGCTTTTGTGGGAGAATATCCCACTTCGTCAGATGTTTTGAAGAGCCTAGAAATAAATCAGTCTCTTAGTCTTTAAGAGCTCTCTTCAAAGCATCTGACGAAGTGGGATATTCTCCCACGAAAGCGCATGCAATAAATAAATCTGTTAGTCTTCTAAGCGCCACAAGACTGCTTGCTTTTTTTATTTTTTGTGATAAATAAATTTGTTAGTCTTTTGAGTGCCACAGGACTCCTTGCTTTTTTTTTTTTTTTTTTTTTT